>JAOPHQ010005122.1:32500-540110 GCA_030340625.1 Merluccius polli
GTTTTGTTGTTGGATGAGCCAGTGCATCACCAGCTTCCAACTCCTGGCATAACGTTATTAGCACCTGGTCTCTACCGCTGCAATAGCCACATACGGCTTCACACCGCTGCTTGTTGCAGTGGTGTGAACGGTCCAGTTTCACAACGTTATCTTGTCATTCTTTTGCAGGTAGTTGCGTTCAGTCCTGTGCAAATCTTTGATGCGAACAGACAATAGGTCCATCACCTCAGCAGAAAACACGTGTTGGAACAGCAAGAGTGTATGTGATTACAGTCGGATTCAAGAATGACAATTAACGTTAGTGCCAGTGAAACAGTGAAGCCAGTACTTAAAGGTCAGACATCGCTTGAATACGAATACTATTTATTTTAAGTTCTGTTTTTGCTATAAAAAATACTGTGATATACCATGATACCAGCAGAATCTTAAAAAATACTGTGATACACATTTTTGGTCACACCGCCCAGCACTAACACACACACACACACACACACACTGTGATAGCTTTGTAAATGCTGCATTTCTATGTATGTGCATTATAATAATGGAATAAAACAGGATATAGAGATGGAGAGATAAGATCCAGGAATGTCATAGTCATCACGGGAAAGAGAAATTAACAATTACAATAGTACTAATGCTTCACAGGAGACGTACAGTATTTCATGTTGGATCTAATGACGGATCTAAAACCTTGATGGGCGAAAGTTGCAACAGCAATCTTTTGTAACTACGGTTCTGCCAGAGGCAGTGCTTTAGCACTGGATGTATCCTTGCGCACGCGTAGGTCGAGTGTGTATACCAACATAGTCTTGTTGTGACCATGGATGACGTTGGGCGCTATCCGCCCGATATGCCCCTCTCATCCTGAAGTTTGTCCCTTCAGAATCTTCTCACCCAGATTCTGAGTGACAGAGAACTCTGGCAGTCATCCGGAATTCATAGAACAGTAGTTACATGCGTAACTCTCATTCTATTTCATTCCTACTGACTGCCAGAGGCAGTTCTTTAGCACTGGATGGCTAATACCAACAAAGTCACAAGGAATCCTGCACCCACCTTACTGAGAGCAGGCTGCCGGCCTAGGCAGCGACATTGACCCTGTAGAACCTGGCAAAGGTGCATGGTGAAGCCCAGGTTGCCGTCGCACATATGTCCCCTCGGGGTACACCCCTCAATGCCACCCAGGATGCGGAGACGCTCCTGATGGAATAGCATTTAACATTAAAGGGCACTGGCAGGCCTTGGCCTTGTATGCCTCAGAGATGGCTTCCACAATCCAGTTAGACAGCCTCTGCTTGGACAAGGTGTGGCCCCTCCTGTGTCCGCCGTAACGACAGACTATCAGACTGGCGAAAGCCAGATGTTGCTTCCATATATCATCTGAGTGCCCACACTGAGCAGAGTAGTACTGCCCTTTTATCCCCATCGCCCGGCAGGCGTGTGGGATCATATGCCGCGAGCGTGATGCACTGATTGGAATGAGAGGCAGACATCCTCTTCTGTAAAAATTAGGGGTTCGGCCAAAGGGCCACCCCTGAACCATCAGCGTTCCAGCTCATACAAGACCAGCTCACGGACAGGGTGTGGAGCTCCCCCACCCGCTTTGCTGACGCAATAGCTAGCAGTCTTGCTAGACAGCCATTTTGATTCACATTGCCCCAAGGGCTCAAAAGGGGGTTGGCAAAGGGCTTCCAGCACCAACGGCAAGTCCCATGAGGGAACTCATTAATTGTGGGGTCTGCCGCTGAACCCCCTTTAGGAAACGGGTGACAAGGCTGTGTGACCCCACAGTCTGGTTCCCCACCCTAACGTGCTGAGCTCAAATAGCAGTCATGTAGACCCTCAGGGACCCAAGGGACCCAAGGGCACCGGACACACAGCTGCAAGCGTTCCGGGTTCGGATGCCAAATGTAACCCTCCAGCTGAGAAAGCAGGTCCCGCCTCCTCGGGAGGGCCCATGGCTCCCTGTCACGGTCTCAAGTGTCAAGTCTCCCTGGCCAATAAGGGGCCACCAGCAGCAGTCTGTGGCTGCCCTGTTGGACTCTGTGTTGCGTCAGCCATATCACGGGGGTTGGTGGAAAGGCATAAAGAAGGCTGCTCGGCCAAAGATGAGCCAGAGCATCCTGCCCCTGTGGGCTGGTTGTCTCCCTCAGGGAAAACCAAAGTGGGCAATGCGTTGAGGCTTCTGACTTATAGAGGTCTACCTCTGCCCTGCCATACCTGTGCCAGATCATGTCTACAACCTCGGGTTGGAGTCTCTACTCCCCTGAAGGAGGCCCCTTCTCTCCCGCATCCCTGAAGGAGGCAGGAGAGAAGGTCTGCTACATCGTTCTGCAGCCCCGGGAGGTAGATGGCCCTGAGGCTTGCCAGGTGAGGGAAGGCCCATAAAAGGAGCTGCCGTGCCGCCCGCAGAGACCGGGTGGATCTGGTACCCCCCTGGGGGTTTACATGAAAGGCGGTCGAGATGTTGTCTGACCGGACGAGGACATGCCTGCCCCTCAGGAAGGCCAAAAAATGCCTGAGTGCCAGGAATATGGCGTGAAGTTCCAGCACATTTATTTGCTCTTGCCTCTGCTGTGCGCTCCACAGCCCCCTCACCGTCCTGTGCTGCCTAACCAGAGGCGGAGGCATCTGTTACTACTACCTAGGAGAATACCTACAGTCAGATACGCCCTGCTCCTCCTTTGCCGGAGGGCGAGGAGGCACTGTCCAGACACCCTGACCCTCCTGGGTCCAACTGTAGTTCATTCATCCATACCTGAAGGGGATGCAGCTGTAGGTACCACTGCTGAGGCCACTGTTAGCATGCCTGTCAGCCTGAGGAAGAGGAAGTATGTCAACTTCCTGCTCTTCTGAAATCGAAGGAGCAGATGGAGCATGTCGTCTACCCACTGCAACGACGGGGAGGCAATCATCTGCCGGGAGTCCGATGCCATACCAAGGAACACCACGCCCTGGTTAGGTGTGAGGGAGCTCTTCACGTGGGAAAGGAGAGCTGCTCTATCGTGGACTGCACTCTCCCGGGTCCGGGCACAGACAAGTCCGTCGTACAGATAAGGAAGAACGTGAAGGCCCTTGGCCTGCATCGGGGACAGAGCTGCCCACATGCATCTTGTGAAGACCCGAGGGGCTAAAGAAAACCCAAGCGGGAGCACCTTGAATTGAAAGGCCTGGCCTTCCAATGCAAACCGCAGGAACTGCCTGTGCCACGGCGCCATCGGAATGTGGAAGTATGCGTCCTTCAAGTCTAATGACGGGAACCAGTCTCCTGGCATAATCTCCTGGAGGACCTCTGCTGTGCGCAGCATGTGGAAGGGTAAAACCTTTAATAACTGGTTTAGCCCTCTTAAGTCGAGGATCAGGCGGAACCCGCCATCCTTCTTGGGATTAGGAAATACAGTGAGTAAAACCCACCTTGCTGTATCCGCTGGTCTACCCGCTCTATGTCGTCCTTTGATATGAGGGTGAAAATCTCATGGTATCTCTGACCACAGTTTCTTTGATCCCACTGAAAATTGGCTGGCGTTGAAACTGTAAATTGTACCCTTGGGATAGGGTGCTCACCACCCAAGGGTCTGATGCATGCATCACCCAGCAGCTGAGGTGCTGCAGGGAGAAGCGTCCAACCACCGGCCGCATGGTCTCAGGGCCTCCTCCCCCGGCCCCTAGGGGCCCTGGGGGGGTGCTGACCAAATGCATGGCCCCCTTGTGCCCGAGGTGCAGGCCATGTGGGGGCCAGGTGCGAAATTCTGAGAGAAGAGACGTCATCCATGGGCACAATGTGACTACGTTGGTATACACACTTGACCTGCCTGTGCGCGAGAGGGATACATCCAGTGCTAAAGCACTGGCTGTAGCAGTCAGTAGGAATGAAATAGAAAGATATACTGTATATCACGGTGACGGTCTGGAAGTGAGGATTAAAAAAAAACAAAAAACAAAAAAAAACAGTGGTAAAAGCTAGCGTGTGTGTCCGGGAGAGGGCTACTCTCCTCGGACACATTACTCTGAAGCCCCGGTGACGGTCTGGAAGTCTGGATTAATAAATACAATTGTAAAAAAAAACGGCGGTAAAAGCTAGCATGTGTCCAGGAGAGGGCTACTCTCCTCGGACACATTACTCTGAAGCCCCGGTGGCGGTCTGGAAGTGCGGATTAATAAATAAAATAATGTGAGCGCGGTACAGCGGACCTGAACCGGTTGTGATGAGACCTGTTTCGCAGAATGCGGAAGTATGTTGCGCATAACCCCTATTTTACTATTCAACCTAGAAACTTTGAAATAATTCCAAACCACCGACATAACTACAGCTACAACTAGCGTCCCACTACACTTCCGCACATGCCCAGGCTTGTTATTGAGACGGCGCGGCGCGTTTGATGATGTCATCAAACCACGTCCTCACTTGAAACATAACAGATGTCTGAAATTATTTCAAACAAAGTGTTTATTTATTTCACACTGTCTTTGTACTAACAGAAGATGGTCGCTTGCATTCGACTCAGGACAATTAGAGCTTTCCAACAAGGTATAACATGCCATAGGCCACTTGAGTCATTTTGAGCTTTTTTAAAAACTGATACCGATATTTTCCGATATTGATTTTTTATGCCAATATCGGCCGATAATATCGGTGGGCCGATAATATTGGACATCCCTAATATCAACACAAATAAAGAATAAGTCAAGAACTGATCCATCACGTATCAATCTTTTCAAATCAAGTTAAAGTTAGAAATATGTTGGATATTCACGTGGCGATCTTAGGTGGGGAACAAATAGACACAAAAACCACAGACCTGGTGGGTCTAGTGGTGTTATCTGAAAACTGATACACTGAAACAATGGCATTTACCTGCCTCCATCGTTGTTTAGCCTGCTAACATATCACAAACTAGAGGTCTGGGAGAGTGTGACGCATAATGTTAAACAAGCTCAGTAAAAACATACTCATGTGGGTTAGTATACAAAGTTGATTGTGCCCTCTTGTTAGGGGGGGGCGATATCCATTTTTAAAACCATTAAATTCTCTTCCCAAAACATTGCGGTTTACAGTTCAACCGTCAAAAGAAAGCAACTTGTATAATTAAGTGAGAGCACATCTTATAACATCTGTTTCCACTGTGCCATGAGCTGCTACGCTCTCTCTCAAATCGCCCAACCCTACCTCTTTTGTTAAAATAAATTAAAATACAAATAATATTTCACCTCCACAATATGCATTGTGATATTCCACGATGCGCATCGTGACAGTTTTGCATCACGATGATTTGATTCCATGTATCCAGTGTTCCTTGGTTTTAGATACATTTAAGTCCAAGAAGCCAAAGTCCAAATCATCACACAAAAAAATAAAAGCGGTGAGAGCATTCCTGTGGTCTGATTGTGAGCCTTGGAGAAGGGACAGCAACGCAGTATCGTCAATAAATTTGACCAAATAGCTGCCCTCCTGAGTGCTCCTGCATCCGTCAGTATATATAATAAAGAGTAGGGGCGAAAGGATGCACAAGCCTGTGGACATAGCTAAAGAGTTTCTTATTTACAGAAACTCTCTGCTCTCTGTCAGTCAAGAAGTCCAAGATCCATAGTACAAGCTGGTGAGGCAAATTAAAATCACATAGCAACCTTTCTATTAAGAGATACGGCTGCATCGTGTTGAATGCCGATGAAAAGTCTGCAAACAAAAGCCTGACATGGGCTTGCGGCTGTTAACGGATCATTATAAAATTCATACTGTAACAGTTTTTTTTGGCTGCTTGTCAGAGAAAGCAAGCAAATTTAAGGCATCACTTTGGACTCTGATAACGTGATGGCATTTGCTATTATTTCTGACATTTTCTAGACTAAATGATTAATCGATTCATTGTCGTTAGAGTATAATCGACTATGAAAATAATTGTTAGTTGCAGCCTTAACATGAACTGTAAACAGGAATAGGTTGTAAAACCTTGTTAAATCAAAAACAAAATCAGCTGATCATAAAAGACTAAATATTGAGACATTACGGCACATGTTAACATCTATGTTATTGAATTTGTTGAGTTAAATGACAACCGCAGCGCTAAGGGTTTTTCATACAGGCTAATATGCGAAAAAAAAACAAATGTAAACCTTACACAAGACTAGTATGAGAATTTATAGCTAATGTCAAATAAAGACATCATGTCCGTCACATTGTCCAATCAATTGCCATTTTATGATAAGAGGCTAAATAGATGTGTTCACCCAACTCCAGAAATTCAGTCTATTGATATGATGTTGTGCGGAAAAGTAGCTGGGCGAAGAGGAGCGAGTAGTCTACTATTTAGCTGGCAGTCAGCACTTATGAAACACCCTCACTGAGTGTGGATTAGTGCCGGAATGCCAGTTTGTGACACCACAGCCCTGGACTTGCCCTGGATTAGCAAGACAGACTCTGACCATAATGTTCATCTTGTATTCCCATCTTGTATTCCCAATGTTATGCAAAATGTATAAATTATTCATTAATTGTAGCTGTAATTAATTAATTGCAGCTGTAATTGCAGCTGTCATTGTTTGTGGTGGGATATTCTTGATAATGTCTAAAATATGGATATTTGGTACTATCTGTCTGATCGTTTAGCTAGAGAACATTTAGACAATCATTATGTCATGTGTGTTATGTCATGTCAGCCAGAAATCAAGATCATTAGTATCTAGTATTGAAAACAGAATGCTTCCCAAGTATGGTGATTAAGGCAGTGGGATACATCTGTCTGCATTAAGCTAATCAGACTAGACACACTTAAGCCCCTATAGAGCCTCTAGCACACCTTTACCCTGGCTCCTTTGAGCACTTTGCTATGCTCCACTCCCATGTACTTTGTTGTAGTAATCCCGATTGGACGATTTTTGACTTTATACCTACATTTATTCTGCATTACTTTTGGGGTATTTCTTAGTTGCTTAGATAGACTAACTTTTCTTATGGCCATTCAATCCATATTGTATTCCAACACTGGAATACATGTGAGCTAAGGCTGGGCAAGTGTTGCCATGGGCGACCATGTGTACCGTAATTGTGTGCTTCCTCATTCGCCAAATGATCAAATGTGTGATTGCCATGTGGAACTCCAGGAACTGTTCTCATGGTAAGTTGTCATTCTAACCATACCATTATAGATAATGTCAATGTGTCAGTGTTTAACTGACACATTGACATTATCTATGTTTAATTAATGTTTAATTAAACATTTTTTGATTATATATTACACATTTTGTCTCAGTTGATTGTACTCAGAGGTCTGACAATTACATTGCAATTAGTATTTTGTTGATAATCCTAAGGTACGTTTGTAATATACACTAATGGTGGAGACTTGACCATTGGTTTGCCAATGGAAATTTGTATTTGTAAATTTTCCCACTCTAGCTATGCTAGGTCTTCTTACCAATGACAGTTGTAGATCAGTACTTAACTACTACTTAACAAACATAACGAACATCCGGGTTTAGGTGGCAAGTTTTGTTTAAATTAATGGCCAGCCATTTTTGTGAAGCACATCCAGCTCTTATTATACATCCATGCATGAGACAAGAATATTATGTTTTTAAATAAAATAGCACAAAATCAACCATTCATTTTGACCATTCTAAAACTCAGTTTCCCCAGTTTTAACTCAATTTTAAAACTTAGTTTTCATGTTGTATATGAAAAGCGCTAAAAACACTGTGGTGTTATATTATGTGTCCAAGAAGCTTAACCCTCTATCGGAAGTGCACATCAACAGCAACCACTGCCCAGGCGGAGCTCCCTCTCGGACGCAGACAACATCAACCACTACCCAGACGAAGCTCCACACATCCACACAAACCGTGGCGTTATACTATGTGTTCAAGAAGCTTCTTGGACACGGACATCAAAATTAACCGCTGCCCAGACAGAGCTCCACACATCCACACACGCCTTGCTGCCGGTGTCCCTTCGTCGTAACGGCACTTGAGTTCTGTCCTGTTCTCTAAATTCCGGTCTTATTTTAGCAACGGTGACAAAATGGCATAGATTACTATGTTGAAGGTCACATTACCACATTTAAAAAAACAAAAAATGATTTTAGGTTCATTGATACTTTAAAAGTATAGTGATTCTGGGGAAAGATTGTTGATATAAGAACAGTCAGATTTACTCCTGCTTACTCTTTTTTTATTAGGCTATATTCATTTTACCTGTGTTTAATGGCAGATTATAGCTGTTTTTTTCACATGTTATAAAAGGATATTTGTGTAGCATGTGGTTTAAAGATAAGGTTCAACGGGCCATTCTATGAAAAATCTTCCTTGTACAAGGAAATAATATTTTCTGTGCGAGGGCTGGCTTTTGCTAACCTGGCAAGAGCCAGCCCATACACAGAAATTATTATTTCCTTGTACAAGGTCTGGGATTCATCCTCGCTGGTTGCTCTCAGACTGTCCAGCCACTGGACCTATCGGAGGCTGCCGTTGTTCTAGGATGCGAGTTATTATACGAGGGCAAGGTGCCGTGGTCACTCTCGGTTCTTTTTGATTTTTCATAGAATGGCCCATTTAGCCTTACATGCTACACAAATATATTTTTGTAACATGTAAAAAAATGTTTTAGAATCTGCCATTAAACACAGGTAAAATGAATATAGCCTAATTAAATATATCAGCTAGCCTATGCACAATCCTGCAGCTATTTATCTGAGACAATATACCTGAGAGCTACACTACATTTAAACAGGTGTTTTGCCAGCACTTTGTTTTAGTTGGGGTGCATTAATAATAATAACAATAATAATGCATTTTATTTATATACAGTGTATACAGTACAGTATACACAGTTTAAAAAGATAAATAGTAAAATAAGCATAGCACATTAAATCTGGTCAATTTTTACACAAAAAAACAAAATCATGCGATGACAGGCATAAACCAAATAAGGGTTCAAATTAAGTAAATACAATTAGACAGAGACAGAAATTTAGAGAACCAAGTTTAAAGGGAAAAGCACACATGAACCAGGACCCAAATTTGAAAACTAAACATGAGAAAATAAATTGCTGTAAAGGTTTGAAAAAGTTTTTGAGCACTGCAGTAGAGACCACATTTCAGCATTGCCTGGAATGCGGTCGTATCAAAAATAGAAATAGATGTTATAACAGCAATAAAACACAAATGTAAATGTGTCAACATTTTTATCAGGAAAATACGTGTTTGCTGTTCTTCAACCAGATTCGAAAGGACTGTATCAGTTGCTCCATTGGAGATGCTACGTTAACTCTGATTGCCTGAAGGGGTTGTCCGTTAAGGCATGGCTTTAAAACAACTGCTTAAGGCAAAAGGCCAGACTCTTGCGAAAGGGACTGAAAAGACTTTGCAAAATTGCCAGTTAAACTCACGTATGGTTTATTCGCCATGTGTGCTACATGTCATTAATTTAGGTAGCCAGTTAAACTCACATATGGTTTGTTATGTGTTATAAGAACACACATAACATATAACTCGCCATGTATGCTACATGTAATTCATTTAGGTAGCATCAATTGATTAAAGATTGCTAGCCACAATACTAGTGCTAACCACAATGCTAATGGTAGTTATGATCAAAACAAATATTATAATGATATTTTTTACAGTCCACACCACATGTTAAAAGTGATTGAGCCCCGGTACAACATTCCCTCTTGTCCAGGGCTGGACTGGGACCAAAACATGGCCCTGGCATTTTTTATCCCTGGCGGCCCACCATGGTGATTTACACTCTGGGCCCTATCTTGCCGGTCTGAAACGCAAGTATCAAACGCAAAGCGCAAGTAGCTTTGTGGGCGGATCTTGGGCGCTGTTGCTATTATGCCGGCGGGATAAATGACGCTTGCGCCCAGCGCAAATCTAAAATGGGTTGGTCTGAAGTAGCTACATTAGTCATAGGTGTGGTTTGGGCGTAACGTGCAATAAACCAATCAGAGCGTCGTCTCACATTCCCTTTAAATGCAGGCGCGCTTGTTCCATGGCGAGCACATCGCGCATTGCCACTACTGGACCCAGACGTGTCCAATCCCGCCGTAGCGCGCGCATGCCCATCAGAGGGAAACATAATTAGTTCTTCTGTTTAAATCTTTTCAGCTTTTCATTTTCCGTTGACAAAATGTAAATAAAGAAATGTCACAAAGACATACTTTCCGATGTTTTGGCCTCACTCTCACTGAATCACGAGGTTATGAATGCATGGTGATATATTTGCAATGTAGTCTAACATTAGACCGAGATTACTTTGCTTATAGATGATGCAGCTCTTCTGTCAAATAAGCTCTCCTCTCCCGTGCTGCTGCTGGGGTATTTGGTTTAAATGGCATCGGCACATACAGTTCAACATCACGTCTCCTGAAGTCCTGTAATATTTCCTCATTTATGTCATCAACACATCCACGATTCATGGAAATGTTGTGTAAAACACAACATGCCACAAAGAATGCTGCGACTTTTTGAGGACTGTACTGTAAAGTGCCTCCTGATTTATCCAAACACCTGAAGCGCATTTTCAGTATGCCGAATGTTCTTTCAATTACACCGCGTGTTTCTGTGTGTTTTCGATTATAAAACATTTCACGCGCTGTTGCTGGCATAATAAAAGGTGTCATCCTGGTGTCCAAGGGCGTAATCAGCATTTTGAGAGTGGGGGGGACATATTTAAAGGGGGGGTCTGGGGGTCCTCCCCCAGAAAAATTTGAAAGAAGTAGTTGCAATTTCCTGCATTCTGGTGCATTTTACCATGTTTTCAGATTCAAAATGATCTCCCTCTTTCATTGATTTTCCTTGGAGCATGGTCTGCAATTACTGACTACTATTATGTTCTGGTGTAATACACACAGAGATGTATAAAGTACTGGAGACCAAGACTTGAGTAGAAGTACAAGTACTATATCAAAAAAGTGACTTGAGTAGAAGTGTTCTTTAAAAACCATACTTAAGTGGAAGTACTAAAGTATTCAAAATGTTTTGTATTTAAGTATTGCAAGTAGAAGTATTTTAAAATGTACTACTCAAGTACTGAAAGTACAAGTACAAGTGTTGTGTTATGTGTAGGCTATATTAACAGGGATACAAACACATGTATGGTCAAAATAGAGAGAGCTAGTTGAAGCACATATTCTGATTAATTCTGATAATTAATTAGTAAGTCATTTAATATTTTGAATGGGTAAAACATTTGATTTTTATGTTTCATTAGGTGTGTTAGTTCAGCTGGCATCACAATCTGATACAGCCAATACTAGAATTGTCTATAGGCCTGTCTCATTTTGTGTAGTTTAACCTATTATGTGGTAGATTTGTCTTATTAATATGTAATTAATAGCACCTTAATATTTGCTGAAAGCCTTTCATGATTCTTGAAATAATAGGTGCAAGTTCAGATATTAATATTGTATGAGCCTATTAAAATGACGCCTGTCTCTTTAAGACACGTCTTCCAGGGCTCTGCTAGCGAACAATCAGCTTGAGCGGCAGTTTTCCGCTTGGTCCTAGTGCTTGACCCGTCTCTGTTCACTATAGCGTAACATTGTGTTTGGACGGTAAAAAGTGCGGGGGACTAAAACGGCCTTTTGAAAAAGTGCGGGGGACATGTCCCCCGTGTCCCCCCCGTAAATTACGTCCGTGCTGGTGTCCTTATATACCTATGTGTCTTGCGACTATTGGTCAAACAGGTTAATTTGATCCGTCATTATTACTATTAGCCTGAATATTTTGGGTAACTGTGTACGCTAAATTTATGCCTATTTTTTCACATATGTGGTAATATTTTTGCTTGTATGTATGGTTTGCAAAAATGGGAACTGCTTCCTTGTAGATGAGAGAAGCAAAGTGTATGCATGTTGTACACACGCTACATTATGGCCAGGGACGGGCTGGCCATCGGGAGGTTCGGGAGATTTTCCCGAACGGCCGGACAATTTCAAGCCTTTTTATTTTGTGTATTATTATTTTTGGGCCGGTCCAGATTTTTGGACCGCCCCCCCCGTCAACAATCGCGCATCCCCTCCCCGGGCCGAATTTTGTTCCCAGCCTACCCCTGATTATGGCCAAGCATGCGCCCTTAAAATAGCATCTGAATAAGCGCCACTGACTTTAGACAAGGTTTTTCCTGGTCTGGGGTGCAAATGTTTTCTGAAACTGTAAAATAGCACCAGGGAACGTTTGCGCCGGGACACGCCTCCTGTTTTCGCTGAACCGCCCCCGGAGCGCAAGTTCATTCCCTAAGTTAAGGACTTGCGCCGGTTGAGGGAAAATTCCAATGTGCGTCGGGTGCAAAATAGGAATTGTACAAGCGCCAGTGTACAAAGTCAATTGCGCTGAGTGCAAGATAGGGCCCGATATGTGTAAGCAAACGCCATACCAGAGGATGTATGTGTTCAAAAATTAAAATAAAGTGCAGGAGCCTACATGGAAGAGAGTAACCATGTTAAAAAAAAATGATACGCTCTTTCACTACTCACAGAGACCTTCTTCTTGGGGGAGATGGCCACAGTGCCACAATTCCCATCTTGAAGTGAAAGTGGTTGTCAAAGAAACACTGCTAGAGGTGTCTTTTCGGTGTTTAATTAAACATACAGTTTAGACAAATAAGACAATTAGGCCTACAGTAAGAAGGAGAGAGAGAGAGATGCAGACAAAGGAAAGAAAGAGAGCAGGTATCAGTTAAGGTATATAATCTTGGTCCTGGGCATGACGTTAAACTGCACCCTGGTCCTCCAGGTTGGGGGTTGGGCGTAGGGTTAACAACCTCACCCTTTAAAACAAAAGCCTGTTACAGAAACGACGAGAAGTAGCCATTCCGGTAAATCACGGCGAAGAAGAGACGGCACATCCTTGGATGTAGCAATGACGGGGCCGGGTGAAATCCAGCAGGAAGCCCGACCCTTGATGACCCCGATCTTCAACACCAAAGCCAACACCAGAGTAGGCGCCTGGAACGTACGCACACTATTTCAGTGTGGTCGCATGGACCAGGTGCTGAAGAGTATGAAAGACTATCGCCTGGACATCTTAGGCATTAGCGAAATGAGGTGGACAGGGCAGGGGCGCCTCATGGTGGATGGAGCAACCGTTCTTTACTCTGGGAAGCAAGACCATCATACCCATGGAGTCGGCATCATCCTCTCCAGCTACGCAGCAAAAGCGTTGGTTGGATGGAAGCCGGTGAACGAACGCATCATCACAGCGAGGCTTTACACCAGACATGCCAAAGCAACCATCGTGCAAGTTTATGCCCCAACCGATGTTGCCTCAGAAGAAGATAAGGACGCCTTCTACAATCAGCTCCAAACCGTGCTTGAAGAGATCCCCAGCTATGACATCAAGATGCTGATTGGAGACTTCAATGCAAAACTGGATGATGACAGAAGGGGCCTTAACACCACAGTGGGACCACACGGATCTGCAAGCTCCACAAATGACAACGGAGAGAGACTGTTGATGCTAACCAGCACCAACGGTTTCAGCATCGGAAACACCTTTTTTGGGCACAAGCGGATCCATAAGATGACCTGGGTTTCACCTGGTGGTGGGACCCGGAACGAACTGGACTACATCTGCATCAACACAAGGTGGCGCTCATCATTGCTAGACGTTCGCTCCTATAGAGGTGCAGATGTAGGATCAGATCACTTCCTTGTGGTGGGTAAAATCAGGCTGAAGCTAAAGAAGGTGGAAAAGGTGCAGCCCAAGAGACCTTACGCGGTGGACAAGCTGAAGAATAACAACGTATCAGAAAGCTTCCGTGAGGAGTTGAGTAAGAAGCTTGCGGTACCACAACATCCTTCAACCATTGAGGAGCAGTGGAGTCTGTTCTCACGTACCATCACTGAGACTGCAGAGGCAGTTTTAGGCAGAAGGAGGGGTACCAACAAAGAAAGGTGGATAACAGACCACACATGGAAGTTGATCGATGAACGAAAGGTGGCCAAAATAAAAAGAGAACAGAAGAGGAGACTCCGGAGTTGGAGGATGGAAGATGAGGAGTACAGGCGTCTGGACAGGGAAGTGAAGAAGAGCTGCAGAAATGATAAAAGACGGTGCAGTGTTTCCCACAGGATTTTGTGAGACTATGGTGGGTGGATCTCGGACCCTCTAGGGGGGTCCGGGGGCATGCTCCCCCGGAAGATTTTTTTTTACATTTTAAAGTTAAATGCATCAATCTGGTGCACTTTGAAAGCAAAATTAAGAGG
Organism: Merluccius polli; assembly: GCA_030340625.1. Lineage (NCBI taxonomy): Eukaryota > Metazoa > Chordata > Actinopteri > Gadiformes > Merlucciidae > Merluccius > Merluccius polli. The sequence continues at coordinate 46,708 of JAOPHQ010005122.1, forward strand.
CTAGATATATGAAGACCTGTGTGCTCTTGTGAACAATTTAATCATAAACACATTGGTTGTATAGATACGAATGGTGAAAACACAAAATCAACTAGAGCATACATCTGAGCCATCAAAGAAATTAAGCAAACGTGGTTAACTGTGTTGAACTAGTTTATTTTTTAGAAAAGCCAAGATATATGCCCTGATCAACATAATTGTCAAGCGGGATCCAGGGGTATGCTCCCCTGGAAGACAATTTGGATTAGGTTCTGCTGAATTTTGTGGAAATAAATTGACAATATTCAGGCATGAGATGAACAAACCAAATATAAGCCTATATTACAGTAGCATCTTTGTGTAGAGCAGCAGAGCTCTTGGGACCCTGGGCCTGGTCAGTAATCCATCCCTGCTACATTTCATCATGTAAATATGAGCACTCCTTCCAGGTGATGTGACCTATTGGCTCAAAATCAGTGCAGGATCATACTTGTTTTGTGAGACACAACTCTTACTTTCTTTTTGTTTCTTCTTTTTTTTTTTTTTAAATCAAATCTTAACATTCTTCATATTTTTTTAAATAAACGTTTAATACATTTAATACCCACGTTTTATTTTGAAAACCGGAAGTTTCCACACGCTGCAGTAAGCTAGCGCTGACTTTCCCAGTTGTCTCAAAGTATTTGCCATACAGTCGGCAATAAGGGCGCACTTGAAAATGTTGGAGCGGCTGCTTGACCACGCGAAACCGAGAGACGGCTGGCTGGACCGCAGTCCGGTGCGTGTGGATGTGCGGCGCTCCTCCGGCGGAGCGGTTCATGTTAATAGCGGAGTCCGGGAGGGTTCACCTTCACGGCGTAGTTACGAGGGATGTGCGACTATCGTCTTAAAAAATACTAAAGTGTTTTTTAAAGTTAGAAAGGTATTAGACGTTCAACCGATATTCACGCTCCGAATTACAGAGATCAGACACAGGGATCACCGGTATGAGTCCCGTGTGTCTAGCGGTGTCTACCTGCCCAGGTGTCTACCTGCCCAGGTGTAGGCCTATTGGTCAGTAGTTCTGCAGCGATGAGTTAAATCAGGGCTTGTTGCGACCACGGATGTATTTGGTTTGCGATGCTCATGCCTTTTTATTTTAATGTTTTACTTTTCGCTCGACTAATGAAAACGTATTCGACTAAGCCTCCGTCGATCGACTAAGCCGACTATTAGGGGGCAGCCCTAGTTAACTTACAGCACTTATATGGACCATTAGTTATATTTTCAATTTATTTACAGAGCAATCCCTGCAAAGTGTTTAGGTAATAACTATAGAAGAGAGGGGCGTGGCATCACGATGGAGTCAGCCATTACGATGCACGATGTCAGACCACGCGAACGCAAACCTGATTTTTTTTTTTTCACAGACACGTCGGTACGCCGGAATTCCGGCGTGGTGGCGGAACGCTATCAGCCCTGCGTTAGTTACAAGGCTCGCGAATCGCGGGGCACTCGTCCGCGACGCCTTGTAAACGTTAAGTTAACTTACGTTGTCAGAGTGTTTGAACTAGTGGATACTGTAAAGTTTGTTAACGTTACTTACCTCAAACGATGTGGTGCCCTGACGTCTCGGATGCTGTCAGGTAACGCTATTCCAGTGCGCGCGTGTGTGTATGTATGAGTGTGCGCGCGCCGCGTTCAGCGGGGAGGGGAGGGGCGGAGCGGCTGACTGGGAGTGAGAGATGCTTAAGCAGCGGCGCGAAACACAAGTTACACATCTTAATTGTTATTATGTAAGAATTTTTTTCGGTTCATTCTGAGACTGTGGCGGGACAAATTAGACCATGGCGGGCCGCCATAGTCTAAGTAATGAATGGGAAACACTGCGGTGGCTAGAGGAGAAAGCAAGAGAGGCACAGGAGGCAGCGGAGAAGAACAACACAAAAACGCTTTACAGGATCGTACGGGAGCTAACCAGCTCCAGGAGCAGCTCCGGTGTGCCAACCAGGAGCAAGGATGGCAGGGCACTCCTGACCGACGAAGAGCAGGAGGCAAGGTGGGTGGAGCACTTCAAGGAGGTTCTCAATCAGCCAATACCTTCCATGCTCTTCAATTTCGATCACGAAACACCGGCTCCAACTCTGAACGTTACTTCAGGAGGGATATCCGGGACTGAGGTTGTCCGAGCAATCAAGAGCCTCAAAAACAACAAGGCACCGGGACTCGACGAGGTAGCCGCCGAGTTGTTGAAGCACGGCCAGGACGTTGTTGTGGAGAGCCTCACTAGCCTGTTCAACATGATTTGGCACGCTGAAGAAGTTCCAGCCGACTGGAGACGTGGGGTCATTGTGACACTGCCCAAGAAGGGAAACCTCGCGGACTGCAACAACTGGCGGGGCATCACACTGCTGTCTATCCCTAGCAAGGTATTCTGCAGTGTATTGCTCCAACGCCTTAAAGAGGAGGTGGACAACATCCTAAGGGAAGAGCAAGCTGGCTTCAGGAAGGGAAGGTCCTGCTCCGAACAGATCTTCACTCTTCGCAACATCATTGAGCAGTGCCAAGAGCTTCAGACACCCCTCATGATCAACTACATCGATTTAAAAAAAGCTTTCGACAGCATCCACCGGGAATCACTGTGGCAGATCGTCCAGCTGTATGGTGTACCACCCAAGTACGTGAACATCTTCAGGTCCCTGTACCACAACTCCACTTGCAGAGTCAAAACCAACAACGGCACAACCGATGACTTTGACATCGTGACCGGTGTAAGACAGGGTTGCATGCTGTCACCACTGCTCTTCATTATTACAATTGACTTTGTGATGAGGAAGTCCGTCACCGGGAAAAACTTCGGTATCAAGTGGGGAGGGGGCAGACTAGCCGATCTGGACTTTGCGGACGATTTGGCTCTGTTAAGTCATACCCGGCCTGCACTCCAAGAGTTGACCAACAGACTCCATGAGCACGGAGATAAGGTCGGTTTACGGATAAGCCAAGAAAAGACAAAGGCCATGATCATTGGACAATACCAACACCTTCCACCACTCACTATAGGCATACATGACATAGAGTATGTTGACAACTTCACGTACCTTGGAAGTAACATCTCGAACACAGGAGACGTGGAGAAAGACGTCAACAACCGAGTTGGCAAAGCTGCAGGAGTGTTTCAGCGTCTCCGCAACATTTGGTCGTCTAAAACCATCTCTACGGCCACCAAGCTACGCCTCTATATGTCAGTGGTCATCCCAACAGCGACCTACGCCGGTGAGACGTGGACGAAGACAGCCAACACGACCAACAAGTTGGACGTCTTCCACCGAAGATGCCTCAGATCCATCCTGAGGATCTCATGGAGAGACCACATCACCAATGAGGAGGTGATGAGAAGGGCAGGGGTAGCACCACTGTCTGTTATCATCGATGGAAGGAGAAGGAGAATGGCTGGACACGTACTCCGACTGCCAAGAGAAAGACCGGCAAGTGTGGCAATGGACTGGATGCCAGAAGGTGGAAAGAGGAAGAGAGGGAGGCCAAAAAAGACATGGAGACAGACAGCGAAGGAAGACCTAAGCGAGATGGGTGTCAGCTGGCACGGAGCAAGAAGGGTCGCCAGAGACCGGAATAAATGGAGAGGACTCGTCGCCCAATGTTCCAAATAGGAACGGGAGGAACTAAACTAAACTAAAAAAATATAATCTTTAGTTGAACAAAGAGATAATAGCTTATTTTAACTTGCATATGCTGAGAGACAAAAGGCTGCATGGACCTTGGTGCTGAGGGAGACAGAAAGCAGAGGTGAGGTCAGATATGCTAGATTGATCTGATACTGTCTCTTCTAGAATTAAAATAAAAGATATTTAGTAAACTCACAATGAAAGAAAAATAACAAATGTGAACTCCACATCAGGGGAAGGCAAATCTTTACTCAAATATGCCCTTTGGGGAGGAAAAGAGAAGCCAGGTGGGTCAAGAGAACAGTGAGAATGAGACTGTTTCAAAAGAAATACATTGACAGTATTGGTGTCTTTAAAATAATGCAATAATTGATAGTTGCATTTATTACAGTCACTCTGTAAAAGTAATAGGCTTTATGACCATCCCAGGGATGTCAGCAAGAACACAACAACATAACATTATACAGTATAGTAAATTTACAAATGTGATGAATGCCTGTGAAGTCCACACCAATGAAAGACACATCCCTGGAACATCTCAGGGAGACAGGGCAGCCTCAAAGAGAAAGAGTTGGACAGACAAAAAAGTGAGCCATACACACCAATTGCATTCTAACAGGACTGATATACATACTGGTTAAGAAAATGTTGAATGGCCCTCCGATAATCCTCAAGAACGAATACAAGGCAATGAAATTGGAAGATTATGAACTGGAGCAACTGAAAGCAGCAAGGGCATTCTGAGAGAGGAGGAGAGGAGCAAGCAGAGAGCAAAGCAATAAACAGATTACTCTCTGTCAAAAAGTGTAATTAAATCTACAAATTTAACACATTTATTACAAATGTTTACAAGTGTACACATCCAATAACATTACTCACCTTACAAAAGCAGTCTCTTCAGTAATTCACTGTTGTCTGCAACTCTATCAATGACTGTGTCAGTATCAAGGGACACAAGGACATCCTTTTCTGTGGCCATCAACATGAAGGCTTCCAGTTTGCTGGCAGACAGGCAACTCCTCAGTCTGTTTTTGATGTAGCGGAGGGTTGAAAATGACCACTCCCAGGCTACCTGAGTTATTGACAGGGTCAGCAAAAACTTGTATGCCAACCCAAGTAGGGGGTATGCGTGAGTCAGCATGTTAAATCTGAGAAGGATTTTGTAGCAGCACACAGGGCACGCTTTGCAAGACACACAGGTTTTGCTTGTTATGTCCACCTCTTCTTGATCATCTGATCTGATCTCTTCAACTGCTCTAGTTGAGTAGTCATCCAAGGGTGATTGTACCAGCCTGTCCCATTGCTGTGCCAAGTTTTTCAGTTCAATTTGTAGATTGGCATACACAACTAGGCATTTGCTGAGTTCTGCAAGTGCAGATTCGGGGAGAGCACTGGTGTGTATGAGGTGGAAGTTTTTAGGATGTAGGAGGGATAAATCCGAGTACAGCGTGCCACGGGTGAGGAATCTTTTGTGAAGGGCCTCGGCGGCTGTATCAAGAATCTGGTGGTGAACATTGACCTCATAGGCCTTTTCTGAATCACTGAGGCTTTCATCCTGGGCCATCTCTCCTGGCAAGACTTTCTTCCTCCTCACCCTTTTCTGAGGCAGTGCAGCCTCCACTTCCAAATCTAGTTCTTTTCATTTCATTTGCCCAATGGACAAAACAGTCAGCTGCATCTTTGACAGCAGAGAAATCTCTTGCTATCTTTTTCAGTGAATCTTGTGTTGTGGTGACCATTCTATGTGCTGAGAGGATGTCCAATCCTTCGGTCTGTAGGTATTTTGATAGCGGTTGAGGTGAGCTCAAAAATGCGGAGGAATAACTGAGCTGTTAGCACAGTTTCATGTTGGAGTAAACCGTGTTGGTATCCTTTGGCTTTGTTTCGTGCACTTAATGCAAGTGTCTTCAGATTCATTATGGCAGAGAGTGTGGACACCACTTCAACAAAAAGGCCACCATCAAGTCTGCCATAGTTTCCGAAAACCTTCCTCAAGGCATCATGTTTGGCCCACCATCTCGTCTCTCCAATCGGTGAAATGCGTTTGTGCCTCTTGCCCTGGCTCTCGGTCTCCCACACATTCACTCTTGTGTATGATTCCCTGATGAAAACAGCAATGTCGTTCAGCAGGTCAAAAAGTGATCCACTTTCAATGACACAATGGGTGGTATCAGACAACACGAGGTTCAGGACATGTACATAGCACCACACATGCTGATGGGTGGGGTTTTTGGATGCCATTAATGCAGAGAAACCTCTGTACTGACCCTGCATATTAGAGGCTCCATCTGTGGAGTTGCCGATGCACAGGCCTATGTCCAATTTCAGACGCTCAAGGACTTCAGTTAACAGAGTCACAAACGACTGTCCGGTAGTTGTGCTGCATGGTACGACTGCAACCAGCCTTTCATGTACTGCATCAGTGACGTATCTCAAAATCACTGAACACTGATCTTTTACAGTAATGTCTTGCGTTGTGTCGGAACGGAAAAAAATCCTGCTTTCTTAATTTCTGCAGAGATGTTCTCTTCAATTAAATGCTTGTTAGCATTAATTACAGCATTTACAGTTGTCTTTGACAGGAGGGTTAACAGCGAACCTCTGCCTTGTGTGCCTGAAGTATGGCTCTGCTTGCTTTTTTCAATTACACTGCTGAGGTGCTCTTTTAAGCACACATCATATTACCTCAACAATATAATTAGCTCTAAGAAATTGCCATGGTCAAGACTGTCGATGTCCAAGGTGTACGCAGCTTCATTGTGCTCGTGCCTGTAGCTCAAGCCTCTCTTTCCTATGACTTTGACAACCTCCACTACACGTTCCAACACCTGACGTCTCTTCTTAACCTACTCACGGTGTCCTGTCAGCTGTCTTCCCTCAAGGAGGTGACCAATGCTTGCACTGGAGCAGTTTAAAAAATATGCCTCAGCACACTGTCTATGTGCCATGTTTCTCTCATGCTCCTCTGTTCTTTGGTGCACATGCCTCTAGTCTGTCATGCCTCTAATGAAAGCACTTGGATCATTGGGCTTGCTAAAAGCAAGGCAAACAAAACAAAATAAAGCATGACGTTGACCACAATAAGTCAGCCATTTCCATGCCATGCCGTCCGTTCTAACGAAGAGCCCCTGGGTGACAGGGTTTGTGGAATTCTGTTGAGGATGAAACTTAAAAAAATAATTCCTGTGTGGAAGAAGGGCGACTAAAATAGTCTACAACTGTCTGATCTGACTCCTCCACTCCCATTTCAACAGCATAGCTTGACTAAACACAGAGAAAGATAGAGAGGCAGGGATGTTAGTGTCACTAGTGTTTCTTCTCTGTTTACCAATGATTAGTCATCCATTTCAGCAAAGCAATGTTTCACTAATATTATGTGATAATAACTGTAAGCTGCAACACCTGCAAACTAGAACTTTATGGCAAGCTAAAATAAATAACACTGTAAGTTGGACACCAAATCTACTCAAAGCATTATTTGGCTATAAAGGCAGTTCATACATAAACACACACACACACACACACACACACACACACACACACACACGGTAGAACAAGGTTGTGCACAAAACCCTATAAGCTGCTATTATTATGCATGTTTTAAGTCTGACTTAATAAAACGAGTCCTGTAATAATTTCTTAGCCTACGTGTGTGTGTGTGTGTACATAAACCCTATAGGCTGCTATTATTATGTATGTTTTAAGTCTGACTAAATAAAATTAGTAATGTAGCCTATAATAATTTCCTAGGTTGAGCATTTGCATATAAGCCTACAATTTCCCCAGATACTGTTTAGTGTACACATCCAATAACATTTTCATTGTTGATGCCACGTTGATTCTCCTAACATTTCAGTAGCTGTTCTGACCTCAATCTGTCCCTGCTGCTGCTGGGTCACATCTCTCTCGTCGTCATCATCATCCTCTCCCTCCTTCTCCTCCACTACCTCTCCGACAACCACCACCTGTGCACTCGCCGCCGCCGGGTCCGGGTCCGGGGCTACTGCACTCGACTCGGCGACAACCGCCGTCGCCGAGCTTGTGGTAGCAGCAAACATGTCAGTTATTTTAGCACATTTTGCTGCGTCCTCTTTTTATTTTTTATTTTTTTCCGTCCATCTCGACTACAGCCACCACACTCCCTCCACCTCCGTTCAGGACAAATGATCAGGAGGGAGGGGAGGGGAGGGGCGGGCCAATGAGAGCTGAGAGATTTCATTGGACTAGCCCAATGTCCTTCAAGACAATCAACCAATGGGCCACGTTTCGTGTCTCAGATACCGTTGCGGTCGATTAAAAACTATATACTTTTTTTTTTTTGGGGCCTGGGCCGGCCCAAATATGTGCATCGGCCCTTCGGGCATTGCCCGGTATGGCCAGTCCAGCCCTGCTCTTGTCTGTATTTCAGTGGGAAAGTCACCTTATAAACAAGCACAAGCTGTAGTTTTGTAGATTTCTTTCAACTGCAGGAGATATGTTAGTGCCAGAGTGCCAGATTGTCAAATTTTATTATTTAAATAATACCTAGGTATGTTTTTATTTAAGAAAGAAAGATATGTGCCTTTTGTCCTTTGTTCAGGAAATTACGGCCAATTAGCCACAAGTTCATAACTTAATAATAAATGAAAAGAAATATTATGTTTTGCATGTCTTTTTACCACTGTAGCGAAATCGTACCGAACCATGACTTCAAAACCGAGGTACATACCAAACTGACCTTTGCATACCGTTACACCGCCTATTAGCTCATGTACATTAGTGGTCCATATATGGGTTCATCAGACTGGATAGTAATAGAGGACAGTGTGTACGGTATGTGTCAAGGGAAAGTCTGGGCAAGTAGTCTGGCCATTAGTCAATCAGATAATCCCAGCAGATGGCGATCTGTTGTACACAATCTGTCTGTACACATTCCGTCATCTTGGATACAAATTTGGAGCTAAACTTCACAATGTGACCTAGTGTCGTAAAAAGGAACACAGCTGTTTGAAGGATAATTTCATTATTTTGACCCCAAGGGCCTCTTCACAGATTGTCTTGCCTGATTCTAGAGTGTAGACACTATTATTTGGCAAATTGCTTCAGTATTGAGTTTGCTGGTATCTTCCTGTACAGATCTAGCTGAGCTAGAATGGAAGTCAAGCTGGTATGCTTGCAAGCTTTTGAAAACATACAGGGGAAAAAAATGGAAGTTCAGTTTCAGTATGTGCTCCTGAAACAGTTACAGCTCTTATTTTCTTAGGTTAGACGATAGGTTTAGCTGTGCAGTAATCTGTGTCTATGCTTTAACCGGTTTAGCCACCTCATTTACAAAACTAGCTCACATTAGCTGGCTGCTGGTAAACAGACACAAATAGACAGCTATTTGCATCTTATGTTAGGAGATCATTGATAAACACAATTAATTATTCCGGCATGATTGTGGAGGTTATAGTATAGGCCTACTAGTGATACTTGCCCCTTACGTGACCCGACTACGTTACTAGGTCACATAGTTATCCCATCGAAAACATGGTAGATTGCAAATTTGATATTTTAACTACTTTCAGGGTTCAGAACAGGTTTTTTAACCGGGATGAACCAAACCGAACCTGCTTCTAAATATATAAACCCTGACTCCAGTAGCCAGGTCTATTAACATCAACTGATACAAATGATAGCAGTTCTGAATGCACTCATCGAATCGAGGTGGCATCATTTTAGTTTTCGAATAACATTTTCTCCTGTGTAGGCTAAAGCCAGCCACCACCAACATCAACGTTGTCGGCACATAATACATCACATATCAGTGTCAGTTATTGGCATGATATCAGACCAATTCTAATACCATGTTTCGAGCTTGTGCATCCCTATTGCATTGACTATTTTATACATATAGAAAGTTATAAAACAGGTGATACTAGATGTCTTAAACAATAGGAAAAATAAATGAGTACTTTACATATTTCATTTGTTTTTTTTAAGTATTGTGAATCATATGGTGAATTTGAAGGTGCACATTTCTTTTGACTTGTTTTGCACTGTAAATCGATTCTGTCGACTGCTGACACCACAGCAGTGTGTGTGTGTGTGTGTGTGTGTGTGTGTGTGTGTGTGTTCTGATGTGTGTTGAGTAAGATTAGAGGAGCGCGACTCGGCGTCACTGACATGGAAAAAGCACCCCCCCCCTTTACATAATACATGGCAAGACCCACCACTATTTAGCTCATTATCTCTCCACAGTAGGGATGTCTGCTGAAGGGACATAACTAGGTATAAAGCTATGATTTTATGAAAACATATCCCTCTTTCTTCTGTGCCATATGCAATCTTATTAACTGAGTAAGACCTTATCTGTCACACTTGTTGTACAGAATGGTATGCTTCCCAGCAAAACAAAACAAAAAAACACAGTTTTTTGTTTGTCAGGGTAAAATGTAAAATCAAGTATGTTTCGTTTGGTCTTTCTCAACAGGTGTTTCACCAACTACTGACAACTTGCAGCATCTGGAGGTAAAAGGGGAGGTGTCTAACAGCTATCACAGCTAGCTCAAGAGCAGAACTGGCCCAGAACTAGGCCAAGAAGATTGTGTTAACTTATATTTGTGGCCCTAAATAGGTAAGACACATTCTTTAGCTTGTTTTGTGTGTGTTTATGTCTTCAGTTTGGTGAAATTGACTGGCTAGTATTCATTAAAGGCCCTCTTCCAAAAAAACGAAATGATGCACATTGCACTAATTATGTGCCCTGCCTCGGGATCTTCTACGTCACAACAGTGGGCAAGAGCCATCGTTGACTTTGAAATTGTAAAATGTATGCCAAATGCATAAGTTATTAAAAAATCATTGCATTTGTGCATAGCTAAAGCATATGGTTTTCATAGAGATTATAGTGGAAGTGAATGTACCATCTTCAAATAAAGGGGTTTGAAAACATTAAATTTGCATTGGTTCTGAGTTGTTAATGTGTATAATATCCGATACTTATGGTTGATGCTACAGTGTTTTGAAGACATACTCGCTTATTAAATACTAGACTTAGTACTGTCTACAGATATTGAGTTCAGACACGACAAAGTGTCCCTGGTGTGCATTGTATACCAGGGACACTAGCCTGTACTTTTCCTTTATAGGTAATGTTGGTAAAATTTAAGAGCTATTATTTGAGTGTTATTTGTTAGAAATTGCACAACCATCCGTCAGCTATTAGTGAGTGAAATGCACTGTGAGAATATCTGGTTCAAGACCATTTCTGACCAATCAGGGCATCTCTTCCCTGATTGGTTCGTGGAATCCATCTTGCCTGTCAATCACAGGTGCATGAAATGCAACACTTCTCAATGGTGTAGAAATGTAGGGAGGGAGCAGAGAGGGAGTGGGAGTTTTCTTGGTTGTTCAAAATCCCTCTTTTCTTCTCTCTCTCTTTACAGCTCTTGAATCTTACCTACAGCAACTTTAAGAGATAGGATCTCTCTCAAATATGCATGATAGGAATATGTACCTGGTGTCCAGACTTGACACTTGCAAACTCTGTCCAGATCTGTGTTCTGTCTCCTGTTTAATTACTTAAAGTAATAATCTCGAAGATTTTCATGTAAATAAATGTCTCTTAAGTCACTATTTATTGCTGAATGAGGTAACACAATGGTGATTGAGCCCACTGATGAACACCCTTGCATTTGCAGTATTATGAATGTGACAAACTGGGTGTTGGTGGCGACACACCTGCAGTTACCGCTTATCGCCATAGGTGTCGTCAAAGAGAATGAAATGGAAATCTTCGAGATTGCCACTTTAAAGATTAAAAATGCTTCTAGTAGGGCTGGGCAATATGGCCAGAATCTTCCATCCCGATATAGGTAATTAAATATCTTGGTAACGATATATATCAGGATATGGCATGTTTGCTTGTAATTCAATAAATACATCTTCCAAAACAAAGTGGGGCTGGGCAATATACCGATATAATATCGGTATATTGCCCAGCCCTACTTCTAAGTACAATGGTGTTGTTTGCAATAGTGTTGTTTATTATGTTCATGGTAGTATCCTATGCATACCTTCATTACATTAGAGATATAGTGAGATTAGTGGAGGGCATGGGACGTGGTTTTAATGATGTCCACATCTTCCTTGGATTGCTGTCCACATGAATGGAAGCATCATTTTGTCTGTCTGTCTGTCTGTCTGTCTCTCTCTCTCTCTGTCTCTCTCTCTCTCCACCCCCCCACCCCACATCACCATCTGAACTTAAATGTGATATAGTTCAGATGATTAAATGAATGAAAAATGCAACTTTATAGCAAGTGCAGCCCTTACCAAACAATATAATCTTAAGAACAAATTTGTTCTTAAGTCCTACTTACGAAGATTTTACGAAGATTGTGGCATTCATGAATTTTTTTCTTATGCAGGATTTTTCTTCGGTAAGAACAAATCCTACGAACACTCAGGAGTTTTCTTAAGCACATTTCAGTGCCGATATGTTGGCATGGTTGTGTTGTCTTCTTTTTTTTTTAAGTTCAATAAAATACATTACAAAAAAAATGTGAAATTTCTGTCATATTTATTTATTCATTTCATTTTTTTTCATTTTTCATTTTAATTACATTAAATGTGCCAACGCTTTAACATGAATCAAGTACATTGGAAACCATGCCGTCAATTAGTGATCCCACCCTATTTATAGGTGGCATTTCTCCATCCACGGCCTACAAAGCAATGGCATATACTGTATATTGCTGCTACAGGAGATTGGGGATCTGCCCTACGGAGGGAACGAATCTTTCAGGACCACGTAGATCTTTTATCAGAGGCCCTGCACACGGCCCTGCAGTCCCTTTTATGGGCCCTTTTATGGGCATTAATGGGCGGTTACCTATGCTAATCCTATGTTAATTGGACTCACCTGGCACGCGCGCTCAATTTACGAGGAGGTGGCATTCATCAATCTAAGAACACAGCTGCGAACAATTCAGCGGCTTAAGAACACGTTGATGAATCTGACGTAGGGTCTTCTTAGAAATCTTCTTAAGAAGGACTTAAGAAAAATCTAAGAAGATTCTTAAGAAGATATTGGTAAATGAGGCCCAATGTGTTTTCAAAATGCTGTTTGGGTTTTAGTAAGTAGCAAGATTGTTTCCATGAGGTCAGTAATGCTGGATGCTCATGTGGTTTTTATCATCAAATATTGTGAATACGAAGCCACGGATGTCTGCTCACATATTTCCTACGCTAAGTGTGTGTATGTGTGGATGCTCTCTTCAAGCTGTTCCTTATTTTTGCTAGTTGTGTGATGTCACATTTGCTGAACATTTGGTTTGTTTGTTTTTTAGGTTGTTTTAGGCCAACTGAGGGGATGGCGGTGACTTAACAGCCATGCTGAACTGAAGCACATTCATCACTTTCCACTCTTCACATCCTCCCAACCCTTTCCTGCCTTTCCCTATATTTTACTACTCACTCATGCCCCCCTCTCTTTCTGTTGTCCTTGTGAAAAGTAAAAACATAAAACATGTAGATGTTGAGCTATTATTGCCAAGTGTTTCTTGTGTCAAGTTTATTACACAGACACAGCCAACCTGACGCACAGGTCTAAGACCAAAGATAGGCAACGAGAACTCCCACAGCGCAGTAGCGCAGCCATGGAGAGGCCAGCAGGGTTCTGTTATTTTTAGACACCCTCCATCTCCCCACTTCACTGTTCTCTTCACCCTCTCCCCCCAACTCCTCCCCGCCTTGTGTCTTCATGTTTTGGGGGTCCCCTGGTCCCCCCACCCTCTGTCGTCCCCCCCACACCTGCTGCCACCACGGCCGCTCCCCCCAGCCACCTTGTCGCCATGCAGACGGAGACGCTGGCTCCAGCCCTGGCAGATAGCAAGGTCCCCGGCCCGGCCACGCCCTTCAACTCTGCAGTGCCCCTCCGCATCCTCAACAAGGGCCCCGACTACTTCCGGAGACAGGTACAGCACTTTGTTGTGGGCATGTGTGTATGTGCTTTTTAAAAAAGCTTTTTGTTTTACAAAGGACAATTTGGGTGTGTGGCTTTGTGTGTGTGTGTGTGTGTGTTTGTTTTGTATTTTGAGTTTTACATTGATAGTCTTCGTCACATTGTCATGAATCATAAACATTGGTCAATGAGAGAGGAATCCTGTCTGTTTATGATGTGCTTATTTTTGCCTAGTCAAATTGAAAGTCAACCACATGCAAGTTTGGCTTTCTCATGATGACTACATGGTAGATTCAAAGACACTTGGTTGTTTGAACTCAATTAATCAATGGGAAAATGTAAAAGTATCCAAAGTAATTTCTGTATTTAATAGACAATTCTTTCAGATAGAATTCAGAGTGAAAGTAGCTATTAATAAATCGCTACTTTCACTCGAATTCTATTTTCTAACTGTAATTCATCTTAATAATTAATGTTCATTTTCATTTGAATTCATATCTTGTGGTTGGAAAGTCTATTTTCTAATAGAATATTACATTTTTTCGAGTTGTATATTTGGTTGTGCAGGACGTACATTTTGTAATTGTTTTCTGCCTCACTTGGAAGTCAAGGGTCTGTAAGATTACAAAATTAAAATGTTGCTAAACATTACTAAATATTGATTTTGTGAAACATATATTATTGTATTTCAGGTTGAGCCTAACCCAAAACGCTTGAGTGCAGTGGAAAGACTGGAAGCTGATAAGGCTAAGTATGTGAAGAGTCAGGAAGTCATCAATGCGAAGCAAGAGCCAATCAAACCGCCTATCCTGGCCAAGCCCCTCATTTGCCCCGCCTTACTCGGCAAGAGAGGTCCTGGGGGAGGAGTAGGGAAAGGAAGTGGGATGTCATTCAAAGCCTCCAATAACAATGCCAAGTCGGACACCTGTGCCACATCGAGTGGTGACATCTGTAAGCGGGAGAATCTGAACCTGGAGATGCTGAAGAATCTCCTGAACTCCTCTTCCTCCCCGGGGGCTGGATCTGAGGGTCCCGTAGGAGGGGCCAAAAGTGCTGTGTTGCTGAGGTCATCTGGAGGAGGGGCCAGGAGCTGTACTCCATCCAGGTAAATGGTCAGAACAAGCCCGAAAACAACAATTCTGACATCAGTAATAATGCTCCCTCTGAGCCAGGGGATGGCAAATATTTTTCCTTGGGGGCCCCAGGTTGTTGTTTAGGGCCAAACAAATTGCAACGCAGTAATTGTAATTAAGATATTCACAGAATATCTGTGTTACAGTAATTATAATTTAAAAATGCAAGTAATTTAAGAATGCAAGCAGTCTCAAAAGGTATTCACATAGTCACCTAAATGCTTAAGACATGTCAATGTGCTGCTCTACTGGGTCCTTCAGAGCTAAACTGCCAACCCCAGCGACCGCCCTATTCCAGCGATTAGCAGGGGCACGTCACTCAGAGGCGATGAGATAAGTGTCCCCAAGCCACTTAGAGTGAATCCAAGTCATGGTTTAAGAGTAGGTGCTGTTTTTGTGTCTTTTTGCGCCCCCTGCGGGCCAAGTGGTGTCTAGCGCTTAGCTTAGCATTTATAAAAATGGACACTGAGGTTTTTTTGCGATTGACACCAAATTTGGTACACTTGTAACAAATGTCATATGTCCTATGTGTGCATACCAACTTTCAAGGCCCGCAGACCTTCTGAAAGGGATTCTTCATTGATAGAATGCTTGCTAATGTAAATAATTGGATTTGCACATAACTCGGCCATCTTTCATTATTTTTTAAATTCCTGAATAACTTGGAGCATGTGTGCCAATTGTGTGAACATGTGTGCCACATTTTTGTAAGTTGGTGTAAATCTAACCAGTTATTTAAAAGATTTTCCCAAAAGTTTCACTGTACAGAAATATTTATCCAGACGGACCTTATGGGTCCAAGAGGCAAAAATGTTCAGCATGTCAAATAAGGCCTAAACTTTGAGCACTTATTATAGCACCCCCTATGGGCTTACCGGGGATACATATGTTATCGCCAAATTTAAAAACTTTTTACCAGTCTGGGGCTGAGCTATGGCTGTTACCAATCAAAAATGATAATACATAAATTCTCCAAATACAATGGGTATCCAAAGATACTCTGTACAGATACTCTGTGAACACCTAATAAGAATCCCTAGAAATACAATAGGTATCCACAGTTACACTGTGAATACTAAGGTTGCTCCAATCAGGATTTTTGGGGACGATCACCGATCATCAATCGCTGGATATCAGCCAATACTGATCACCAATCACGGGGTCTATTTGAAGCCTTATATTTATTGTGTAGCATGTTTTATTTATTGAACTATTCTTAACAACTGTATAATAAAGGGGCTGTCTTTAGTTCATTGATACAGTAAATCCTGTAGTTGAAACATACAGTTATACAGATGACATTATAAATGTGGAATCATTTTATTTGTTGCAAGAGGAATGACAATTTGTTAACAGTGACTAAAACAGACCACAAGATGGCAGTAATGTTTTGACCAGAGTTTGTTTCACATGAAAGTATCGTCAAAGCCAGGACATAGTGTGTCACAATGCCATACATTTGTCAATGTATTGATGCATAGTTGTTCAGTAAAAGTTTTCACGGGGGCAGTGAACCCTTTTTAAACGTGGTTATATGTCTTATATGATCTTTAACATAGTTATTTATGCCATTTGGTCACTGTTACAAAAAAAAAACAATAACAGAAAACCGGTGTCAAATTCTGCTCCGAACTCAAGTGGCATTCTTTTCATGACGTCAAAGTGCCTCAAAGGTGGCGTCAGACACTTATAGTATAACACCCTGGTGTGTGTGGATGTGTGGAGCTCCATCTGGGCAGTGGTTGATGTTGATGTCTGTGTCCGAGAGAGGGTTAAGCTTCTCAGATGCTTATAGTATTACACCACGGTTTGTGGCACATTTCATATGCTACGTCGCTCATTATGAATCTCAAACATAACTACAGTACTAGCATTAAGTATTACAATTAAGAGATGAGAAAGTATCATGAATTGACAACTGCGAATTTATTGGCAAGCAACATGTCCAACAGACCGGTGAAGACATTTTAGTGTGTAGAGTGTAGAGAAATAGTTGTTTTGCGTCGTCTGATTGGCTCTTCTGATCAGCCTTTATAGAGACCACTGATCAAACTATTTAGAACGAATATCGGCCGACGATGATCAGTGGCCGATCGATCGGAGTACCCTGAGTGAATAACTAATAAACCCTACAAGGTATCCACAGTTAGACTGTAAATACCTAAAAATCATACTCTTGCACCAAATGCATGCAGTATACTGTTCTGGATATATACAGCGTACACTACCTCCGAAACTGGTTTTGACTACGGTTATCTACATCTCTCGTACAACCAAATCTACATGTATGGTCATTGTGACTCTTCGGCCTCTTTGCTTTCCTCTTCCTATTTTTCTATCTTTGTGTCTAATTATGCCTTTTTTCCTTATTGCCAGGATGCCATTGACATACCGGTCCACAATGACCCTGAATGAGCAGCCACTGGAAACGGTACCCAGCCCCAGCACCTCCCACTCTCTCCGGTCTTTCACCTGTTCACTTAAAGTCCCTCCAGTCCCCAGTAGTGGGCGTCACAGCCCTCAGCAGGGAGGAAACCTCAACCTCAGCAGACAGGTCCTGGATGAGAGAGGAGGAGGAGGAGGAGGAGGAGGAGGAGGAGGAGGAGGAGGAGGGCGCTTTGAGCGGTCCCACTCTCCACTGCCTCCTTTGCTTACCTCTCATTCGTCCTCAGACCTCCTGCGGCTGTGCAACGGCAAGCCGCTCCGCACCGCCCGCTCCAGCAGCTCCTCCGCGCCTCCCCTTCCCCCAAAACCCAACCCTGCCTCGCTGCCGCCTCCTCCGCTATCTCTCTCTCTGCCCCCGTACCGGCACAGCCGGTCCCCCTCCCCCTGTGACACCGCCAAGCCCCCTCTGTCCCAGCCTTGCGAGCGAGGCGACCCTTCTAGCGACCCCAACCTGGAGCTGGGCTGCTCAGTCGCCCGGCGCCCGTCGCTACACCGCTCCAAGTCAGACTTGTCAGACCGGTACGCCCGGGCCGGGGCTGACGTTGAACGCTTCTTCAACTACTGTGGGCTGGACCCAGAGGAGCTGGAGGCGGTCGGGCCGGAGAACTTCACTAGGGCCAACTCAGACATTGTCAGCCTCAACTTCCGCTCAGCGTCCATGATCTCCTCGGACTGCGACCGGCGGTCCTCCCACGAGGGTCTGTCGGACGCAGAAGACGGCGAGGTGGAGGAGGAGGAGGCGGGGGAGCGAGTGCCTTATGGGATCTCGGCCGTGGAGCGCAACGCAAGAGTCATCAAGTGGCTTTATAGCATCAAACAAGCAAGAGAGACACAAAAGGTCTCTCACGTCTAAGACGGGGGACTTCAAGCTGACAGTGTTCTTTGTGTCTCAAAAACAAGGAGACATATGAGGGGACTAGGAAGTCTTAAAAGTGACCACTACATTTGTTGAGTTGAGGCTAATTGCGACATGGAGAAAGGCAGGTGATCCATTTTCTCTGTCTGGATGTGTATACAAGTAGACAATAAGGGAGACGTTCATCTCTATGACAAAGTATACACAGACAGACAGCATAGAGCTCGACAGGCCAGAGTACTTCTAAACACAAAGATAAACAGGGTGAGCATGAAAGCTAGATTTTAAACTAGCAGAGTGACAGTTGGTATCATAGAAACACAGATCCACAAGAAACGCTCTCATTTGTATTACAATGGATGAATGTGTGGATTCAAATGTTTCTCGACGGACGCAAAAAACTGTGGTCCACAAAGGCAGTTTGTATGTTTGTTTGAATGAATCTCTTGTTCTTGTTGCTTAACCACTGCTAGTAGACTACAAGGCAGTCACTTGGTCACCATACAAAGGGATTTAGCTGAGAACTTTCTTCCAACCATCGATTACCCTGAGAAAAAAAATAACACTTCACAGAAGTGAAGAAATGTCAAATCTATTCAAAGTGATGATGGACTTCATCAATCTGTATATTTTGCTGAGTTATATGATTAGTGTTGCGACATTTGAGCAACACCTTGTAATGAACAACTGTTTGACTTCACGATCACGCTGACAAATCCAATGTGACAGGCAGGTGGCGGTGTTGTGGTACTAGATTTTGCAGAATAATCACAGTTAGGGGTGCTCGAATTGCATAACCAACTCTGTACTAGCCACCAGGTTTGCCTTGTGTTACCAGTTGACTTTTAATGAAAATCCCCATATGAAACAATGACACAAAACCAAATTCAGTTGTTCACTATTTACCGATATAGGCCAATAGCATTGCAGCAACAAGGGAGGTAGACTGGGTGAACATTGAACATTTTGGGTGATGATTTTGATGTGTTGCATTCAGATCCAGATTTCTTTATTGACATTCTTTCTTTGTGTTGTGTTCTTAGCAGCCTAATACGGTTTGTTTAATTATTTTTAAACAATTATGTGACTGCCATTAAGCATACATTGCAAATGACAAATACAAATTATATGTTACAAA
The DNA here is from genome assembly GCA_030340625.1 of Merluccius polli. Classification (NCBI taxonomy): domain Eukaryota; kingdom Metazoa; phylum Chordata; class Actinopteri; order Gadiformes; family Merlucciidae; genus Merluccius; species Merluccius polli. The sequence continues at coordinate 65,849 of JAOPHQ010005122.1, forward strand.
ATACAAAAAAATGTAGGTCATCGTTTCATTTGGGTAATTAGAAACATACAATTTAATGATTTGGAATGAATAATTGCACATTGTTAATGGTGGTGAATTGATCCTAGACAACATATTGTGTGCATTTGTATTAATTGTGAGTGTGTAACAGGCGAGAGATTACAAGACACTGGCTGAGAGGTGGGCAGATTGGCAAGAAAATTACACCATTGGTCAAGCCCTTGGCAACCATTAAAGGCACAGCTAGAAATATATTTCTAGCAATTGGTATAAGACAGTGCATTTTTTCCCAGACCACAAAGGCCTCATTATTTTAGCTATAGTGTGTGAGCTGTTCCAGAACAATGCATTCAATTGTTTCCCACCGCACCCCCCTGCTTATGTATCAGGGCTTCTAGTGAATTTGTTATGCAGGTAAAAAAGAAATGTATTAAATACAACATACAAACCTGTACATATTTATACATTGAAAAAAGCTACCTCCACACATTTATCTCTAGGTTATTCTCTGAGACATGTACACCACCACAGTACCAGCAGCAAACCCCAGCATTGCTTGTCATGATGAATGCCCTGAGCTTTTATATACCAGCTACAGTTTCTACATGTACATCTCTCTGCGTAAGAGAACAAACCTGGTCCCTTTTCCATGGATGTCCGTCTGGTGGCAACATATCAGCAGGGCCGAATGCCATATGTATGTGGGATTACAACACCTCAGTCAAATGTAAGAACCAATTGTGGGGTGTCTCCCCTGTCCTTAATTCTGTATCCCATCTCAGTGGAAGTGCAGTTTCACAGTAAAATGGCAAGAAACAAACTCACAGCTCTTGACTCTATGAACTATTAAATGTGTTTGAAGTCCAGAACACTGACACAACCATACACACTGAAACATCTATTGGGCTGTGAGAGCATGTTGCTGTCGATGGTGCATTTCCCCTGTTTTCCCCATGGTCCTCTGTACTAGTGTAAATTTGACTTATCATTGTCTCAGTAGTGTCCCATGTGTGATCTCAGTAGTACCACAATCAACAATGACTATAACTCCAATACAACACATTCAAAATGGAAACCAAGAAACAGCCAATTAAAGTTAACACCCAACTACTGGAGATGTTCAATGTTTGTAACTTTAATGAGAAACAACTTTTTTTTTTGCTGCATTCTAATGGGAAACACTAGGCTGGAGTTCAGCAACGGCCAACCAGAAACACGACTGCTGGTTATTTTTGAGTATGTTTTAGAGGAAGATTAGTGTTATGTATGTACATGTTTTACAAGAAGGCAAGGCAACAATGGTTAGCAAGGTATGCTGATAACAATCAAAAGTATTGTGGCGATTGAACCTTAGAGCTGAGTAGGATTGGATCTCATCCTCCACATTTAGACTGGCGGACGGCCTTTGAGAACTGGCATTGTTTGTGCCAGGACACATAAACAGGTCTGGATATCCAAATCTGATTCTGCCCTTGCTGTGATTCAATTGGAGTTAATAGTAGTAGGAATAGTGATTCAGGCACGATGTGGACAGATAACGGGCTACATAATTAAAACTATGCACCATGCCACCACTGTATCACAGTCACACAAGTTTGCATTCAGGTGTCAAGTGTCTGTAACCAAGTTTAACTAGGGCCTAAGAGGGCTCAAGACTGTCCCATTGCAACATTACTTAGTCCAGGAGGGCCAATGACTTAACCCAAAAATGTATACAATTGTTGTGACAATGACAGCAGCGTTGAGCTACAGCCAATGAGAACACACGACATGGGGCAGGGAGAAGAGTCATAACATAATCTGAAATGATTTACCCCTATGAACAGTGAAGCAATCTGACATTGTCTTGTCATGTGAAGGCTCTATAAGTCTGTCAGGCTCAATCGTTAGACCTGACAATGAATGTTGATGGGTGTTAGGGATTCTCCAGGTATGCAGGAAGTGATGGTGGATGTACCAGTTGTCTAGAACAACAGCTGACATGAGCTCTGATTCCCTCTAGTGTTCTTTGCAGCGTGTTGGTCAGCGCTAACACAGTATACAATTCACTTAAGCACACACACTTTGATGAAGACAGGAAATCTCTGGTAGTGGCAAGAAGTCAAAATTACACCTGTATGTCTTTAATGCTTCTCTTGTACCAAGGCTCTTGTCCAGTCCTCAGGGAAGCACCAATGCTTCTCTCTGTTGTGATTCCATTGACAATTGAAAATTCACCCCCTTGCATTTTGTTCAATCTGTCATTGATGTGTTTTGTTTTTTACAGATGCATTCCTTCTGTGGTACTTGCTTTGTTTTTTAATGTGTAAATGCTGTAAGAAAAAAAGTATGATTTATGGTTTGTGTTATGAAAGAGTATGAACAAGTGAATAAATTGGGTCCTCGTCTTTGGTACGGAGCTGTCAGATAAAATCCTAAACAGTTGTTTTGAAGATTTTCTTGATTGTTTTTCAACGTGGAAACTATCACATTTGCTTGAATCAAATAAAATTGTGTATATGTTTAGTCCCTTTAACATTATCATTACTACATTCTTAGTGTGCTAGATGGATGTTATGTAATCAACCCATCACTCGACAAGCATTAGTGAACAAGCAGCTCCGGAACGTATCCAGGAGCTGGGGCTTGGATGTATCTCTGATCGTGTCATTTGTCATTTGAGGCAAACCGAGAAGCAGTGCTTCAAAACAAAAGTGACACCACAAAGTAAAGCAGAGACTAATCAATTATACAGGTATGGGCAGTGAATAGACTGTATTTATAAACCATTCAACCAAAAGTGGGAGGAGGAAGCTAAAGAGCGGGAACTACTAGAAATACAAAGAAAATCTTAACAAGGTTAAGGATTGGACATGCAAAATTTGATGCCAAGCGCCTAAAAAATAAGTAGAAGCGCTTACATATCAGCAACAGAAACCAATCTGAAGAAACTAGACAGAGAACAAGTAGAGGCTCTTAGGATTTGCAGAGGTTAATTTAAAACATCCCCAGTGTCAGCAATGCAGGTAGGGATGGGAGGAATGCCTTTGAGAACAAGAAGAGTTAAGCTAATGTCTTATTGGATCAGTCTGCATGGGCATCTAAGCTTTGGAGGGATAGGGAATTAATGTAAGGGCAGAAAGGTTAGGACTGCACAAATACAGTTCTGTTGTATCCAACTCCCTGTCTGGCTATTTCCAATGCCAACCATAGATTTTGGTTTACTATAACGTCTAGTCAAGTGCCCACATGGATTTCAGTTCAAAAACACATACATCAAAAAGATTTGGACTATTAATATTTGCAGATGGATCCAAATATCTTGTTTCCAGGCGTGCAGATGCAGCAGTTTTAATTCCAAAACTCAATGATTCCATCAAGAAGAGAATAACAGATAATTACACAACTGAATTGATATCAATAGACTTACAGTGGATTGAAGGAAACTATATGTAAACACAATTTGTTGTTTTGTTTGTCTGATTGATTGTTCATCAGAATTGGAAAGTATAAGATCCGGTTCATCATCATCATGCAGACGAGATATTTTGCATGAAATACTGGATTGAAAACATTGGTTTGGAAGTTCAGGTTATTCACTTTAGAAAATACATTTTATAAAATAAATCGGTTTAATAGAAAGAATATAATTTATTTTAAGATTATTATTATTTCATATTTAATTTTTGCTGCCAAATCTCCTCACACTCTCAACACTCCCGTCCAGCTGGTGGCGGTAATGCATGTCATTGCTGGTTCTTCACCTGCCAATGAAGGTCAGAGAAGAAGAAAACCAAAACAAGTGGTCAGACTTGGATCGTCAGCCATGTTAAATAAATGGTTTTCCGTGCGGGTGATGAGCTTCTTCACAGATCCATTCATAATCTGAAAAGTAGGTAAAACATGGTTTGCATATTAGCTATGACGCGGTTTGTTAACATCATGGGATGTTTTAATCCCGTTTACCGGGCGAGTCCAGCGGCGAAATATTAATTTGTACCAGCATTGTTTTACATTTTAATGAGGTTGGGACGCTTCGGACCTTCCCAGACCATCTCCTTTCCGACGGTGTGTGTTGCTCTGAGTCTCAACAGCGCCACCATGAGTTGACAGAAAGTCAAGCATGTTCAACCAGGATGTTTTCAATATCTTTTGTTGCTGTACCCGGCAAAGGAACCACGCTGAATTGAATTTGAATGTATAATAAATAATATTTGCAACCGTGTTGTAATTTAGCAATGTTCCCACATTTCACTATTCACTATTTCACTATCCTTCACTATTTCCAACAGATGTCTTTAAATCAGAGATGAGTAGCTGTTCCTTTGACGAGAAATACTTCCGCCTATGCTGTAAGCTTTTCCTGAAGCACTCCAACAGTCTGGGAGATGGCTGGAGCTGGGAGCAGTTGCAGGTCAGTGGGAACAACATCACTCATATCCAATACTTATCAAGTAGGATAACAGGCGACCACATCGCTGTTAAAATGCATGTTCATTTCCAATCATTTTAGTCTACCTATAAACGGCACAAGGGAATGAGTCTCACATACATATTTGTGGAGTCTAAACATGTCAACTTATTTGCCAATTTTGATAAATGGGCTACATGTCGCACCATGAATAGAATAGCTAGCCTACCAGTAGGCCTATTATAAACCAGTATTGGACTCTCCATCGAGTCCCTGTTTGCAACCATTTGCTTGATTTGTTGTCAGGTCTGCACAGTAGGAAAAAACAAGTTGTCTATAATTTTCCAAAATGAGCAGTGTAACAGTATGAATGATTGAATCATTTAAAAACACTAAACACAATAGCAATATTCCATATGTGAAATAATGTCAATATTCCCTAACCGTTTGATTAACTGTTTACTTTACTTTTTATTATTATATCTTTTCTACATTATATCTTGCTTTTTTACGTTATATGTTGCTTTTTTATTGATGCATCATGCTGTTGCGCCCTTTTGCTGCTGTAACAATGGAAAATTCCCTGCATAAAAGATGATCTTATTTTATCTGATCTGTGCAACAAAAGACTATCCAGTAAGTGTGTTGACTATGCTTACGTGGTATGCATCAGTGATATGGTTTTTGTTTGTTTAGCACTCTGAGGAAGGCTACTTGAAAAAAACATCTGTGAGATGTGTCACAATAACCATCAACAATGCTGCCAAGGATCTGGACCCAGAGCAGGAAGAGCCACAACCCACTGCGGAAGATGAGGTGTGCTATCTATCTGTCTATCTCTGTCTGTCTGTCTGTGTCTCTCTTTATGTTATACATTTTTTTTACATTGACTTGGACAGGTGTCTGCTAGAGATGAATCAAGTGTTGACACAATGGAGGTCAAAAACGATGATATTGAAGATGATGAGGCGTGTGTGCAATCCAACGTCGGTGGCACGGTGCTTCAGTACGAATATCACGTACTGTTCAGCTGTAGCTTTGGAATGCCTGTGCTGTATTTCAGAGTCTTTGACTTAGGTAGGTGTTTGTATGCTTGTGTGTTACATAGAGAGAGCACTTTTTGATTGTCTGAACATTTCCCCTTTTCCCATTCCTCAACACACCCCTGCCATCAGTAATTAACTCTAGTGTTGTTGTGGGTCAAACACCAAAATATCGCTAAAGATCAAATGTTTGGATGTCTCTGTGAAGACAGTAAGGCTATTCTCTATGTATTTCCTACCAGAAGGCAAGAGCCTGTGTTTGGAACAAGTGTGGGACACAGTCCATCCCAACTACAGGATGAGGCTACAACAGAATCCATGGAACACTATTACTCAACAGGTAACTTGTGTATGCAGCTGAATACACAGTAGATAGTTAATTATAGACATAGACATTAGACATTAACTATGTAAACATCTCTTTGGCTCCTATTTTTTTTAGCATGTATGGGTTTCCTGTTTGGGGCTAATAAAGTTACGTTATGCCAACTTGGTCATGTATATAGAATTGTGACATTATTTAAAAGTGTAATCAAATAATGTACCAAATGTGACAGATATATAAAAATATATATTTTTGGAAGGATGGCTATCGCAATTATTCACCTACATAATGCTGATTATTAGACATGTGTTTTTCATCTAAATTGTCACAACAAATCCAAATGGTATTTTGGTATGTTTGTTTTGTGAATGTGAATGTAGAGAAAGAGTTTGAGTTTCATTTAAACCAGATGCCCCCACTAATGTGCTGGTTCTTCTGTTAATTTGTATTTATTGGTTTAAAAATGTATCTGATGATTCTACAACCCCTCAATGCAAGGAGCACCCAATGCTTGGCCAGCCCTTCTTTGTCCTGCACCCTTGTAAAACCGAAGAGTTCATGTGGCCTGTTGTTCAAGCAGCGGAGGCGGAGCACAGGTATTGTGTTTATATGTGAGCCAAGGGTCTGTTTATGTGTGTGTCTATGTGTGCATCCCCACACAGACACACATGTGGCATGCATTCTAACTTGGTATTGTCGTTGCAGGAAAGTGAACTACGTGGTGACGTGGCTGAGTGTGGTGGGGCCACTAGTAGGGCTGGATCTCCCGTTAAGCTACTCCACACTACTCCATGCTGTCAATGAACAGAGCTCCTGTTTGTCGGTCCCAACTTACCTGCTTTGATCAATGCAGTTTGACATTAGAGGACTGGAGAGGAGGACACTTGAAGAAGAGTTGTTGAGAAACGTCTATACATTTACACTTTTTCAAATAGAGGTGCATATCAATGCACCCGGTTCACCTTTCCCAGATGTGTTTTCTGACACAACTGCTCATGGTGGAGGAAAACGGTTGAAGGCTGTACTTGCTGCCTACCAACAGGAGATGGACAGCTTTGTTAGTAATTTTAAATGTCAGTAAGACTAAAGCCCCCAATATAAACAACATTATATTTTGGTGTGTTTGCATGGTACAATATAGTCCCTGCAATGTGTGGGCTGGTTGTTTAATGACTCAAGTAGCGGTGAGACTACACGCAGTCATTCATGTGGTATTCTTGACCAATTGCAGGCAGCACTGTATTGGGGTTCAAAAATCTAAGTAGATAAATTGTTCCAATTGCATACTTTAAATGCATTGAGTACCCCAAAGCAAATGTTGGGAGTGAAGGGAGGGAGGTCAGCAGTTAAAATTAGCAAAACCAGGGTGATCACTGTTGCCCTAGCAGTGAGTTATAGGCTACTCGTATAGACATATTGTTGTTTTTTTACCTATACAATAAACCTAATGGACCATATTCTGCATGCATTGCATGAACTGTACATGTATATTACAATATTATCTATTCAGTAATTAAATGTTTTTGTTGAAACATTTACTTAACTACAACTTAAATGAACTATGCCAAACATCTATGAATATGGTAATTACAAATGCCATAAGTCAATCACTGAATCTCACTCTGTTGAAGAACAACGCCATCTACATTTAAAAAACTCAAAACAATCCCAATAAGAAAACTCGCGCCTTGTATGTTTTTTATGCTGATTTTAATTTATTGAGGAAAGGACACAGCCAGCTTAAATCCTAGTAGTTAACTTAAAGGGGAACTTGGCAACTCTCGCCATTTCTTCGCTGGTTTTCACTTTTGTGGTCGCATGTTTTCTCAACGCGCTCCCCCTACAGGTCTGGGACGTATATTACACAACACTGTCGTAAAAAACTCACTTGCGGCACCCTCCTCCCCCTTTCTACCGCTGCTCATGTGCATTTGTTGCCGGACTTTTTCGTGTGGCGCGATGTCTACCGAGGTGGGTAATACATTATACACTGTATCATAGAACATTGACATGTATAGCCGGCGTGATTAACCATAGACATAGACGCCTCATGACGTGATGGAACGTAATCCAGCGTCGCCGCCATATTGGTAGGGAGTCCTCACTCTAGTCTAGCATAGGAGTCAACTGAGAGCTATGCCAGTATTTTGTGCAGCTTACGGCGCAGTATTGACACCAGATCGCGTGGGATTACCTTTCACAAGTAAGATTGAACAATAATTCTTATTTAAAAAATAAAATAAAAATTCGTCCTGGATCATAAATAAATCTCTGCCATTTGTAACAAACCAAACCGTGTGAAAATCCGGTAAAAATTCGGGGAGTTACGCTTATTATTGTAGTTGGGGATACACCTTCCTCCATAGAAATGAATGCACTGGGGGCGCACTGGGTCCCCTGCCAAGATGGCGGCCGCGCTGCTACGTCAGCTCTAACGGGCAGCGTCAGTCTATGAGGCGTGTCTATCATGTATATATTGCTGCGTTCGACGGCAATGGGATGTGGGACTTATCCTACCTGAAGTCTACTAGCTCCTACTTCAAAGCGTTCCAGGTAATTGAAGTGGAATGTAAACAGAAAACATGGACGACCGCAGTCTCTTTAGAGGAATTATTACAATTGTATCAATAACACATTGATTAACATATTGTCCAGCACTGGGTAACGATATATGGCGGTGTTAGAGATGTTCTGGCGCCGTATGAAAGCTTGCCATATCGCTAAGGTATATTTACATATCTTCATGCTAACAGAATAACGACATAATTTCACGCCATAATATGAAAAACAAGTTGTGTTAAAACAAGTTGTCTAAAACAACCCTACACTCAGAAAAGTAAAGTTTATAGCCTATTCGTTGTCACAACGTGTGATTCCATGGGCGCCGCCATTTTGCTCCGACGTAATTGTGGCGAAGTCGGGAGGTCGAGCTCCCCGACTTCGCCAGTTGAAGGTTCCACTTCGACAGGCATTCCAGTGCACTTTTCTTAGTTGGAGGTAGGATAAGTCCCACATCCCATATGCCGTCGAACGCAGCATATGTCTATGTGATTAACCGTTATTGAGGGGGGCGTGTGTGTTTATGTTGAATTGCCGTAAAGCAGTTCGTGTTTCTCGCTCGTTCTCGCTTCTCGCGATACTTCTCATTTCCAATTTACCGGGACGGTAGTCCCAAAGTAGCCTGGCTCCGCCCACCTACGTACTTCCGCTCAAATTTCATTTCACTTCAGTACTAAGGTCTGGCGATGCTACTCATAGACATATATACATAGACGCCTCATAGACTGACGCTGCCCGTTAGAGCTGACGTAGCAGCGCGGCCGCCATCTTGGCAGGGGTCCCCAGTGCGCCCCCAGTGCATTCATTTCTATGGAGGAAGGTGTATCCCCAACTACAATAATAAGCATAACTCCCCGAATTTTTACCGGATTTTCACACGGTTTGGTTTGTTACAAATGGCAGAGATTTATTTATGATACAGGACAATTTTTTTTTTTTTAAAGAATTATTGTTCAGTCTTACTTGTTAAAGGTAATCCCACGCGATCTGGTGTCAATACTGCGCCGTAAGCTGCACAAAATACTGGCATAGCTCTCCCGTTGACTCCTATGCTAGACTAGAGTGAGGACTCCCTACCAATATGGCGGCGACGCTGGGTTACGTTCCATCACGTCATGAGGCGTCTATGTATATATGTCTATGGCTGCTACTATGTTAGAACGATTTCTTTTCCCCAAAATCTGCGGTCCAATCAGCGAACAGGAGGCGCGGCCTGAGAACAGTGACGTAGAGGTCGTGCGCGAATTTCAGTTATTGAGCGTAAGTACGGAGGCGGGCGGAGGCTAATGCTAATGCTCACTGCATCTGCCGCTTGTATACTGCGCGCAACGTGGTTTCTGGCGCATGAAATACATCACGACCAAACGTTAGCGATTGGTTAAGGCAGATCCAGAGTGGCACTGGGCAGAGCCAATAGGTTTTAAACTTCAACAGCACCCGCCTTCAAGTGAGACATCGTTTGTCTCTACAGCACTGCTAGACCATGAGTATGAATGTAATGAGTACCAAGGTCTAGTTAGGACTAGGCTAGTCCCAAAGTTGCAAGGCTGGTTTTCCACCTGGGTAGGGCTGGGCGATTATGGAAAAAATAATAATCACGATTATTTTGATTGATATTGAAATCACGATTAATAAACACGATTATTCATTGATTTCAAAAAAAGTGTTTATTGCACCATCAAAACTCAACTTTAAATATAACTTTTAGAAAAACAACCAGTAATAAATGAGTAACAAGTAAAAAAGTTTAAAAAATAATAATATATAAAAATAAAAATAATAGCTCCCAAGCTGTCGCGCGACAATGTGACGTCACGGGAGCGCCGTAACTATTTATACTCGCGCTGGTGGCCGCGACAGTAGTTGCAGTCTTCTCCTGAACAGAGGTGGCGCCACTGAGGAAAGGCGACCAACTTTGCTATTTCTACGCAGTGGAAGAAGAGATATACTAATACTGGTACACATAGACATCGTCTATGCTGGTACCCCTGTGTCTTTAATTTCTTACACATCATTAGATATTCAGTTAAGGTTTAGTTCACCGGGATGTCTCTCACTATACAGCATTATGTCTATTGCTTTACATTGCTATTATTCTACATCACTGCCCCACCTGGTCAGCCATCAACAGTCCAGTGTATGGCAGCAGTTCTCATATGAATAGTGTTTGTAAGCATCTATCTTAATAACTTAATGATTATCTTATATACTTTTATTTTATAACTTACTGCCGCTTTGAGATAGTTTTTCAGCCACGTAATTCCACTCATCTTTGACCACAACAACAGTAGACAGCACTTACGTAAAACCACGGTTTATTAGCAAAAGAATATAGGCCTACACCACACAATAACATAGAACCAGTGGCGGCTCGCCCATAGAGGGCGCTGGGGCGCCGCCCTCCCACCGACCTGCCTGCCTGTTTTTATTTTATTTTTTATTTTTTTTATATAATCTCTCATTTTGAAAAGTATATATTTTTTTTTAAAAGAATCGGTGTTAATTACATGCTAATAATGATTTTACTTCAGAACTCTCCAGAATGATATCTGCATTCACTGTCACGTTCAACGTTACGTTCACTGTCACGTTCAACGTGGTGTAGGCGAGCCAATAGGCTGTCTTCCCCTGGGCGCCAGTTTGATCAGCACAACAGTGCTGGAATTTAAGCCAATGGTTCCCCGGTTGCTATGCAAAAAAATATTTATTTCGCCAATCAGCGTCGTCGAATTTTATAGCTTGGGGGCGCTCTGAAAAAATCCCTTAGTCGGCGCGTAGCACCCAGTGACGTTAAGCGTGTCATTGTCATGGGTAAGATGGCTGCCGTTAATGAGACTGGCCGGTCGTCGGAAACTTCAAACAACTCATGGGTAAGTTAACGTTTGTTTACCTCATAAATAAACGCATTGTAAAGCCCATGAGTTGTTCTAAGTTTCCGACGACCGGCCAGTGTCATTAACGGCAGCCATCTTACCCATGACAATGACACGCTTAACATCACTGGGTGCTACGCGCCGACTAGTGGTGTGTGACTGTATTGCGTGAAGTTACAGACAAATCGTTTTTACACACGGATCGCATTTGCAGATCTGCACGGCAGAAGTGTGCCAAAATCCACGTGTAAACACAGCGCGTGGCAATGGTTCCCCAGTGAGGAGAACTATGAGAGGGGGAAGACCGCCAGGACGCCGGTTCTGAGCTTATCAACTGTCTTCCAATCCGTGAAAAAAACCATTACAGCCTCTCACTCTCTCTCTCGTGCTCCGTCTCTCACTCCTCCCTCAATTGAATAAGCTTTATTGGCTGTCTCTGTCACACTCTCTCATTCACTGATTCACTCACTCATGTTTCACACACATTTGCCATTAAAATATTGATCTCAATAGGAACATAACTGTATGTTTGCTTTGTTTTGTTTTGTTGTTTCTAAGTTCTGAGCTGGATTACTGTGTTTCATACTATAGCTAAAATGTTAAGATTATCTTTCTTTTCATACTTGGTTGTCCCACCCTCTCTTTGAGAGCCTTCTCTCTCTCTTTCATTGTATCAACACAGACTGTTATCCATTATCCAATTGTCAATTTGTCTACAGTGAACTTTAATCAATCCCCAGCTGTAGACTACATATCTTTAAATAACTAGATTGTTGTATTACCTTTTATAATTTATCTTTGTGTTTGCACTTTCTATCTGGACACGGAGTATAATAAACATGCAACTTGTTCATTATCATTACCTGTGAAACTGTTGATTTCTACATGGCAGTTAAATTAATATTGTCTTTTTAGACCATTGGTGTTGACTGGTTTGAGTTATTTTATTGGTATAGGCAAGGGACGTGGGCGTCGCCATCATATATTTAGGGGGACGCAATTGACCAAATAGCGAACAATAAATATGAGTCTGTGTGAAACATTGAAATTTACCCACACACAAATTTATCATTGTGAATGATTTGGGATCTCCAGCTGGTCACCCTAAAATGCACCAGAATGCAGGAAATCACATTTACAAAATTCAAAATTTTCTGGGGGAGGACCCCCAGACCCCCCCCCCAATATAGAGCCCCACCTACAGTATTTTTCACCAGCCGCCACTGCATAGAACATATAAAGGAAGAAGCCAAAACAGAATGCTACGGAATGACAGCGCTGCGGCGCGCCGCTCCTGGGACGCTGCTGACGTTCTGCGGCGGCCCGGTGGAAATGCTTTCATTGATTAGAGTGGCAGCGATCAGCAGCGGTGACCGCGGCGCTGTGGCAGCGATCAGCAGCGGTGACCGCGGCGCACGGCCCCGGTGGAAATGAGCAGGCCGCAGGCGCATTCAAATGTGCCTTCAAACTCGTCCGTGTTTCTGTTTCCGCTTTGTCGGATCTCGCCGGCGAGATCTACATCATTTTGACGTCACATTGTCGCGTGACAGCTTGGGAACGGCGAGTATACTGTGGCCTTAATTTGCGTGGTGGCACATTAATCGTTTTTCTTCGATTATAGTGTTTTCATGATCGTGAGAAGCCAAAATCGAAATTGTGATCAAATTTCGATTAATCGCCCAGCCCTACACCTGGGGGCGCTGGGGGGAGCTACGGAGGGTTTCACGCAGAGTTTTATAAATGAGGCCCCATGGGCCTCATGTTCGAAGGTTGCGTACGCACAAAAACGTGGCGTACGCAAAAAAAATGGCGTTCCACGCTCACGTTCAGATGTACGAAACGTGAAATGACCGTGGATATGTGCGGTGCCTCACGTCAACTTCATGGCTGGCGTACGCACGTTTCTACAGCTATTGTTCCTTTGGCGACACTTATAGGTGACGCTGGGAAACTGTTAATAATGTCAAAAACAATTAGTCGTCTGAGTGATGTGCACGTCAGAGACACACTTATGAACAATTACCGTGTTTGCAATTATACGGGTGGATATAAAAGCATGCGCAATGTGATGAAGAAAATGGTATTACCGATGGCAGCGTTAGCGTTGTTAGAGGACCTTGCAAATGGTGCAATCCGACGTGAGCGAGTATTTAGGGAACGCGAGGATTTACTTGCAAACGATGACAATTGGCTCATAAGCCGATTTCGAATGTGCGACAAAGTATGCGGGAGTTATTAGCGTTACGGAATTTGCTCAAAAACAGCGCCACCTAGTGGTCTTCCAAGTGTGCGACATGAAAGTGACGCATAGAATATATTCCTCCGCTTCACCTCCACCTTCAGATCCGACCACTTCTTCTTCACCTGTGTGTGTGTGCGCTGCTCGGACCCCACGGCATGTACCGCCTCACACACATACTCCCACTCATTTCCTCTTCATATTGATCCCTGCTGACAGGGGACCAGAGAGAATCTCCCTCCGTGGCTCCACGTCATTCACCACAATCTCCAACTCGGACTCTGTGAAATGTCTTTTCTTTCCTTTGTTCATGCTTGTGTTACACCCATAGAGTGCAAGCTGTTGACATATTTTAGAAAATATGTTATTCTGAAAGAATCAATTAAACAAAAAGACAAGTGAATCGGCTGGTCTTCAGTGGCTTTACTGGTCCCGGTTAACTGCCGACTGAAGAACGCAGCGCAGCCCACCGTTTATATAGCCGCGGGTGGTCTCGTGCCTTTAACTCATTGGCTGCCAATGACGTCTATAGACGTCAATTGAAATCCAACCGCTGACTGCCAATGACGTCTATAGACGTCAATTATGTTTTTCAACGGGGCTGACTGGGGAGCGATCTAGAGGACCTTGTCACAAAAAATCAGGCTTGTAAACATAGTATGTACTACCGAACTGACCCACTAGGTGGTAAACATAGTATGTAGTACCGAACTGACCCACTAGGTGGTAAACATAGTATGTACTACCGAACTGACCCACTAGGTGGGTGGGGAGAGATGAGTAAACAGTAATGGGTGAAGAAAGTGATTATGGCGCCAGCGAAACGTAAGAGAAACTTTAGACAGCTAACACTCGAACAGAGTATGTGTCGCAGTGTCGCGATCGACTCGGTTGTTTGCAACGATAATCCTAATTCGTCCCAACTCGTAATATAGGTCCTACCGACGATTTGTCACGCCGCTAGACGTCTCCCGCGTATGTGTGGAACGGTCTGGGTTCTCATAAACCCGATCGCGGTGGTAAGAGACGAGCAGAGTCTACAGCGTCCGCTCGCAGAGCAGAGTCTACAGCGTCATTCACTCCAATAATAACCCGGTCACGGTGATAGATTACGCTAACCATAACCATAACCCTAACCATAACCATAACCCTAACCCTTTTTGGAGTGAATTGTTTCACAGTAGACTGCGGACGCTGTAGACTCGGCTCTGCGAGTGGACGCTGTAGACTCAAGTGCTCGCAGGGGTGCGCAGCGAGACCAACATGTGGTGTCCGTCCTGTTGTGTCCCCTAGGAGAGTGTTTTACAGTTTACCACACTAAGCTGAACTATTTTGTGTAGGGGTAGAAACAAGCACACACGCGCACGCACACACACACACACAAATACACACACACGCACAGAAATACACACACACACAGGATTTGATATAGCTGCGACAACATACAGAAATGCATACCTGTAAAGAATTGTACAACTGACATTTTGAAGAAAAAAAAGAAAAAAAAGATTTATATTTATTTATTATTATATATTGGTTATATATTTGCAAATAAATTATTATTGTCCTATCAAAATACCTTTCTCAATGTTGTTTTTGCTGTTTTATGGAGGGAAACCACTTTTCAGATGTTCAAGGTGTCACTAAAGCAAAAAAAGGTTCTTTTCACAAAAAGCTTGTTTTCTCCACTTTTTGGTCAAAAACAGGTGTTTTTGGTGAAACCAACGTATGTTCTACTGCCGATTACTAAAGAACGGAAAGGGGTAGAAACAAACGGTTTGTTTCTGATTAAAGAAGAGAGTCTATTCTTTCTTTTGATAGTTTCGGTGTTTACATAGTCATAGAACTCACTGTTGAGTGGGTCTTAGGAAATCAGTCAAAATGCTGTAAAACGCTTGGCAGTGAGGGGCTGGCTGCACTGAAAATGGCTGGCAGCCAATGAGTTAATAATAATAATAATAATAATAATAATGCTTAAAATTGAATGGGGGGTGTCTGTAAAAATGCCAAATAAAGTCCATACATATAAAATAACACATTTAAGTAAGTGGCAATAATATATAAATATCCTCTGTGCCACACTTGCTTGTTTTATGTGATCGGATAGAGGTGAATCTCAGGTCCAGGGCCTATTTACATAGATTTGCATATTTAAATGGGGGCGTGGACAGGGAGGAGTTTGCCACATCTGAACGTGCGCTCAGTTCCACGTTGATCGGGATGTACAAAAGAAACGTGCTCGGATCCATGCGTACGCACACTTTCATACATCTGAATTTATTTGTGCGTACGACATTTTCGGGGTTTTGGCGTACGCAAAAATCCACGCAAGTCTTCGTACATGAGGCCCATGGGGCCTCATTTATAAAACTCTGCGTGAAACCCTCCGTAGAACATTGCGTACGCCCAAACCTCAGAATGTGCGTACGCACAAAAACATTCCGATTTATACAACCTTGCTGCGCACACCTGTACGCACTCTTCTCGTTATAAATACCAACGTGCGTCTAATTTGGCGTGCGTGCACGAGCGCTCTGCTCCTCCCAAGTCCATCCCATAATAGTCCTTAAAAGGTCAATGCTAATTAATCACTTAATATTTATAAGTAGAAAGGAGCCTTTTCTGACCAATCATTAGACGGAAAATGGATGCACCTTTTAAAAAGAAAGCGCGTTTTTCGCTCTTCTTGTTATAAATACCAACGTGCGTCTAATTTGGCATGCGTGCACGAGCGCTCTGCTCCTCCCACGTCCATCCCTTAATAGTCCTTAAAAGGTCAATGCTAATTAATCACTTAATATTTATAAGTAGAAAGGAGCCTTTTCTGACCAATCATTAGACGGAAAATGGATGCACCTTTTAAAAAGAAAGCGCGTTTTTCGCTCTTCTTGTTATAAATACCAACGTGCGTCTAATTTGGCATGCGTGCACGAGCGCTCTGCTCCTCCCAAGTCCATCCCTTAATAGTCCTTAAAAGGTCAATGCTAATTAATCACTTAATATTTATAAGTAGAAAGGAGCCTTTTCTGACCAATCATTAGACGGAAAATGGATGCACCTTTTAAAAAGAAAGCGCGTTTTTCGGATTCGGAGATCGAAGTGCTTCTAAATGAAGTAGACCAACGCAAGTCTATTTTATGGCTTATTTATCAAGCTCATTATTTAAATGTTTAAGTGATGCAGTTGGTCTGGCCGAGGATTGTGATTTGAAAGGGCTGTAGTGTGTTGAACATAATTTTGCTTTAATTCATATTTCATAATGGGTGCTTTTCATAAAATAAATATATAAATGAATAAATAACTCATATGTGGTGCGCAATGTGCGCTGGGTCCGCAATGAGCTCCGGGGGTTACAGCATCTTCTTCTTTTGGCGTTATTGTCGGTTTGCAAACGCATATAGTGCATTACCGCCACCGGCCACCCTCTTCCTGTGGTCCTCTCCGGAGTTCACTGTTTGAAAAACTTTGCGGGAGCTTTACTCCAGGGTGAAAGGATGCGTAGAACTGCGCACTCTTTTCCGCAAGGTTTTTTTCTATAAATCACGACGTTGGCGGTGAAAGATGCGTACGCACATTTCATCCCTGTTTCCGCAACATTTTCGTGCGCAGAGACCTTTATAAATGAGGCCCCAGACCAGTTAACCATCCAAATGATTTCCAGACGGGTTTATTAAATTGAAAAAGTTGCCAAGTGCCCCTTTAAGTTTGTTAAGTCTTCTTAGAGCCATCATCTCAATGAAAAAAATATAAAATGTATGTCCTTATCGACCATTGTCAAACATCTGAAACACTTGGTGGTAGACGGTCACTGAATAATTTAAAAACGTCAGTGTGTTTGTGAGTGACCACAAACATTTGCTTTATAGCCTATAGCGTAGTCACCCGACCATATTTCGATGAGTGTTCACCTCCTGACTGTGCCACGTCTGACCCTAACTCAGATAGGAATAGTTCACGTAGGCACTTCGAAAAAAAGCACTCATTGAAATATGGTCGGACCTCGGGCGACTATATAAAGCAATGAATTGTGGTCACTCAAAAACACTGACGTTTATACAATAATTCAGTGGATGGTGGAAATGGGGTTATATTTAATTTGTAGGAACACCAAAGCAAAAATGAAAAAAAAAAAAAAAACACGACCGCACAACGTTGTTGTTGCTCCATTATTTAGTCCGCAACAAAGAAGTGTTTTATGTCCAATAGACGAGCAGCGTGACATGTGTTTACATTGTTTGGTTTGCTTGACACTTACTTGTGAACACTAACCGTACCAAATGAAAATGCAATTAAATACCAACTTCACCACTGAATCGGACCAACTTCCAAATTCAGACTAATAACAACCAGAAGGTGGCACCATTGCCAGTGTTAAATGAGTTAGGCTTACTGAAATAAATTGTGCCCCATTATTGTTTGCAGATGATGTGCATCCATAAAATGTGCAGTAGAAAAGGGGCAATACAAGTGAAATAAAAGTTGAAAAAGCAACACGAAAAATAATGATTAATAAGATTTTCAATGTCAAAGGTTAGCCATCTGTCCTTTTTTAAGCCATTTTTTATTTGTCAAATATTAATGTTAGAATTATTTGTGTAGGTAATTAGCTGAGGATAGCCTAATTATTTCCGTTTATTATTAAACTGCCAATGTTTAATTCAGTGCAACCAAAGGGTTATTTTTATAGTAAGTTGCCCTGTGTTTCCGTCAGACAGCCGTCTATTTCAGTCTAATAACAGGCTCTATCAGCAGGGGGACACACCAAGGTGGCTCTGACCCCTGAGCTAGGATCTGCGGATGTCCGGAGGTTTCTCACCACGGGACACTAGAGCACATGATGGAAGAAGCCCTTCAACTGACAGACCAGGAACCTGTGCACCGGTCACTGTTCCCTTCCATCGACCTCCCTCTTTGCCCTCATTCTTTATTATGTATTAGGCCCGTTATTACTCATTTGTTATATTATTATTTATTATCTTTATTTCTTCTTTCTCTCTCTGTGTTTTATTACTGTGTATTAATGCATTTGCAGCTGGTCATTGTGTTATTATTTTCCCTTTCTCCTGCACACAGGCCTAATCTGTGGCTATTTGTGTGTCTCTCTGAAACCACATTCAGACTGGTAGCCCCAAACCACTGGTTGGCCAACTGCTTTGCTATCCTTTGGCACATTTAGAGTGTTCACATGATGGGACAAACCGATTCAGGAATTGATTTTGATTTTCCACAATATCACACCCTTCCACCCTCATTTGTTAGAAATGTATTACGTACAACTACTACACTAACCACTGTCCATCAAACTTCAGCTCACTGTCCCATTCATAGATATATTTTGGCCGAATCAATTCTAAGTTTATTTTTCACCTTTTTTGCATTTTAGAAAAAAAGTGATGTCAAAATTGGCCAAAAGCTGTTTTTAGACACATTTTTAGAGTAGGATCATGGACATATTGGCTTGAAAGTTAAGCAGGAAATTGTGAAAGACAAGAGTGGAACATTGACAACAGATGTAAATGTGCTTAAAGTTGAAATAACGGCTTCAAGAACAGTCCTGTGCAGTTGTAAATATCTAATGCCACTAATATCCTTACTGCTTAATGCTTTATCTTCCACTTCCTGTTCACAACTCTTTGTTTTCCTGTTCTTCACTTGCATGATCTAATTCAACCCTCTCTTTCAGACTCCTCACACTTCCCCTCGTCTCCTCTTGGCTTTCTGTTCATCTGTCCATCTCACAGAGGGGGGGGGGCTGTGGCAGGCTGCCCATCTGTGCTTCCTTCAACCTCTGCCTAGCCCCCCCCCCCACCCCAGGCACACAGAGTCAAACTGCCATGGTACCACTGAGCAGACCAATTAGCTCCACTCTCCCCTGCCCCTCTTCTGCTACCATGTGAGATGTGAGATGGTATTTATACGTGTGTATGGGGGGGGGGGGGGGGTGTTGGTACAGAAACATGTATCATGTATCAACTGTATCAACAATCACATCATTCAAGTTATAGTTATTAGATAGTTTTACCAAAGTTGTGGTAACCAGACAGAAACAGAATGTATAAAGCAGCAGTCTTTAAATGAGGAACTAAAGAGATTGACAGGATCAGGATTGGTGAGTTAGTTTAGAGAGTAGGCAATGAAACAAATGGAGAGAAAATTAAAGAATGTATAAGAACCCATTGAGATACGATATCTCCTATGGAACATGGAAATGATGGCTCCAAATCCCTCTCTCTTTCTCAGGACACAAACAGAAACATGATGAAAGACTCACTCATTAGTCTATACTTTCAGGTTCCTTAGGCTACTGTACCTCTATGTGTGTGTATGTGTAACTGTTGCATATACCGCATTTATTCATAGTTCTTACTTTAAAAGCCATCACACCCAGGTTAGGCTACTAATATAGATGTTTCTACATTGAATTACTTTACTCAGGTTTTAGCTCTAACCTCACATGGCCGGGAAAATGCAGTTTCCTTTTTCTGCAAATGTAATGTACAGTTGTTTGTATCATTTAAGACTTTTTATGTATGCAGTTTTCTTTGTTTTTTTCCCCACAAACAAGTATATGTACTACTAAGGCAAACCAATTGTTATTCAGGGTCAACTCCTCCAGCCCCATGTAATGAGCAATCAGGATGTGATCAGAGCCTTTCCTGATAGTCGATGAATCTGCACAAATACACCTATTCTAAAGCCATTGCCAAGCTAATCATCAGGATTAATGCTTCATGTGAAAGGGTACTCTTGTATGACCTTGAGCTCTCTATACACAGGGATTTCTGTGTGCTCAAATGATTCTGCCCAGTTTGTAGCCACAGCAGTTTAATCTACCTTTCACATCCTCCAGCTAGGGGCTCCTGTGTGCATTGGCACAGATCCATTACTACTTGGCACAGGGCTCAGACAGCTGTTCATTGACGTCATAACGTTATCTCTCCACAAGCTATCCAGAGCCACTGAAGCTAACATTAACGTGATGCCTGTGTGTTTCATACCAGGATGAAGTCACACGAGCAACTGAGCTTGCTAGTTCTTTCGCTAACCGGTTGATAAAAGTACCAGGAGCTGCTGGATAAAACATATCAGGTAAATGTTGATGTCATCTGGTACAGGACCAACAGCTTCAACATAAGTAAGCTTCTACAGAGTATCCTAACACTGTAACTTGGCAAAATAAATAAACATAAGGAAATGTGTCCACTGTCAGCTGTTGTATGAACAACTGAAATCCAAGTCAGTGTGGACATGGGGTCTAGCGCAGCAGTCAGCGACTTCACCTACCTTAACCTACTCTGACGTACCGAAGCCCACAGCAGTCTGCATTGATGCTGATTCATCTCCATGACGAGGATTGGAGGCCTGTGGCAAACTACTCACCTACTCACCTGGGTAAGGTTGGACCCAGGTGCCCTCAGATCGAGGTGAGGGTCTGGTGAGGGTCTGGGCCTGTGAGAAATTTGAAAAATACCCCTACGGACTAGAAGGATTCAAGTTAATCACAGACCATAAACGAGTCCAGTGCCACTGATGAACTCTAAAACAGCTGAAGACTACTTTTGCCTAGTATAGGAGCAGAAAAAGATAGTGAGTGATAATGGCCTGCAATTCAACAGCGATAAATTCAAAGAATTAGCATGTGAGCTCGACTACAAACACATATTGGGCCTGCAAACAGCAAAGCGGATATTAAAGAGGAATTTCACTTTATAACACTTCTGGGGTAATTTTCACACCTAGCCGGGCTTTTTGTGCACCCAAGACAGTTTTTAGGTTGCTTGCTTCAATAAGCAAGCAACCCCCATCTTGCCCCCATCTAATAGGAGTCTGTTCAACATCAAACTCCACATTAGACTCATTGTAAACACACTGCTCCCTGCTTCTCATGACTGATATTGTCCTTCTAATGAATGTGTTGGCCTTCATTTTTCGATAAGTTATTTCATTTAAATGTCTAACGTTAGAAACATTTCATGGTAAAATCAAGAAGAATTGACACATACATTAGAAGGACAATCAAAAAATGGGTATCAAATATCTAAATATTGAAGCAAGCAACCTTAAAACGGTCTGGGGTAAACACAAAAGCTATCACTATCACTCATGTGCTATATAGATCTAATCCATGCAGCAGCACAGGGACCAGTCCAGCAGAACTCCTCCAGAAGATCTGGCCCACCCAGGCCCTGCCAACCCTCAGCAAAGCTTCCAAAATAGCCTTGTAGACAGGGCATCAAGACAGAGAATGCTGTGGACAAGTCAAATCAGGCCTACTACTGTAACCAATGCCATAGAGTGTGACTCCTACCATCATTGATGCGACCACATTCTCACTAAACTGGACAACCCAAATCTTGGGTTTCCTGGCGTGACCAACATGTGTGAGCATCATGTCTTATAGAGATGGGACAGGGATATTCAGTTCTGTATACAATAAACATAGGTAATAAATTACACTTAGTAAGGTACAGCACAGTACAATGACTGGTGATCTTTATAAAGTGAAGACGATGTGTCGAACATATACGCAAACCTCCACAACTGGTCTAAATGAACATGGCAAGAAAAATGAAGCAGGCTGTCCAGCGCCCTGGTGTATGGTTACATCAAAGGTTAGATTTGTGTAGATGTGAACTAAGTTGTGGTGGACTAGGCAAGGTGATGTTGGGAACCACTGTGTAACTGCAGGTATTCAACACAGGTGATCATAAATAAATATTTAATCACATATAAAATGATATATATGTGATTCAGCTCATTAAACAAGTGATACATATGTGAATTACCTTGCAAAACTGTAAGCTACTTCGCGTCTTATTTTTGACAGAAACATAACCGAGTTACTTTAATGGGAAGTAACAAGTAACTAAAATGAGTTACTTTAATGAGAAGTGACAAGTAACTGGAAGTTAAGGAGTTACTTTAAAAAAAAAACAACGTTCCCAAACAGTGAAGGTTGTATGTTTCATTCTGCTTTGCTGCCTGTTCGCTGTTTGTCTGGGTCAGTGAATGTTGATACCAACTCCACAGCTGCTATTGGCTACAAGCCTGATTCACTTTCTCACCAAGGGTAGAATGAGGTGGATCATGTGTGACAGGTATGACCTACACGTAATTGATAAGACGCGCCCTACACATAATTGATAAGATAGCCTTACCCATCCAGCCAGTAGGAATAAGAGCGCAGTAGCTATGGAGATTCCCACTTCCTATTTACCGGCTGTTACAATAGTATCATCTCTATTTACTGGAGTAATAAGGTAACGTTGCCATGTCGTTAATAAGATCGTCTCTATTTACTGGAGTAGGCTAATAAGCAGTGGCGCCACCAGGGGGTGGCCAGGGGGGGGCCACGGCCCCCCCCATAAATTTGCTGGCCACCCCACTGGCCACCCCACTCGCCAGTCACATAGATTCTATCGTCAGTTATGTGTTTCATCCCAAATCATTTGGGCCAAATGCACAGCCAGCCAGGCCCAGGAAGCCGCTCGTGACCTTCCATCACTCACAGTAGCCCCGCCCCCTGGCAGCTATAGAGCATAACAGTGACCGCCCCCTTTTTTAACAGCTCCGGTGCCGGAAGTAAATTTCCCATGCATTTATCTCGTCCACTTTTCGTAGAATCCTTATAAAAATAGTATTAAGCCTTTAACCAAGCCAATCGTTCGTTATGGTAGTCGTGACCATATTATGTTTGATTCGGGCATAAAAAGAATTTGGAAAACGGAAGAAAAGGCAAAGGTACAAGAGTGTGTACATTATTTTGTGAACAAGTGAATGAACTACTCATCCCATAAACCATTGCGAACCCTTTCCAACAACTTCCAACCCGATAGTTTAGCGTGCTTCTTGCACCTTTGTAATTATTATAGTGTTTATATTTTTAATAAAAGTTGTGTCATATATGGTGTGTGTATGTATAGTTTCATATAGTGTATATAGTGTTGTCATCGACATGGTACATGGTAATCAGAATCAGACTATTGATCCCTGGTGGGAAATTCTTGTAACTGTAAATCTTTTTGTTACACATAGCAAAGATATGAGTGTTTGTCAAACATACTGTATAGCCTGGTAATCAGAATCAGAAAGACTATTGATCCCTAGTGGGAAATTCTTGTTACACAGAGCAAAGACATGAGTGTTTCTGTACTTGCTTCTGTTTATATCTGCCAGTACCTTCTTTTTCCCAGTAATTGTTTCGTATATATATATATATATATATATATATATATATATATATATATATATATATATATATAATTGTTGTTACAATAAATGTACACCTTTAAATTAAGCTGTATGTGTCTTTTTAAGGAAAAGGATAACTAGCCTATTTTAAAAACAATGAATCGCCTAACACATACATAACACAATAAAACAAGATTGTTGTGGAACTCAGAATGTTAACTGTACTGTTATTAGTCTATGCACATTAGATCATTAGTAACATTAAATGTAACACAATAAACCCAAGTATATCAGTAGGCGTTTCCTTAAGTATTTCTGATAGTTTTCTAGTAGCCTGTATACTACAACAGTATAATAAAATCCAGAAATGATGGCTTTTAATTTTGGTGTGCCACCCCAAGATTTTAAGTGGCCCCATCTGGCCACCCCTATGAAAAATTTCTGGAGGCGCCCCTGGTAATAAGGCAACGTTGCCATGTCGTTACTAAGATCGTCTCTATATAGGCCTACTCGTGTTAACCGGATTCCTGGCCGGCTGCCGGACCGTAGTCGGGCAGCACAGGGGAGAAGCCGTCTACTGGGGCCGAAGTGTAGTCTCACTTACTTTGGGGTTAACCCCCTTCACTTCTTGCAGCAGTGTAATAACGGCGTTAGAGTATAACGGCGTTAGTAACGGCGTTACTTTTTTCAGTAACGAGTAATCTAATTAATTACTTTTTACCTCGTTGCAACGCCGTTGCCGTTACTGAGCATGTGAAGTGGCGCGTTACTTAGGGTGGCCATTCGTCCGGCTGTCCGGTTTTTCAAAGCCCTGTCCAGCGCCGGACGCGTAGGCCTATTTGTCCTCCTTTTTGAGACAACCCCGCCGGTCAGCGATATTACGAATCCCACTATGGCCACGCCAAGCACCGCCCCACCCTGCTCCTGATTGGTTGAGCTGTGCTCTCGACTCTAAGATTGTTTACTGCGCCTGCTAACCCTAACCCTAACCCTAACCATAACCCTAACCATAACCCTAACCCTAACCCTAATTATATCTTCAACACTTGTAAACTGAGCGGTCGTTGAGATTAAACAATTTTCTAGCTTGCTGGGCGCAGTAGAGATGACGTTTTAGAGTCGAGAGCACAGCTCAACCAATCAGGAGCAGGGTGGGGCGGTGCTTGGCGTGGCCATAGTGGGATTCGTAATTCTGCCGCCGGTCATAGGTCCGCCCACCGGTCATAGGTCCGTGGTGTGTTACGATCGCGTCCGCCCCCCCCCCCCCCCCCCCGTCATGGGTCCGCGGTGTGTTACTATTGCGCGCACCCCCCCCCGTCGGCCAAAGGTCCGCGGTGTGTTACTATTACGCAGGCGCGCCCCCCTACTACAATTTGGTTGAATGAAGCGCAAGGTGTTTTGGCCACACATCTGCTGCACAGAGCCATAGAGATCTCTCTCTCTCTATGGCTTAACAGGCTGCAATATATTGAGATCAAATAAATACCAAATGTTCTAAAATACTGTATATGTGTTTTCATTCTTCAATCAGTTAATATAAACACCTTTGCCGTTAAAGATGTTATAGAATGTAATAGCGTATAGAACATGAAAAATAACGCCACAGTTACTTTGCTGAGTAACTAATTACTCTTACAATTAGGTAACTCAATTACTAACTCAATTACTTTTTGGGAGGAGTAATTTGTAACTGTAACTAATTACTTTTTTTTAAGTAAGATGACCAACACTGGTGGGAACACAAAAACACAGGAGCTCCGGGTTGACTTTGCGATATCGTGGCCTTTTATTTTCGTCACCTGTAGCTTATACTGTACATTCATTACCGACTAAAGGGCGCAGTATACTCGCCGTTCCCAAGTTGTCGCGCGACAATGTGACGTCACGGGAGCGCCGTAACTATTTATACTCGCGCTGGTGGCCGCGACACTAGTTGCAGTCTTCTCCTGAACAGAGGTGTCGCAACTGAGGAAAGGCTACCGACTTTTCTATTTCTACGCACTAGAAGAAGAGATCTACTAATACTGGTTAGGGTTAGTCTTGTCTTTAATTTCTTACACATGTAGCCCTGTGCTATATTTCCTTTTTATTTTCTTTAAGTTAAAAGGTGTTAATAAATGTTTAACATGGTTTTGAATGCATTGTGCAGAATGTTTTATTTTCCTATGGCCTGTATTTTATTTTCATTTGAATATGTACGTTGTTGATATCTTAAGGTGACCTTTGAATCAGGACCGGGGAACCGTGACCTTTGAACCGTAGGGTTCAACGGTCGGAAGCTGGGAGTTAATGGGGAGACTAGATGGGGAAAAGGGAGGGTGTGGACGGCTCTTCCAGGCTCGCAATTCTGTGTTCGTCATTACACGTGGCTCTGTCCAGAATATTGGGTTAGAGATAAATTGTTGTAGTTTTCAGTTAGAGAACTATCATATCAATGATCGTGTGATGCGCCGGAGGATTGTGGACGTTCCTCCGAGCTCCGAAGGGGAGTTCGCATCAGCGGAGAAGACAAGGACCCCGCGCCGTTTGGCTAAGACGGAGGCGTGGACCTGTTGGACCTGTCGAGAGGAGGACCGTGATTTTTCCTTTCGTTTGCACGCACACGCACACAGCTCCCCTCCACGTGAGGTAAAGGTACATTTTTTGTTTGCTCGTGGGAGTGAAGCGGCTATTTTGTTTTGAGCCTCCACGTACCCGAGCGTCGACCCAGGCCTGCAACGTGTGGTTATATTTCGTGAATGTCGGCCTACAACTCTTTTGTTATAGTTTTATAGTATCTGGTTGAAATGTATTATATTCAATCAATGTGATTCCATGTGTGAATAGCAATGAACAATACTATTGGTCTATGTTCTATTGTATTATTGATGACCATTTAATTTCATCTGTGCTACTGTAAACATTTGATATATTCAGACTAACAAGAATATGTGTGTTTGATTAGAATTTATTTTTCGTTGTGACGTCAAAATGACGTAGATCTCGCCGGCGCGACAGGATTTTGGCCCGAACGCGCCGTGTCGCGCACAGCTCTTTTTTTTTCAGCAGCGCGCGACAAAGCGGAAACAAACACGGACGAGTTCGAAGGCACATAATGCGCCTTATTGCTAAGGCTTCTTTCATTATATGTTCTATTTTATTGTGTGGTTTAGGCCTATATTTTTTCACTAATAAACCGTGGTTTTATGTAAGTGCTGTCTACTGTTGTTGTGGTCAAAGACGAGTGGAATTACGTGGCTGAAAAACTATCTCAAAGCGGCAGTAAGTTATAAAATACAATTATATACAATAATCATTAAGTTATAAAATAAAAGTATATAAGATAATCACTACGTTATTAAGATGGATGCTTACAAACACTTCATATGAGAACTGCTGCCATACACTGGACTGTTGATGGCTGACCAGGTGTGGCAGTGATGTAGAATAATAGCAATGTAAAGTAATAGACATAATGCTGTATAGTGAGAGACATCCCGGTGAACTATTCTGATGAAGACACAGGGGTGCCAGTATTAGCATATCTCTTCTTCCACTGCGTAGAAATAGCAGTCGGTCGCCTTTCCTCAGTGGCGCCACCTCTGTTCAGGAGAAGACTGCAACTACTGTCGCGGCCACCAGCGCGAGTATAAATAGTTACGGCGCTCCCGTGACGTCACATTGTCGCGCGACAGCTTGGGAGCGGCGAGTATACCGCGGCCTTAACGCCGTTAGTAACGCCGTTATACTCTAACGCCGTTATTACCAACACTGCATATGAATAGTGTTTGTGAGCATCAATCTTAATAACTTAATGATTATTTTATATAATTTTATTTTATAACTTAATGCCGCTTTGAGCTAGTTTTTCAGCCACGTAATTTCACTCGTCTTTGACCACAAACAACAGTAGACAGCAATTACATAAAACCACGGTTTATTAGCGAAAAAATATACACCACACAATAAAATAGACAATATAAAGAAAGAAGCCTTAGCAATAAGGCACATTAAAATGTGCCCTCGAACTCGTCCAGTTTCCTGTTTCCGCTTTGCTCAGCTGGAAAAAAAAGAGTGATGCGCGACATGGCGCGACTGGGCTAAAATCCTGTCGCGTCAGCGAGATCGACATTATTTTGACGTCACATTGTCGCGCGACAGCTTGGGAACGGCGAGTATACTGCGGCCTTAACTCCTGCTCTGACATGCTTCCTTGCCATTCGCGCGTGCTCGCTCATGTGCTCTCGCTCGCTCCCGCTCGCTCACTCACACCCTACGCGCGCACACACACTACAACGCTACTCTCATAACACTACCCCCACTCCGGATGGCAAATTCTTAACAAAATTCCACTCCAGGACAGTAACATACATCAACATGCATAGACATACAGATATACAGTTCTCATTTCATTCAAGAGAATTCATTATAACCAGTAAATTCCATCACTTGTGAGGCAGTAGCAAAAGGTGCAGCTTCAGTGCAAATGCAATTATTAGCAAATAATTTGTATAGTCTGTACACATCACAGTGGAGTGAAGCAAACCTTGAGATAAAGGCATAAATAATGCCCATTATACAAGCGATGGCATATTCTGAGCTCTGAATTAGCTATTAGGAGCACAATCACTAAACATTCTGTACTTTACTCAAAGTATCATCTTTAACTAGAAAATACAATACAGTTTGTTGATTTTTTTTATAGTGGACATGGTCGATCAGACATCTCAAAGCATTTTTGTTTTGCTTATGAACTTATAAAATTAACAATTAGCTTGAACAGCACAAAATAGTGCAAAACAGTGGACCTTAAATTGTCCTTTAAAACAGGGGAACCGTCCATGAACTCAGTGAGCCGCCCACTCACCATACCTGGTCGGTGACCTTCTCTGGCGGTTCAGCCTTTGAGAACGCTGGCTCTGACTCGCCACATCACCCCCACTAGCCTGGAGGTCACCAGGCGCAGCACAGTCCACACGAGGAAAGGTGGAGAGTGAAGCAGCCGCTTCAGGAATGTTCACTGTGGAATCTGCTGAGGTGCAGCTGGGAGCACCTTCAGCACTGGAGAACAGTTGGGACAGACCCAGGCCAGGGTCTGCAGGATCCACGTCCAAGGTTGGGGGTGACACCTCTGTAGGTGTCCAGCTCCGTGCTTGCTCCATAACCCAGGAGCTGTCCAGCGGGTCACGGCAGCGATAGGGCTTCAGCTGGTCATGGTGAACCACCTTGACTTTGGTCTTTGGACCTTTCTGGATGCGATACACCAGATCATCCAGCTTTCCCAGGATGAAATATGGCCCTTCATACGATGGGAGGAACTTTCTGATCTTGTTCTTGACTTTCTTTGTGCCTTTGATGAGGTACCACACAGCATCACCAATTTGATACTGTGTGCGGCAGCAGTTCTTGTCATATTGTCTCTTTGCACATTTCACAGACTCACCAAGTGCATCCCTGGCAATTTGATGTGCCAGCTCCAGGCACTCTCTGAGGTTCTGCACATACTCAGGGGCTGGAGAGTTTGTGTCGGAGTCTGGAGGCAGGCCAGCCTCCTGGTCCACCGGCTCACTCACTTCCTGGTCAAACATCATGAAGTTGGGAGTGAAACCAGTTGCACTGTGTCTTGTCCCTGGCTCAAAACCTATCATCATTGCTATCATCTATCGTCCTCCAAAACCCAACCCATCCTTTCTGTCAGATTTCTCAGACTTCTTCACCCAACTGTCCCTCATCTCTTCATCCATTTTACTCCTAGGCGATTTTAATATTCACATTGACTCCCCGGACTGCAAAGCTACAACCGACTTTCTGGATATACTCAACTGCTTCAACCTGACCCAACAATTTCCCCACCCACAGCCATGGACACTAGTGATGGGTCGTTCGCGAACGAACCAGTTCGAACGAACGACTCTTTAAAGTGAACGAACTGACCTCGTTCGCCACTCTCATTTGCGTCGTTTGCTCGTTCGTCTCGTTCGCTGAGTCTCTCTGACGCGCTGATTCGCGAGTCGTTCGCTGACTGATTGACTCGAGGACTGAGACGTCACTCACGACTCGTCATCACGAGAGCCAGCCAATGTATGTTGTTTGTCTGTCTGTGAGTCTAGGACGCTTTCGAATGGTTGACACATTAACAATACCACTTTCACATTTGAATATTGCCTTTTACATTTACATATCAGTGAAATGGTAAATGCATGCTGTCTTTGTATTTTCTGTGTCATGCCAGATTAATAAAATATTTGAATGTCTCGTCAATCTGTCTCGTTCTTTCATGCTTCCTTCTCACGCACGCAACCCGGCCGGGACCCCCACCTTGGAGGATCTTGGTCTTGAGTGGGGGTGGCCAATGGCCATCTTCACAATAGTAAATAAAATATGCCCAGAATAAACACAACTGTACATCATTAACTTTAAAACTCATCATTGCTAAATCAAGTCTGTTATCTTGCTGATATACATCCAATAATCTACTACGCCCCCCCCCCCCCCCACACACACACACACACACACACACACACACACATCCCGCTGCGTTTGGTTTGTCTAACTTTACCTTGAATTGGGGGAACGGGGCATTTTGATCCTGACATGTCATTATGCATACATTAAATAAATCTGTTGAACTCAAATTAAATACATATGTTAACATATTCAACCAGACACAATGTTGTATTTGCTATTAACACATTTATTAACACCATCATTTGCACCATTGCACGATTGTGAATCGTGATTTCGTGATTAGTTAGTAAATGAGAAGAACGAGGGAGTCCGAGACCGACTCAGCTGCATTGATTCGTGAACGAGGAGGAGCCGAGTCTGACCGACTCGGCTGGCATTCGGCGTTCGCCGAGTCGTTCGCGATTCGCGAACGAGGGAGGAGCTAAGTGAACGACTGAACGACTGAACGAGTCAGTGAATGATTCAGCGCTACCGGAAACACGAACGAACGAACGAACGAACGAACGACTCTCTGTGGCGAACTGAACGACGCGAACCGATTCGTGCAAACGAACGAGAAAATCCACCACTAATGGACACATTCTAGACCTGGTCTGTTCCATCGGCATCCACATAGAACAACTCTCACACACCGACCTCACCATCTCCGACCACCTAGTTATCATTATAGAGATCAACACTCCCACCCCACAACCCAAACAACAAAGCTCTTACGCTATTACTTTCCATAATCTCAAATCCATCTGTCACATCTCCCTCTCCACATGTATATCCAACACTTTAGCTGCCTCCAACCTCCCTGAAAACCCAACTCAAACGGACCTAATCAACCTCTACAACCACACTCTGACCACCAGCCTCAACCAGCGGGCACCCATAAAAACAAAAATTGTCAATTTCACTCACTCTGCCCCCTGGTACACTCCTGAACTATACAAACTGAAGAAACAACGCAGACAACTGGACGCCTTCTCAAAAAAACTGGACTCACTGTAACAACCAAGCCTACAAAGAGCACACCCATCTGTACTAGACTGCACTAAATTAAGCCCGTTCCACTTTCTACTCCAAGATCATCCATTCTGGCTCCTCAAACCCCCGCACTCTGTTTTCCACCATAAACAAATTCCTAAAACCAATGGACAATATCCCACACTCATTCACCCCAGACAAATGCAATAATTTCCTATAATTTTTTCACTCAAAAATTGAAAACATACACAGCCAGCTAACCACCTCCTCTCCCACCCCCTCTGACCCGGAACTCTCAGACCCCCTACCTGCAGACCAACGTTTTTCCTCCTTCTCACCCATAACAGCATCTGACCTCTCCAAAATGCTATCTGGCATTAAACTCTCTTCCTGCCCCTTGGATCCCATCCCCTCTACCCTTGCCAAAGCCTGTCTCCCAAATCTTACCCCACTCATCACTGACATTTTAAACTCCTCCCTCACCTCTGGTACGGTACCCCCTTCTTTCAAACTTGCTGCCATCACACCAATCCTCAAAAAGCCCGGCCTGGACCCTGAAAACCCTGACAATTTTCGACCAATTTCAAACCTCCAATTTCTCTCCAAACTACTTGAACGTTCTGTCGCCAGTCAGCTCAAACAACATCTTCACTCAAACCAACTGTATGAAACATTTCAATCCGGCTTCAGAACTCATCACAGCACAGAAACAGCTCTGCTCAAAGTAACCAATGACCTCCTGATCACATCTGACTCTGGCTCACTCAACATTCTCCTCCTCCTTGACCTCAGCGCCGCCTTTGACACCATCGACCACACCATACTCCTCACTCGCCTGCAATCATGCATTGGCATCAACGGCCCCGCACTTTCCTGGTTCAGATCATACCTTTCAGACAGATTCCACTTCATTTCCATCAATAATTGCAAATCCATAACCACCCCAGTCACACATGGTGTCCCCCAAGGTTCCGTACTTGGTCCCCTTCTGTTCATCCTCTACATTCTTCCCCTTGGTCACATCATACGCCACCACGGACTACAATTTCACTGTTACGCCGATGATACCCAGCTTTATATCTCCACAGCAACCATCACTCCTGCCATTCTCTCTACCATCACAAACTGTCTTACTGCAATAAAAACCTGGATGAACAACAATTTTCTCAAACTCAACTGCAATAAATCGGAAATCATCATCATTGGCCCCAAATCCCGCTTCCCCTCCACCCAAGACTTCTCACTATGCATTGATGGACACACAGTCACTCCCCCCTGGTCTGAAACCTTGGAGTCATCCTGGATCCCACCCTCTCCTTCAAATCCCACATCAAGAACATCAGCAAAATATCTTTCTTCCACCGCCGTAACATTGCACGCCTTCGACCCACTCTCTCCCCCTCCACTGCAGAAACACTCATTCATGCCTTTGTCACCTCCAGACTGGATTACTGTAACAGCATTCTCTACGGCCTCCCCTCCACCGACCTCCACAAACTACAATATGTTCAGAACTCTGCTGCCAGATTACTCACCCACACCCGCTCTAGAGAACACATCACTCACATCCTCAAACAACTTCACTGGCTCCCAATACAGCACCGAATTAATTTCAAGATCCTGCTCATAACCTACAAAGCCCTCAATAACCTTGCCCCCCCCCTACCTTACCGACTTCCTCAAACGTCACTCCCCCACTCGCCAACTCAGATCATCTAACACCAACCTTCTGACCCCCATCACAAGTTCAAAGCACCGCACCCTAGGAGACAGAGCCTTTGCCATTGCTGCCCCAACCCTCTGGAACTCCCTCCCCCCAAACATCCGAAACTCAGACTCAATAAACTCATTCAAAAGCCAACTCAAAACTCACCTCTTCAAGAAAGCATATGACCCCTGACCCCACCCATACCACACCTGACTCTATTCCAAACCTCATTTTGAATTTGTTTTGTATCTTGTTTTCCTGTTTTTCTTTTCTTTATGTACTGTATATTCTATGTGATGTAAAGCGTCTTTGAGTGACCTCCAAAAAAGCGCTATATAAATCCTATCAATTATTATTACTATTGTTGCTCTGTATGCCATGACAGCATAGGGGATCATCAGCCGTGGTAGCCATGATCTTTTGCAGGGTGGCATTAAACCTGTGGGTCACAGCAGGGGGTGTGCAGCCCTGGGCAGGTGGAGCATGGGGGGTGGCGGTTAACAGGTGTGCTTTGAACAAAACTCCCCGAGTGAGCAGGAGAGAAAGGGTTGGTGTGAGGGGTTGCGACCACAGCAGCCGATGGCGGGGCATGAGCTTGGTGACTTTGCACATGGAAGTACTGGTCTCTGCTCTGCAAGTTACCCACATAGTCTTGCATACAGTAACTGTCCCATTCATCATTAACAAAGGGGTTTGTGCTGGAAAACCGGGGCTCATGTGGCATTTCGGCTTCTGGGTGCATTTTAACCGGCTCCTCTTCACCCAGAAAGGGGTTAAAATGTCCAGATTTACCATTCCTCTTACTCACATAGTCCGTGTTAATTTTTTTTAATTTACATGAACGGGTTGTAGTAGTTAGTCACTTCTCCATGGGCCTCGAAGCGTTGGCTAGCAGCCGCCATTGTAGCGGTTTATTTCACCGGTCTTGTGCTCACCACTGATGTGTTCTTGAACGTGAGAGGGTCCCTTCGTGGTCGCCAATGTTAACCGGATTCCTGGCCGGCTGCCGGACCGTAGTCAGGCAGCACATGGGAGAAGCCTCCTGGGGCCGAAGTGTAGTCTCACTTACTTCGGGGTTACCCTTCACTTCTTGCAGCAGTGGGAACACAAAAACACAGGAGCTCCGGGTTGACTTTGCGATATCGTGGCCTTTTATTTTCGTCACCTGTAGCTTATACTGTACATTCATTACCGACTAACTCCTGCTCTGACGTGCTTCCTTGCCATTCGCGCGCGCTCATGCGCTCTCGCTCATGCGCTCTCGCTCACTCACCCCCTATGCGCACACACACACTACAACGCTACTCTCATAACACTGGAGTAATAAGATAACGTTGCCATGTAGTTTCTAAGATCGTTTCTATTAACTGGAGTAATAAGGTAACGTTGCCATGTCGTTATTAAGATCTTCTCTATTTACTGGAGTAATAAGGTAACGTTGCCATGTCGTTACTAAGGTCGTCTCTATTTACTGGAGTAATAAGGTAACGTTGCCAGGTCGTTACTAAGGTCGTCTCTATTTACTGGAGTAATAAGGTAACGTTGCCAGGTCGTTACTAAGGTCGTCTCTATTTACTGGAGTAATAAGGTAACGTCTGCATTTCATATGAATCTCATGTTAACTGATTGCATTCCAGGCATTAGTCACACCCATATATTTCTCTGTATTCCATATTCATTTGCCGTCTGTTTCCAGGAACACAAAAAGTAGTGCGAGCTAAAAGTTGTAATTTTGAGACAGAATTACCCAAAAATATGAATCAACACCCTTATATTTTTAATGATTTGCAAGTGGCCATGGTATAAGCGGGATAATCCACTCCGAGGTGTGCATGTATCGAAAAAAAAATGCACTTAGCGGAGGGCGGAGGCAAACCCCTTCTTAGCCCCCACGTTGTGCATTATTTTTCGATACATCCACACATTTAAATTGTTAAAGGGAACCCCGGCTATGTCGACTTGTAGTTCTTAAAAGATAAATGTTAGTATCAATTATTATAAAGTGATATAAAAAACCGTCTTAATGTCTTCGTTTTTATAAAATGTGTAAAAAATAGTTTAACTCGTAGGCCGCCATTGTTGTTAACGTCTGGGTAGTGACGTCATATGGTTGCACTTGCCGGCTTCGGAAACCCTGTTGAGACTAGCGAACTTATTATTTTCCCAATATACGGCTCTGGTTGAGACTATACAGCGACATAAACATGTAATCTATTCAGCCTTTTCAATTTGAACCCGAGCGAAACAGCCTCCACGACCGGGAGAGTGCTGCCCTTCCCAATCGGAACCGGGTCACCAATAGGTAGCCTCAAAGCTCGATAGCCGGCGGCGCTGTCCGGGTTGCTGATCCTCCTGTCGGTCAGCTAGGAGCAGCTACGGAGCTGTCCAGATTGCTCAGTGGTCCCGCCTTATTAGATAGCCTACCTTATTTTGCACATGTATACATTTGTTGACATATCTATAGAAAGACCATGTTATTTTTCTATATCAATAGTAGGATGTTTGTTGTTTATCTATTAGCTTCAATCAGTAACTCAAGTCCTCAGATGAAAACCCACAAAAGTTAATGTTAAGTATTAAAAAGATGAATGCTCTGGTTGCAGGTCTTACAGATATGCCTCATATCGGCAGTTTACATGGTGGATACATGGCAGACTAGGGAGAAGAATCCGCAGTCATTCCTGCATGTGCAGTTACCAAAATAAGAAATGTCTACCCAGAACCAAGTGGAATCTATACAGGGTTTGAGGATGTAGATATTGATGATACAGAAGTAGATGAATCATGGAGAGATTTCAATTAAACATTTAAAACATTTTAATGCATTTCATCATGAGCACTTTAATGTCTTGCAATGTTTAAACAACTTTTTAAAGCCAATGTGGATGTAAAAAATGCTGGTGTGCACATCATATGTGTATAATCATAGACAATCACAATCATAGACATAATCACAATCATACACACGTACAACTGGCGCAAGGGGTCGGCGGCGATGTCGGCTACCCACCCGACCCGTCTTGAAACACGGACCAAGGAGTCTAACGCACGCGCAATGAAAGTGAGGGCGCGCCGGCCGAGGTGGGATCCCGGCCCCCTGTTTATCTGTTTCGGAGCCTATTCTCTTAATGTTGCGGATCGTTTGTAACTTCATTGCAATTTCATTCAATGTACTGTCGTTCTATTTTCCATAACCGTTGTGTTATAATGATGCTATAGGTTTAGGTATACGTTTAGGCTCCTTATGTGAGAAAATTGTCGGGAAAGCATTTGATTGTAGTCTTCGTTTATACCCAGCCGCTCCGACGAGCTCTTTCAGCAGTTGTGGTCGACTAAAAGCCTCAAATGCGTCGGGAGAAAAATGTTGTGAACACAGCCGCGGATCTTGTGGAAATTGTGTCCGTCCACAGGCATCTTCCCACTTCTTTCTCATCTTCTTGTCAGTAGGAAAGCGGTGTAAACTCACATCACTCCCCTTGTTGCCTTTTGACTGGAAGTCGCACCCAAAAGCAGCACAATGTGGCATTTTACTTAACTCTTAAAAACTTTTACTCTAACTCTACGCGGGTAAACAAGCACTAACGTCAATAGCTATTCTACCAAGCGCAACCATTCTACGTCATCGATCCCATAGTGCATTGCGCGCGGATTACATGGCGGCGTACGTAGGTCAAAATATGTACTACATATTATATCTTTTTTAAAGAAATGGCAATATTTTATGTGCTTCTAACAACATATTTTACTACAAGAGAACAATAGTGGCGTATTAGGGCCTACAAGTCTACATAGCCGGGGTTCCTTTTAAGCTCTTTGAAGCAACTGTTTTTCTTGTTTCTTTGTAACTGTTTTAAACCCTTTTTATTTCTTTGATTTGAGTGGAGGGTTGCTGTGTATTGTGAAGTAGCTGGGACCAGGCCAATCCCCTCCGTTTTGCTTCACGTTTGATGTGGTGTGGTAAGCATAAGCGACTCACTTAGTTATCCTAATGATTGCAGTGCTGTGAATATTCTGGGCACGCATGGTGTCTCTCGCTCTGGGAGGGAGGTTTAGAGTAGTATCTTCCCATAGCCAGTGTCCCTGCTCTCGTTTATGTCCTCAGTGTCCGTTACCTGTTTCTGTATACTTTAGTGAGTAAAGCTGTTGTTCATCATTTTGCTATACCTGGTCTTTTCCTTGCAGCTTTTCTTTCCATTACAGCAATGAATAAATTCAATTGTTTTTACTGTGAATGCACAGCCCCTGCCCTCTTAATTTCTTTGAAGGCCTGCAAGTGAACCCTTAAATCCTTAGACCACCTAGATAAAACTATTTCTTAGGGTGCGAATCCGTGGCGTTGTCGGCCCGGGCACTACGTCACATGTGGTAGCGAACGTAAATGTGAACACAAACACAAAATCTCCCCTCGATTTGTTTATGAAAAAGCAAATATATCACAGTGTTTTGTGTGAAAGTAAGTCTAGTATAATGTATAATATATATATGTAAAAGGTCACAACTCAATTCTAGAGTCAGAATTATAACTCGAACTTGAGAAAAACATGTGATGGTGTAAGTACTAATTATAATAAATATAAATCAGTGCATTTTTCCAGGGGATTTTAGTTACTTTAAAAACAATGTGGGGTTAAATTGTAAATATTTGGATGTTTAAACATTTTAGGTTTCATGTTTGGAAATGATGAGTGTCTAATTGTGTATAGTTTGACATGTTTTTATGTTATATTTCTGTTATATCTCAGCACCTCAATGTATCTCTGAGACCTAAATAAAGAATAAATGACACTGACTTTGGGCTGGGGCTATATTGTCAAAACTGCACTGATATCAAGCATGTGACTGACAGCACCTATTGTACACACACACACACACACACACACACACACACACACACACACATACGTGCATACACACCACACAGTGCTCCAGCAAAAGCACCTATTTTACACACACACACACACACACACACACGTGTGCACACGCACACCCACCCCTTCATCTTATTATTCCCCTATATTATATATTATTATATTATCACCTATATTATTATATATTATTATCACCTATACTTTTATACTTTTCCCTATATTATATTATTATCCCCTATTATTATCACCTATATCATCATCACCTATATTATTATCATCTATATTATCTCTTTCCTTTATACATATCCACCAACTCTGTTTCTTACATACTCTTTTTGACATGACATACATAGACACACACATACATAGACACACATTCACACAATGCACTGCATTACATAAGTGGTGTTCACCATCATGCACCTTTTGCACATGTGAATTCTTAAAACTATGTCTATACTCAAACCTACACACGGCATCTACTGGATGTTGTGGAGTTATGATGAAGGAGCGTGGCAGATTATGGAGACAGGCCGTGAATGGAGATGTTGGCCTGCTCAGCCATGCTGCTGATTCATGTGCAAACAAGTTTGCACATGAATGCCTGAAACTCACAAAATGAGGAATGGATGAAGAGAGATTAAGATTAAACAGGAGCAGTTCAATTTAAGGGTTTTGTTTACTCTGTTTATTAGATGCTGTCACGTGATGAAAGCTATGGTGTAAATGTCCAGATTTACCTTGCTTGTATGCAGTAGCATAAGATGTAATCCATCATATTGTATTCCAGTCAGCATCAGTCATGTCTGGTTTAAATGTTAAGTTCCCAGGTCCTCACAATAAATGCAGTGCCAAATCCTCTGGTATTAATCCTATGTCCCAACAAGGGGGAAGCTGAGGACGAGGTTAATTGGTATTGCGAGGAAAACAAACTCAGACAGCATCAATGACGATGATTTGCAAAATCCATTAACCACCATTAATATGAAAAACAAACAAAAGCTAATTATTCACTGTGCTTTAGTAACTTCTACCGTATGGCTGACATCCTTTTCAGCATAAATTTGTCATGAATCATTTGATAATTTAAACATACAATTGTTCAAAAATTGATGTTGGTTCTAAAAATCAGGATTAATATTCTAGATGTTTATCAGTTGTAACTGCTAAATAATGCAAATGTGGTAACAGAACTGTTGCAAAAATAAACAGAGCTATTGAGAAAGGCCTTATGAAGGCAGGGTGAACCTCACCCACCACACACAAAGAACTCATCACTGGGTGCCACTTAACCCAAATAAAAATCAATAATCCTTTTTACTTGTGTGAACGTAGGTCCTAAAATCTAGCTGGAAAGCTGCCAAAAAAGAAAGGATTTGGATCAAACCTGGCAGGCAATCTTCCTTAATGCCGTGAATCCCAAATCACACCACTGCTTCTGCACGTCAAGGTTCATTCCCCCACATAGCGTAATGAAATGATTCCACATGACATCTCCAATTGGTGCCTTTGGAGGCTTGCCCACCAGAAAAGACTGCCTTACTCTGTGACTGGCAATTGAAAAAAACATTTTTTATACAATTTCAAGGGGGGTATAAACAGCTGATGCTGGTTTTATTAGCAAATCTAAAAAGCTGCAGACACTAAATGCTTGTTTTAGAACAAAATGCATGCAACGTATAATTTTGTCCATCAAGCCTAACCCCTCCCCCACACCCACCCTTCAGAATGAATGTTTTGGACTGTTAGAGCGGACATTTGTGAAACGGTGGTGGTGGTGGCCAGTTCCTACCTTCCCTCCCAATTCCAGTGCACTGCCCCTCTGAGAGATCTTGCAACATAAAAAGCACCCCTTCCTTATATAAATACACTGCTGCTTCAAACGGACCCTTCCCCCTCACTAGCAGTCACGCAACAACTTGTATGTTCTCGTCTTATTTGTACTGCACCTGATATTTCCCTCATATCGTTTACACTTTAGGCCACAATGACAGCACTACAAAGCAAGCCAGTTGCTGTTCATTAATGGAAATAAATACCTAATGTGTGATTACCCTCTGAATATTAGATATATTTTATAAATGATTTACTTGCCGAAATAAAATAATGCATAGAAAAACAAACATTGTTACATTTCTAAATGAGTTCATGGTTATTTTGTATGGCCACTACCAGTAATTACCTGTATTAACTCATTCAACCCCGTTCTGAAAATCTTTGATTATTATTACATCCATGGTTACCATGGTATGTTAGTGGATAACATGTTGATTGCTCCATATTAATTAGTGATTTTCACGTGAATGACGGCAGCATTAGCCATGTAAGACATCCTTGTCTGAAAAGCATAGTACTGAATCACAATCAGTGTACATAAAGGAGGACAGATTGTGATGTTACTCAGACAGCGTTTGCTAGTTTTAACAAAATAAAAGTGTCTTTTAAATATGCATTTGTTTAATTTTGAAATGCACACTTACATTAGAGAGCCTTAGTTCACTCCACTATCATATCACTTCTATTTAGTGTTAACCTTGATAACCTTGAACATTACATTCTCCTTGTGCCAGTTCGTCTTTGTACCTCCAAGTCTAGTGTTCCAGCCATTTCTCATTGTGTATTCCTTATGGTGATAGACCTTGGTTCTCCTGTTTATCGGCTTTTTTCTAGCCTAGCGTTTTGGATACCTCTGTCTGATTATTGGACTGATTTTGTGTGTGCTGAAACCCTTGGAGTGTCTGAAATCGCGCACTTCTATACTTACACTTACTTTTTTGAGTGCACTTTGCGCAAAAGCGGAAAGTGTGCCAAAGCGCAGTGCACTGGAAATACCTCGGTGGCGCACTCAAAACTATCTAAAATGTGAGTGTGGACCGATGGACACTTTCCGCACTCAACGGCCGCCATTTTGTCTACGTAGCGGAAGGGGCGGAATCAAAAATGGAGGACACAGGAGTAACAGTTGAGACCAACGCGCTCTACAAATGTAAAATAGTATTGAATATGTAAATTAATATATATTAATATATTTCATAGGTAAATAAACTTAGCGGTAGGCCGTTTTCCGCCAGGAGGAAAAACGGCCACAAAAAAAAAACGAAGAAAAACCGTCAAACTGCAAACTCATTTCCGGTCGGTGCGCGAAGGCTGTTTTGACAGTGCGCTGTAGAAATGAGAGCACTGCGCCTATAAGTAAGTGTACTGTGGGGATAATGAAGTGCACTAAATGTAAGTGCACTTACGTAAGTGCGCGATTTCAGACACAGCACCTGTTTCAAGTTAATACATCTAGATTCTACCTGCCTTGAGTGTTGCATTCATGCATTTGAGTCCACTGTCTGTACCATTGTTACAGTACCAACTGGCCAGCAGACTCGGTGTGGGCTGCTCTCCAAACCCAGCGGAAGAGGATTCATCATCAGGATGAGCAACTTACCTTGCTCCATCAGGAGATGAGGGAAATGAGAGAGACAGGAAACAGTCATGGCTTCATTCGGCAGTCAGATCAGTTAACTAGTCGACCAGTTTTAGAAGTGGCAACCTCAGCCCGAGTGTCCTGCTCCTATTCCACCTCCTCTTGCATTCGCTCTGACTGCTGATCCAGTGCCAGTTCCCGCTGCTTTGCCCACGCCCGCTCCTGCCTTGTCTCCACCAGGCATTCCTGGTCCAGTATGGTCTCCATTATTCAGGCCCGGAATATTCAGGCCCAGCGGTTCCCCTCCCTTCCAGAAGAGGCAGCCTTCAACCATTCATTCATTTAAGCTAGAGCCACTACGTTAACCCATAACTCTCTGTCAGCTTCTGAGATGCAGGCTATGAAGGAGTATGTGGACTCCTCACTGGCTGCCGGCATAATTCGTCTTCCCCTGCCAGTGCAGAATTTTTCTTTCTGGACAAGAAAGACAAAACCCTTCAGCCCTGCATCGACTATCGTGGTCTGAACAACATAACCATCAAAAAGAGGTACTAGCTAAAGTTAGTGCTGTCTCGGTTTTCTGGGGTTCGCTAATTTTTACAGACGCTTCATCAAGAACTTTAGATCTGTGTCGGCCTGTTGCGTAACCTCTTCCAAGTTAAAGTTTCAGTAGACCGCTCAGGCTGACCAGGCCTTCCAGAGATTAAAGAAGTGTTTCACTACAGCCCCTGTGTTGGTCCTTCTGGACCCACACCAGCAGTTTGTTGTTGAGGTGGATGCCTCAGATGTTGGGTTAGTGGCAGTGCTCTCCCAACAAACTTCATCCATCCTTAACCAGAATCTCTCTGCTGCCGAGAGTTTGATGTGTGCAACCGGGAACTATTGGCAATAAAGGTGGCTTTAGAGGTGTAGTGTCACTGGTTGGAGAACTTGGAGTATCTTTGGACGGCAAAGAGTCTTTTCATTAATCATTTCAATTTCTCTGTGTCCTACCAGCCTGGCATCATCAACATCAAACCAGATGCATTCTCTCGCCTATTTGAGCTTGAGTCAAGTCTCCAACCTACATTCTGCCACCCCCATGTTTGGTGTCGGTTGTCACCTGGGGCACTTGAGTCAAATACCGGAGGGCGGCTCCTCAAACCAGTTGTTGGTGCCCTTTTCTCTCCATTCCCAGGTGATCCATTGGGCACACACCTCTCTCCTCTCCTGCCACCTGAGGGTAAAACAGACTTTGTTTGTCATCAAGTAATGTTTCTGGTGGCCTTCCATAGAAAAAAAGGTGGGAGAAAATGTTGCTCCCTGTCCCTCATCGTCCCTGGTCAGACATCTCTCTGAACTTTGTCATGGGCCTGCCCCCCTCAGAAAGTAGAACCTTATAGTTGTGGACAGATTCTCTAAAATGGTGCCATTCATTCCTCTGCCCTCTGCCACGGAAATGGTGGAGGTTGTCCTGTCCTATGTTTTTTGTTTACACGGTTTCCGCAGGGATGTGGTTGTCTCCCAGTTTTGGAAGGCGTTCTGCTCCCTTCTTGGAGCGACTGTCAGCCTCTCCTCTGGTTATCACCCCTAGTCCAGTGGCCAGACTAAACGTCTCAACCAGGAGTTGGAAACTGGCCTGCGCTGTCTCGTCTGACCACATGGAGGAAATGTCTCATCTGGGTCAAATATGCCCACAATACATTGCCTTGCTCCTATACTGGCCTCTCCCCCTTTTAGTGTGCCTATGGCTACCAGCCACCTCTGTTCCTGGTGATTAGTGTACCCTCTGCGTGTACCTTTGTGTACCCTCTTAGTGTACCTTTCATGTGGCTCAAGTTAAACATGTCAAGGAGAGTCGTCTGGTTCCCACCTCTAAGCCCCCACCACCCCCCAGTTCATCGACTTTTTGATTCCACCTGCTTTGAGTGTTGAGTTGTGTGTTTGAATTCGCTGTCTGTTGGAACCATTGTTACACATGTCTTATCCGTCAAGCACTTTGCTACTGTTGTTTTGAAATGTGCTATATAAATATAAGCATAAAAATAAGCATTATTATTAAATTATTATATTATTATATATCACTGTATTATGGAGCTTCAGATGTCGAGGATGCCTGTCTCAAAGGAACAGGGAAGTCTACATGTTTTGCTGGTTATGGATTGGTAATGGTATTGTGGCTTTGTTTGGCAACATGACTCTGGCCAACAAGAACAAACTTCGTAGGCTGTGTAACGCTACCACCATTCTTAATTGTCAAGGTCACCCTCTTCTTAATAAGTTTGAGTTGCTACCCTCAAGTCGTCATTTTAGGGTGCCTGCTGCAAAGACCAAGCCTTATACGGTCTCCTTTGTCTCTACTGCTATTGGCATCTATAGTAAATAGTAATAATCTGCTAATGGCACACTGTCGTTGCACTGTATCTGAACTCATCTGATGTTGTTGTTGTTGTTGTTGTTGTGCTGTCTGTATTTACTGGCTACAAAATGATTTCCCCTTTAGGGATAATAAAGGACTTGAAGTTGAACTATGGATGAAAAAGATTTTTATAAATGTTTTATTTTATTTTATTAAGATTTTATTAATATTATTAGTTAGGTGTGTTTTCGTTCAAGTTTGTGCACATGAGCTATGAATAGGTCCTAAATAGATATTTATGTTATTAAATGTAAAAATGCATGTTAGTAAATGTTATTATTCTGAAGGGTTCACACGGTTGTAGTAGGTAGCTCATTACTACCTCTGTTGGGAACCCAGCTACCTGTCTGTGTAGACCCTAGGTAATCGATAATAATTTGTATTAAAAGCTGTTACACATTCCACCATTCAGCCAATTTGGATCAAGTTTTTGTAAAGCTACATCCTGTATATTTCTTGACATTGCAGTCTGTGTTGATTTTGATTGTCAAATGTGTAAGTATATCCATGAATTGAGCACATGTTTAGGGGTAGATTAAGCGTTAGCGATAAATGAAATGACGGCTGAAAATGCATCACAACCTCTAAAAGCATACAGAGTTAGTTAGTCCAGTCCATAACAACAAACTGTTTGTCGACACCTCCCTCTGACGCATTTCTTCTTACAATGTATCACTGTATTGCTCCTTTGGGATAGCAGCACCTGATGAAGATCTGATTGATGAGTGTGAAAAGCCCACTCATTCTAAATTCTGGCTTAACGATTTGGCTGTCACAAAGTTAAACGTGGTGTCCAGTGAATTTGGCTTTTCACTACAATATTTAGGAGTCGCTGCTCTTGATTAAGGCTCAATCACTCAGTGAAATGCAGTGATGGGTTTTCTCTCATTAACTAGGGAGATGAAACAAATTGGGGAAAATATCAAAATAGGTATTTCATTATTCTTGAAAATGACTGACATTTGGTGTACAACTATGAAGTCTCGCCCTCCTTAAGTTATGTTTTTGTTGTTTTTTCATCATTTCCTGTATTACTTTGTTATAGCCTACTTACATCTCTCATTTCAGATATTTCACTTCCTGCCCTTGTGTGTTTCCCGCTTCACCTCACCCTGATTAGTTTCACAGGTCTGATTTCACATGTCTCTCATTATCCCCCCAGCCTAGTGTATTTAGTCTTTGTGTTTCCCTCTCTCTGTGCCAGTTCATTTTTGTACCCTGTGTCAAGCGTTCCAGCAATTTCTTCTAGAGTTGACTGTTCCTGATTTTTGATCTTGGCTATTTTTGATCTATGACTATTTTTGTATCAATATTCTGCCTTCAAGTTGTGCAATTGAGTCCTCTTGCCATTTTTTACACCAGTTGTTACATCAACAACTCTTATGGAGAGGATTGCACACATATAATCATATAATAAACA
Organism: Merluccius polli; assembly: GCA_030340625.1. Lineage (NCBI taxonomy): Eukaryota > Metazoa > Chordata > Actinopteri > Gadiformes > Merlucciidae > Merluccius > Merluccius polli. The sequence goes on from JAOPHQ010005122.1 coordinate 110,697, forward strand.
TTAGTAATAATTATTATTATAATAATAAACCATTGGGAGCATGGATGACCAGTGAGAATCAGACCCTTAACCCTGGCAGTTAAGCTACACAGAAACCCACTTCCTCTTGCATACTGATTTGCATGTGACATAAGGAATAGGTTGGCATATTCTGCTTAATGAGAAGCCTGCATCATATTAGTACATACAGACTCACACAGAACCATCAAGGTATGCACATAATACCTTGATAGTTAGATTATTCAGGCTTTACAGTCATTCACTTACTTAACATCACTCAATGTAATGCTGGTTGAGAATGGTATATGTCAAGCCGGTTGGTTGGTTCTCTCCTGCTATGTATATATTTGTAGTTTGTGTTTTCAATTGTTATCTCTTTTGTATTCTACTACTGTCCTGTACTTGCTGCTGTGGCACCTGAATTTCCCATCTTGGATAAAAAAAAGTATTGTCTTATCTGCATCCTTTCTTTCAAAACAGTCACGTTATCCTTGTTCACCAATTTGTCAGCAGATACATAACACATCACTTGGTTGTTGACCTTGACCTTGTATGGAGAAGGAGCAACCTTTACCTAACAGTCTATAACACACACACACATACAACAAGACACACACACACACACATACAACAAGACACACACACACACACACACACACATGCAACGAGACAGCTTCTGATGAGGTGGGAAAGTTCACCAAACCTCTTAGTTTGGTCTTTGGACTTTCCGCTAAAGGTCAACATTCAGCTAACAGAGCCTACTCGTGGCTCAAGAGTTAATTACACAGTTTACCCCCTGCTGTTCTTTCTGTATAGGGGCTTGATGTGGCCGGGCTAGCCCACATATCCGGGCCGGTGCAATGGTCCATCCATAGCAGACAAGTAACACTGGGCAAAAAAAGGCTGCAAATTGTGGTGGTTGCTGAAGAACCATAAATCCCAGAATAATGAAGCAAATGGTCCAACTTTTCTGTGATTTTATCACAATTTTTTCAGTTGACGTTGCAAACCAAGATTTTTCCACAACACACACATACTCATACATTTGAAAATAGCGAGCACAACGGTTCCCCTTTAAGGATGGTGGAGAAGGGGCCATGGAGAGGGACATTCACCCTGCCTCAAGAGGGTTCAGGAAAACCATTTGACAACTCAGAATGGGAACGCAGAATAAACTAAGCTAATAAACCATGGCCTCCATACAGCATGGAGACACCTGGGTGGATCAAAACCGAGTCATGGAGGTGGGGAAGAAGCTCCAAAGCAGCAAGGTTGTTGGGCTGTCTTGGCTGACTCGCCTATACAACCTTGCACGTTATACTATTGTATTTGCAGTGGTTGCGGTGGTCCCTTTTTTCAAACAAGGGAACCAGAGGTTGAGGTTCCAACTACCGTGGGCTTCTGAGCCTCCCTGGTAAAGCTTATGCTTGTGTGTATGTGCTTGAGAGAAGGCTCTGGCCAAAAGTCGAAGCTCAGATTGAAATAAAATAATGCAGATTCTGTCCTTACTGTGGAATGGTGGACCACCTCTTTATCCGTTTACAGTTCATCAAGGCAGGCTTGGGAGGTTGGTTGCCCAGTCTACATGTTTTTTGTGGACCTGGATAAAACATATGATTGTGTTCCACATTTGTGTATCGGGGACTGGGTGCTGTTGTGAGCCATTCAGTCACAATGAGAGCTGTCAGCATACCACTGTTGAAGTTTTGGGTAAAATGGATCATGATCAAACAATTTGACTTACAAGTACACATCTAATTAATAATCAACCATTATCAAATAATTACAGTTTGTAAAGGGGCACAGTTTTGTTTTATTTTGAGTCTTTTAGTAAGACTTGGACTGATTAGGACAAAACTGAGTCTGTTTGACAGAACTCACTTTAGTGATGTAGTCCCTTTTGCCATTGGTTAGCAAATTGTTATATACTTTGCTCTCAAACATGTAGTGAACTGGGTCATTCTCTGCCAATTTATTTTACAATATATTTGGTCATACCATCAGGAATAGATGCATAATAGAGATAACTTTACAATGGTTAGTAAGTACAAAAATCAAACATAAAGCCTGTATGTGTATAGATTATATAAATGATTGTATGATTGTGTACATTGATACCATCATTATATATCATATTTATAATGTTGATCTGATAGGATACTGTTATGACTGCAAGCTTCAATATACATACACCTCTGCTGCTAAATGGCTGATAGATTATATTTATTTGTTTAATTGTGTATTACCTTTATGAAGTGTTGAAAGCCAAAGGCATACCCTTTATCTATAGTTTACTTTGACCAACATAACAATTATTTCACACAACACGTTTTGTGTATTTTCATTGTAGTCGGACAACCCTGTGAGATAGATTGCAGCCTTTGGATTGGTTACTCGTTTCTTAAACAAAGAATCCGATTGGCTGCTCGCGGCTCGTAGGTGGCTGCCATAGGTCGCTGCTTGTCTGGACGTGGCGACGCCACAGACAAGCAAGTAAACCACACCGCTGGAGTCAGTAAGTATTCATGTATGAAACGCATAGTTTGACACTGCGTTGTAATCGTTTATAAAATATCGGCCTGTAGAAGTGTAGTCACTTATACCGTGTCATTTAACCTCGAACCCATTGTCATCGGCGTCTTGCTAAGTGTTGATGATACTGCCTGATACTCAGGTAAGGTGGACTTTGTTTTAGCTGTCAGCCCATTGATCGGGTGACTACTTTTAACACATAACATTGATGATTTACAGACATTGCGCGATTGAAACAGTAATGTTGCTGCAGTAAGCAAACTCGAGTTCAAAGTTCACTGAGTAGCCTTTGATGATGTTGATGTTTGCGACTGAGAAAACGTTTATGGTTACATGTGTTGATAAAATAGGAAAAAACTCAAACGCAATGAGAGGCCAAAACCCGTAGGTAATAAAAACTAAGTGTAGGCTATACATCTATATTGTAGGCTACCGTTTGACATTTTATTTGTTTGTCATAAGCTGTCCTCCTAACACCCCACAAATCCCAATCAGACATGTGCTGGACAGATATTATATAAGATATGTGGCTGGTTCTCTGGTGCCAGGATGGTATCCAGTTGTTGGGCTTCCGGTTGCGTGGGACCGCGACCACCTGGCCTCACGGTGACCCCGAGTACCTCAACTTTTTTCCGTACTACAAAAAGTTGAAAATTATATTGCCACTTCGATTTTGACTGATGTCGCTATCTGACTTGTGTTGAGATTTTGAAGTTGTCTAAGTTGACACGAGAATTGCACGTCTATGCCTACAATGAATCAGGGAGTAGACCTAACGCTAGGCAAAACAAAAAAAGCTCCGTGCGTGTGTGTGTGTGCGTGTGTGGTGTAACAATACCCCTTTCTTTAAAGCAACCAATCGCATGGTACATTTGTATCAAATCTCTTCATAACCATGATACAGTGACGATATTAAGGAGGACCACCTTTTTGAGAAAAAAGTGAGTAGCTCTCTTTTAAATATGTGATGAATGCACGTTGCTACTTCTTGTTAGCAGAAATCCGTAATTTACTGCTAATTATGTTATTAAGGGTTATTATGAAGGTGTGCGTTAAGCATCAGAAAATGATGTTCTATAAAATCTATTACAATCTCAGGTAATTTCATTCTATCTATTTCCTTCTATTTCTTCACACCGATTTAATTGGTGGAGTCTATTTTCCCTCCTGGTTATGTAGCCAAGCAGGTGACCGATTATCATACACTCACGTGGCCATGCCAGGCCATTGACTGAGTTTCGGACAAACTACACAAAACAGCAATGTGAAGGGTGATTCAGACCACACCCCATTACTACTAAACTCAGTCTTGAGTTTATTAGCTGACTTCGAGATGTATATTAATATACTTTTAGACATTTTCCTGGCAATATATTCGGTGGGTGTGTAGTGTATACAACCCTCTGTGATGTGTTATGGTTATTTTACGTTTTTAGATCCTGTTGTCCATCACTTAGGATTTCCATGACTTATAAATATATTTAAATGGAACTGTCTTCAGCATTAATTTAATGGGATATTGTCCTTTCAGATTCATCAAGCAGAAAGAAGGCAGCTCAACCCAGAGCTAAGCCCAAAGAGATCCCGTAAAGAAGACACTCTTGCCAAAAGGAAAACAATATATAAAATTTAAACAGACACTGCAGGCACCGGTTTAAAACACAAAACCATAGACAGAAACATAGATTTCACCCAACTACATTCAGACATGCACACCATACACACACACACACATACATTTCACACAACTACATAAACACACACACACAAACATACATTACACACACACACACACACACACACACACACACACACACACAAATATACATTTCACACAACTACATTCAGACACACAAATACAGTAGATATCAAAAAGTCCTGTGGCATCATCAAGGCTAGCTCCCCATTTGTCAGGCAGGGTACATTCAGGGGACCCTGATCTCAGAGTCAACTTGTTTTTCATGTTTACCACCATAGGAGTCTTTTCTTTGACTTAGTTGAAAATAAATAAAGCCATTCTCACATCTTTTTTTGCAAGATGATACTTGATTGGAGATATACTTAAAAATAATAACTTTAAAGTGTATTTGCGATTTACAGTTTCACATCATGGAATCGGGGAGTGACACTGGCCGATGGAATGGCTCAGATCGCTCCCATCCAGCAAGTGCTAGTTTGTGTCCAGCACACTGTGAATTTATTTCACATCATTATAAATCCTGTGGGAATTTGGGACAGTTTGTGAGTCCAGATCATTAAAGTGAAAGAGAGAGAGATCACCAGCCAAAAGCAATCGGTTGAAATACATGTATCACATGAAACACTGTTTACCTGTTTTTCGATGTTGAAGTTCACTGTTGACATTAATTTAATGAACAATTAAATGTTTTAAATATTGGAATTATACATTGAGTGATGAAAATAAATATTTGTGTTTATTTCAAAGACACGTAAGAATTATTATCAGTTGTCCATATGACACTTCTGGACATTAGTGTCCTTGTTACAGTGTAATTACAAACCTGTAATGGCATGTTCTACATACGGTTACAGGTTGTTATTACATTGCTTATTATTACACAGGACTTTCTTGTGTAATTACACTGTAACAGGACACTAATGTAAAGTGTAACCAACTGCTCACTATGTTTTACCCAAGACTAAGCTTGGAACTGGGAAACAATTTTTTTGCTGTGGAATGGTCTTACAAAAAAACCATTTAAAATAAACACAAAACTTGAAGCAGCAACGGTCAGCTCATTTGACAATTGCTGTTGTACTTCCTGTATTTAGTTCATTTAGTATACATTAGCAATTTGAGGTAATTTGAATTATAGCCTCATTGTGTTTCTGGAATGTAAGCCTTTTATGTTTGTTGATTGTATTGTATTTATTTATTCTGTACATGTATATGTATTATTAAATGTTGTTTTAATGAAGACAAACAAACTGTGTTTTTTAAATATTAGTAATTCATTACAACCTCAGTGATCATCTGGTATATGACCACCACTGTAGTGAACTATGAAATATAATATTATTTTCATGGAAAAGACTGTTTTAAAGAAGATTAAAACAAGTGTTTTTCACTTTATGAGACAAACCTTTAGTTAAGGTTTAGTTTAGTTTAGGTTAGGGTTTCTCAACGGGGGCTGTACCGCCCCCTTGGGGGCGTTATAAACATTTTGGGGGGCGCTGGACGCGTGAGGGCTGGTATGGGGGCGCTCAGGCACGAATGGGGGCGCCACCATTTGGCTTGTACAAAGTTCATTTGAACTCTACATTTTAAACTTAATGGTTTCCCAACTAAAAATAAAGCTGCTGCCTGAGACCAAGAACCCGAGTCTGCTGCTTCCACCGCTGGGTAAAATGGAGTAAACCCCGATGTTGCCCTGGAGATCTCCCCTCTACTCCCTGATCACGATCGGACAAGCCGAGCAGGAACGGTCTCCATAGTAACGCCCAAACAAATCCACCACAGCAGCAGCGAAACCCGGGAAACACAAACGCTACTTTTGACAGCTGTCACCTCATCTTCGCGGGCTATAACCAATGAAAACGTACACAAGCGCGATAATGTAACCACGTTTAATCACACACATTACAATCAAATAGGGATGCACCGAATATTTAGCCTGGCTCCGCCCTCCAACGTACTTCCGCTCAATTTTCATTTCCCTTCAGTACTCCGTCTGGGTTTTCGGCATATTCGCGGGTTTTCTCCCGGTAAAGTTTTACCTGTCCAATCAGCGAACAGGAGGCGCGGCCTGAGAACAGTGACGTAGAGGTCGTGCGCGAATTTCAGTTACTGAGCATAAGTACGGAGGCGGGCGGAGGCTAATGCTAATGCTCACTGCATCTGCCGTTTGTATACTGCGCGCAACGTGGTTTCTGGCGCATGAAATACGTCACGACCAAACGTTAGCGATTGGTTATGGCAGATTCGGAGTGGCACTGGGCAGATCCAATAGTTTTAAACTTCAACAGAGCACCCGCCTTCAGTTAGTTAACAATTGTCAATGGTGAGTGGCCAGACTCTCTGTACAAATGAAATGTAGTACGAGAGGCTGGTGACCAGGCTACCGAATATTCGGTGGAGAGTGAAAAACAAGGCCGAATATATATATTAAATATTAGCGCCGCGTTTTAATGATGCAAGCAAACAACGTGCAGTGACGCGGCGCGTTTTACTGACGCAATGAAAGAACGTGCAGTGACGCGGTAAACATAAACAACGATGTCGGCAGTGTGGAGATATTTCAAAGTTACGGAGAACGAAAAAAGAATTGCGGTTTGCAGCCGAAATATAAAGTATAGTATAAGTAAGGGATAATGCCCGACGAAATGAATGGACTTCGCGTAAGTCCTCCGCTTCGTGTCGGACGGTTCACGCCTCCGCGTCGTCCATTCATTTCTGTTAATGGACACCTGGAAGGGCATTATCCCGCTTATACCATGGTCACTTACGAAAGAAAGACATATTTAATCAATGAATAATACTTTAATGCGTTTTAGAGTTAAAATCGTGAGGTTTTTTTTTATTTTTACAAGTCGAGCTGACTATTTAATATCTTATATAACCTATTCTATTTAATATTTTATATCACATTACAACTAAAATAACATTTCCATGTTGTTTCCCAGTTTCTCCAGTTAAGTAATGTACAAACATGACCTATTATATGTCTCAAAAACATACATTTTGGAGGCAATGTTTAAAATCAATGCTTTAATTTCCTGTAAAATGATCAGATTTGCTCAGCAGCACATCAAGTTGTTGGGGGCATAAATACATAAACAGCTCCAATCCAATACAAACAGGGATTTTAAAGCAAAACAATGGCTTCTCTCATCATAAAACCCGATGTCAGTTGTCCTCCAGTCTTAACACACTGTTCACTACAAGAACACTTAAAGCACCAGCAGTTTATTGCCATGTACCATGTAGTTTATTGGGGGGGTTTTGTAAGGGGGGGCGGTACGAGGATCATGGAATGGTCAGGGGGGCATTTGTTCAAAAAAGGTTGAGAACCACTGGTTTAGGTGATATATATATATATATATATACACACACACACACACACACACACACACACACACACACACACACACACACAGTACAGTATATACTGTATGTATGTGTGTAATTAACAGTTTTCAATTGCTTTATTTATTTTGTTTTATTGTTTTGTGGGTATTAACACTATATACATTGCCTCTTTGTTCCTGCTTTTAGTTTACCAACATGGCCTCATGGATTATTCAGATTGCTGCAGTCATGCTATCGCTCTTAATCAGCCATAGCCATCAGAAAAAAGACACAGTGCTTTATTGTTCAGGTAAGTGTGACCCAGACTTGATTTTTTTGTATTTTTTTAATTGAATTTTCCATTATATATGTTTGTGTATTTGAGTGTACTGTCAAACGGTAAAAAAAAATCTGTGTTTGATGTGCAATGTGCTGGTTTGATTCAAGATGGGATTTTCTATATTTACAACAAATGGGCCTTTTGTGTTTATGTAGATTTGTTTTCCCATACCACATGACTTTGCTGTTTACCTTGGTTTTAGGTTTAAGAATAGCTTTAAAAATGGTTGGATTTAGAACATTCCTGTCTAAAGGTAATGCTGAGTTACTGTACTGTGCTATGCTATTTTGTATAAGGCAACCAGATGTTGGCTATATATGCCTTTGCATTTTACGACAGATAGCTCAAGTTAATCGTTTCTAGCTTGTCTGTGGCTGAATTGAATCTTGATTTGCTTTAGTCTTTGTCCTTGCTTTTGCAGCATGCAGAGCTATCGCAGATGAGCTCAGCTACTCCATCAGCCAGGTGGACCCCAAGAAGATGGTCAACGTTGGCAGCTTCCGCCTTAATGCTGATGGGACCTTGAAAGACAAGAAGGTACTGTATATTTACCCCATGGAAAATATTTACCCCACATTTCTGGAAAATACTTAAACACTTCAATTATAGAAATTCTGCTAATGTGTTCATAGAGCTGACAATATTATTTAAACACGTACATATTATGTAAGCTTACAGGGCGCGGCAGTGGCACTATTTTAATTAGACAAAGACCTGGGCTATGGGCTGTGTACGTTCCTCTGGGATACTATGTGTTTATGGATCCAGGTTGTTTTTCCAAACCTAATGAGGTCAAGTCCCAGTGGAGTGTGGACAATGCCAGCCACCCAGGGACCAGGTTATCATGAGGTGTTCGGCTCCAATATTGATCTTTCCCAGGTCAAATTCCTGTTTAGTGGCACTGATGGCTTTAAGGAGACTTTCGCCTTAAGTTGAGATATTGATTCTGAAATGCCACTGGATATCAGTGGCACATTTTATTTATTACAGTGTGCATTGAAAGATTAAAAGCACAATTATGCACTTGCATGGGCAAATAAAAACAAAGTAGCACAGACCTTTGAGAGTCCAAAGGATATAGGTCTGTCTGTCTCTGTCTGTACATGCTTCAATATGAACAAGGGTGTAACCTTTTTTAATTGATGCTGTAATGTGTTTAATATTATTAGCTTCTCATTAGGCAATTGTCTTAAAGTGGAGTCATTTACATACTAATGCTAATTACTCTTCTTCTGGTCCCCTGTGCCTTTTATTCATATTCCATCTAGTTTGCCCCCAAGCGTGTGCATGTGCATGTGCGTGTGTGTGTGTGTGTGTGTGTGTGTGTGTGTGTGTGTGTGTGTGTGTGTGTGTGTGTGTGTGTGTGTGTGTGTGTGCATGTGTGTGTTTATTGGCATATTTGCATATTATAGTGCATATTGGCAGTTGGCTAACTCCAACTGGCTGAACTAGCCTGTGATGTAATGGCACCATGATATGCCATTTTAAAATAGTTGATGATGACTGACAGACAGATGTTATATATGTGTATATATATATCTTTTGTGTATATATATGTATATACAATATTTTTTGTATATATGTATATATATATATATATATATATATATATATATATATATATATATATATATATATATATATGTGTATATATATATATATATATATATATATGTGTATATATATATATATATATATATATATATATATATATATATATATATATATATAATCTAATTTCTAATGCTCAGTTGTGTCAATCAAATGGCTAGCTATTTACTTGCTCTTTTTACTGGCTGGTTCTCTTTTCTCAGTGGTCTGATCCCTTCCGCTGCGCTCCAGTAAACCTACCCTCCACCTTTTGCATTGTTTGGTCAATCAACTGCTACTGAGAGGAAAAGGGGCTCACAGGAGAAGGCAAACCTTGATCCCTGTGCCCTTCATGGCTTCTCCCCCTTTCAATAGGGTTGACCCAGCCTGATTCAGAGAGGGTGGAATGTCACAGCTTAGATGCCATCATGGCTGAAGATTTGCTGGTTTGTATTCTCTGCTCTTTGCCCTCCTCACAGTAGGACTTCCTGGGGGCATGGGTCTTCTCAGTGCCGACAAAAGTTAAACCTGCCTGGCACAACAATTCAATGTTTAAGGCCTCCAAAGACATTGAACTTAGCTGAAGCGTTGCATGCTGATCTCACATAGATGCAAATGAGACATGCATGAAAGCATACATATATAATTTTACACTTTGTGACGCATCTTAAACATGAGGTAGTGTTTTGACCGCAAGCTATATTGTATGTGTGTGTGTGCCTGTGCACACACGTGGTGGAGGAATGCGATTGTTTTTAATTCTAAATTCATTACTGATCACATGGTCTTTATTGTCCATGGACTTTTGTCTTTGCAAATACAAATTGCGTAATAAACAAAAATGCCAATAACGGTTATCTTTTGACAATATATCCCGAACACGTCTCTGGTGATAATATTATTGTTTTTATCATTATCAATAATGTATAGGTCTTCACCCCACATTGCCTGGACAATCACATTGAAAGGCTCTGGTCTAATGGGGATTCAATGGAGTGGAGCATCCTTAAGAAAGCCCAACCACCTCCAACCCCCCACTCTCCAATTCATCAAAGCACACTTTGATTGGCAGCTCCCTTTAAGAGGCTGCCGACTGGCAATAAATGAGTTTAATTACTGACAGCATGGCATGATAATTATTGGACCCGAGCCCAGTGGTTTATGATGGTCAATTTGGTGTGTGTGTGTAGGGGGCTGGGCAGATGGGTATGCACCCAATCACACACACACACACACACACACACACACATTAATAGCATTCAATTAAGCATTCTTTTTATGCTGAAATCTGTAACATCACATGTATTGCTATATGCTGGCTACAGTGGCCGGCCACATGGAGTAATAAAAAATAATTTCACTGATTGGCACATCACTACTGGCATCAATGTCAAAATTGATTGTGATTGATAGGTGAACCCTGGCGTCTTTAGCCAATGTGACCCCACGTCTCTACACACTTGTCCTCGACCTTTGGCCCCAAGCTGTACCACACTCTTGTTGTTTCCCGTTGACTTCCGTCTTCTTCAATACTCGTTGTCTTTGTCAAGCTCAGAGGTGAGTTAGGGGAGGAAAGTGGGTGTGAAAGAGAGAGAGATTTGGCAAGGGAGTTAGGACTGAAGCACAACTAAGAGCAAGAGTAAGAGTAATCCTCAGCCATCCCATACCCAGGCAGCTTTTGACCAGAAAAGACGGAAAATGGTAGATTCCTACTTTGATCGGTAGAGGATGTCATCAGGGGAGGGTGGAGGGCTGAGAGCAGGATCTTGGGAGAGTTTGTGTACAAAGTGAGCAGGGGAGACTTGACAGCTGTACCCTGCACTTGGCGCTTTTTTTTCTTTAATAAAAAAAAACAAAAAACGGGAAGCCCCAGCCTTATTATCTTCTGTCTCAGGAAATGAGGCTTCTTGCCATGTTGCCCTGCCCATAGAGGTGTAAAGATGGCCCTGGCCCCCAGCCGGGCCCCTTTCAATGCTCCTCAACCTCTGGTCCTTGGCCCCCTCCAGCAGCACCAGGCTTTTTCACCCACTCTCCCCCTTCCTTCCACAGAGGGAGGCAGAGTAGGGGAAGCATGCTGCACCTGTCTGGACACATGTCTGGACACAACTGCTGTTGCTGATTATTACTTAGTATTTATTTGTTAGCCATTTTCTGACTCCGTACGAAAAGGAGACAAAGGAAAGGATACATATTTTTTATTTATTCCTTTTCGTTTCAAGGTTTGCGAGTTCAGCTTTTGAAAACACAGCGGAAACAAGGGGTCACCACCTTTGAACCCAGTGGATCATTGTGTTGGGCAGTAGAACTGGATGATTGGACACTCAGGATTTTATTTTCAAAATTCTTTAAAATTCGAAACATTTTGACATGTATACATTTCATGTTTAGTAGCTCTTTTTTTGTATCTCTTGATATAATATATTTTGTCATGTACGTTTTCACAAACAGGTTCCTTTGGCCCAGTCTGAGACTTATCTGAGTGAGCTTGTGGAGGAAGTGTGCAGCCGTATGAGTGACTATGCCCTATATGTAGACCCCGACACTCAAGAGAAACGCTACAAGAGGTTCGCTCCCAGGGGCAATGGAGGCACGGAGAGCTTCCCAGACATCAAAAACTTCCAGTTTGATGGAATGGATTCATCCAGTGCCTTGAAATTTGCGGTGAGTAAAAAGGAAATGTAAACCTACACTAAGATGTAATTATTGATTGATTTCCCTTCTAGCTTTGAAGTCACAATCTTAGAAATTCCAACAAAACATCTTATCAATGTGGGATTTAAAAACAGTTCCTCATTGTCAGATATTAATCATGGAATATTTATTGATATAATACTAAATGTGCTCACGAAAATACAATAGTAGATTCAGGCATGTATGGGCGTGCTCACTGCAATAACTTTATTCTTTATCTAGTCTAATGATTAACAATCTAGTCTGATCTTACTAATATTGTCTGTTTAGGACCAGCATAACACTGAACAGTCATAACTTCTAATATACTTAATACACTATACTTAACGCTGATTAATCAGGCAAATTTCAGTTCTTTAAATATTCTCACTTTAATTAATTAAAATGTTTAGAACATTTTTGGCTTGTCTTGTGTGTCATGTATTTTGAAAAGTTGTGTGATGGATGCCTATACATATATACCAATTTAGCTATAATGCTTAAAGCCAGATCACACTGCTAGATATGTATTTTTGCTTTATTTTTAGGTTTTTAGACCAAAGAGTTGATATTGTTACTGTCACAGGCCAATGGGAAGAATGTTAAGATAATGAGTGAAAATATCGATATGCTATTGCTGCACCAGCCAACCACACAGTGACAAGATGGCTGATTGGGGATGGCAGTATAGGGAGAAAAAATGGCTGCCCCAGTCAGAACACCAAGTAACAAAACTTAAGGCTGAGGTACGCATGGCTGACACCTTTCTCTCCTCTCACATGCAGTGTGAAACAATTGTTGAAGACCTAGATGATGATATCATCTCACTCTTCAGCCGGAACACAAAAAATGTTGCTAAAGAGTTATGTAATGGCGTCTCAGGTACAGTACTAGGTTTTCTTTTTTTTGTGTGTAAATACGAGTCCCCATTCATTCCCCTTCTGTGATATCAAAAAGACAGAATTTTTCCTTATTGTACATACCGCTATATTCTGCCTGGCCCTATAATTTATATATTTAATGCAAGTTCTAAAATGTAGGAACCTGAGATCATTTTCTAATATATGTGTTCTTTCTGTTTTCAATTTCAGACTACTGTAAAGATGCCAAACACACAAATGAGGAGTTGTAGTTACTGTATCATTTTATATTCATAATATATGAAGATGGGAGCAGGAATGTTAATCACTTATCAAATATTTGTTTGAATCTAATTTTGACAAATTAATTAGTTATTTTAATAATTTAAAATAAAAAAAATACTTTCAGTTTGTCCACTGTTCATACTGTTTGATACACACTTGATACACTGCAATTACCATGGCCTACATAACGTAATAAAATCAAATAAAACCCATCACATACTAAATGTACAATCATGTTCATTATGCTACATCTAATTCATGACTTTATTGCAAAGTAATTTTATTGTATAAACCATGATAACTTAGTTGTATAACCAAGATAATTATTGTCTAAAATATATTTGTATCTAGTTTTTGGATAGACTTCCTTTGGCGTGTTGCGTATTGTGGAATAACTTCTCTGAACAGCCTTTTATGGCTCCACTTTAGGCGATGATAGTTAGGAGGGATCTGTTCAATCCCTTGATGTACTATAATGTATAAGGAATACATTGTTCCACTTGCAATAAGGTATGACAAAATATATAGGCCTAAATGAAAAAATAAATTACATCATATTTAATGTAATGGAGGAATATGTGGATACCTTGTGATTTTGTATTTATTTATTTTTAATGAAATCACATTTCACAAATTACAATATAAAGGGGCACTGTGTGAGATTTACTTTTACTAAAAGTAAATTACCAAAATACATAGGAATTGTATATACAATATCTAATTTAATCTAATATAATCTTTGGTTAACAAGTAGTAAGTGTTTTCTGATTTTCCTCATCCTTCGACCTCCACCATGAACTACTTTGTTTGCATGGACGGTAAATGGAGAAATATAATACAAATGAAACTTTGAACTATTTGGAGAAATGTAATACACATGAAATTTTGAACTACACAGTGCTCAGTTCAGTGGTAGTTTATACGTAAATGATGGATCCATAATATATTCACAGTATTCACACCAGTATTCCCCAATGCGTAATGTGTGCATTGGTTATATGACATCCAGTGTTTGCTTACAACCCTTCTATAATCACCTATTTTGTGTACATTTTGAAATGAAACTTTGAAATGATGCCAATGCTCCTAGACCTATACCCTGGAGTGTTCGCAAGTATTAGTAAGTACAACACTATCACAAAGAATATTTAGGGTTAGGGTTAATATTGCCACAAGTACCACATACTTGTTTTTAATCCAAGGGAAAAATCGTTACAATGTTGGAGGTTCAAGATGTTACATTGTCATTTTATTACAGCTTTTTTGCTGGCATCAATCCATTCTTCTATTTTCTTTACTTGCTTGTTCTAGTGAAGCTCGGTAGGGGGCTGGAGCCTATCCTAGCAGGAAGACCCTGAATGGGCTGCCAGTCCAGTGCAAGGTCACATAGTTCCCCAGAGGACACTCATGCAAACACAGGGAGAACATGCAAAGTGCATGCAGGACCCTCCTTCTCACTGTCGTCCTACATTATGATCAGTTATGGCAATATGGTCGATAATGATTGTGGCCTTCACCATTTTTGAGTGAAAAAAAGGTTATTGAAATCACCAAGGCATCTGAAAACACCAAGGTATCTGAAAACACAATTTCTGCATAATACTTAATATAATCATCAATATAGATTTGGATTTAAAGAAAAGTTAAGATTTGTATCCTCACATTTAAAGACTGATTTACTTTGACTCTGATGACACAAAAAAACCATTTCAAAGAGAAAAGTGAGTTTTATGTTTTTATTTAGTTTGCATGTTGCAGATGTTTGCATTTGCTTATTTTTGTTTTTATATATTAAAATGTAATTGGAAGTAATTCCAAGCACACACGTGTGCTTGGGCAGCACTGTTAAGTGTTGTCTATTATAATAAGTATTACTATTCTAATAGCATTACTTTTAAAAGTGAATAAGTTGAAGCGGTGCTAGATTCATAACCATGTGATAGCAGCAACAGTTACCAAGGAAGACAAGCGTAAACGCTGACATAAATGCTAGAGCGCAAGAGGAGACATGACATGAAGCTTCTGACAGTAGATGTATCCCTACAGACACAGTTTCCACCCAGCCACGGTATTTCATATTGCTTTTGTCATGTCTCATCACCCTTTTATTCCTCACCTTCAATAAATTGCAGAAAAACTGGAGTTGGGTATAACTCCTGGAATATTTTGAATAATACATTATTGTTTATATTATATTATAGTAGTTTAGAAGTTGTATAATATTTGCTTTGAATGAAAACCACTCACAACCCTCATTTCATATTCTTTGTTATTGTTTGTTTTATGTTGAATAGAAATATTCTACTCAGGATGAGAAAATAAAAACATCCATGCCACCGCTCAATCTTTCTGAAGGCAAACTCAAGTAATTCAAAAGCTTGATAAAAAAAATCTAATAAAAAAGTGGCAAGGCTTTTGATGATTTAGGATAATATAAAGTCTGACTGAATGTTCTTCCCAAGTCATGGAAAAGGCTACATTACTTATTTTGCCACATGAGAATCTGTGACTGTCATTGTTTTGGCTAACACTTTTGTGAATAGTTTCCTTTTTAATCAGGGAATAATGTGTCAGCAGTAGGATCCTTAGCAGCCACAGCTTGGCCCATTGTGTTGCCAGCCGTCGCAACCGTCCCAGAGTCACGCACCCCGAGCTGATACCCCTGACAGATCAAGGGTTACCAAGGTGGTTGGTTGACGACTGGGGGACAGACAACAATCGTGCCAGCTAAACATTCATTTCCTGTCGCATGATCTAGAAGCTAGATGGGTTCCTGTGTATTTAAAACACAGATATTATATACAGTATTTAGCTGTGTGTAGCTGCAAATGGTGCTTAAGCAAGAATTATCTACTTCTCAAATGGTAAAAAGTTTGAGTCATGACTTTTGAAATCAAAATATATATTTTTTTGTATTTCAATGGCTAAAGAGGGGTGCACCACGTGAAGTGCACAATTCTCAAATATGTCACAAAATGTGTCAAAGCTATATGAATCAACAAAGTAAATACAGAAACTATATCTTGGGAGGTGTGTGCTTGGTTTTTGTTAATATTTTTCTTACTTCTAACCTTCCACTCTATACTTTTATACGTAAAGTTTGGCCACTGAGCTGTGGCATTAACTTGTATGCTAACAAGATTAAAATATATTTGTCCTGGAGATTAGCATAGTTAAGCCTCCCCTCTTCTTGCCTTTCGGGCCGGCTGCAGTGGGCTTTGATCAGTGTTGCGAAGCGAGGCCCAGGCTTGGGCCCAGCCATCCAGGGTCCCGGTGTGAAATCAGCCTGATGTCATCCCCCATTCTCCACCTCCACCAAGCCTTTAGCAGCCATAATTATATTTCCGCAACAAAGGGCCCCCGTCCCCTCATTCCATATTCCAAGTTTGACTAGGAAACGTTTTGGAGAACTATGGCTAAATTACCCAGTGGGGGGAAGAGGGGGACAGGATGGGTCCTCTTTTGTCTGAGACAGACACATGGAGACTTCCAGATAGCACTTGGATGTACTCCTCTTTTCTCTGCTCATCTGCCCTCTGCCTTTTTTGCATGGGTTATGTTCATGACGTGGGGATTGAAATAAATAAATAAACCCATATATATTTATTTATATATGTTCTGTTTGTTTGGGAAGGACACAGTCACAACTGGTGATTGAAATACAAAGACACCATACAAAAGCCATCGTCTTGTGAATGGCCATCCACATTTTGGAGTGGAGCTCTATGTTGGCTGTTCCAAAAAGTATAGTGGGGTAGGGGGCTTCAAATTGCCTATATGGGCAGTGGGATTTCAATGGAACACTGCTTCAACTTTTCATGTATAAAACATGGCCCATAAATATATTGTTGTTAGCTTGTGAAAGTAATAATTTATTTCCAATTTGCCATTACATTAGGCCACTTGTATGTAATTCAGTCTGGTGTTATTCTCGTTTAATACCTTCTTAATGACATTACTGATCTCACTATTGCATGTCCATATCCATCCATTAAGCAAAACACTATTGCGGTGTAATATTATTTTTAAATACTACTTTCTAATTTGAATGATTTTAAATAAAGTATTTTATGGGTATACTGCTATAGCCCAAACAAGACCCTATACATTTAAGTTGTCAGTATTTATTAAATGAATTCAGGTGCAAAGGCGTGTTTGCCTTTGTCTTTTAAAGCCATTGTGTCATGAGTACAGTCACCTGCTGCTCTTGGTGTATACAGTGTGTTTGACTTTGGTCCAAGACCTCTGGCTATTAACCCTATCCACCACCCGTACCCCATGTATGTGGAAAGCTTAGTCCCAATATTCCTATACCAGTAGAAAAAAAAGAAAACCACACAAGCCAAGATTATGTTTTCACCCTTTTTCTCAAAGCAGAGTAGAGCTGGGCCTGTCTTGACAAGGTGCAGCAGTTGAGTCAGTGACTGTTGGCTGTTTACTTCCACATACAAGTGAACCAAAGAAAGAAAATGCAGATGAGGGCTCCTGGAGCCATTCAACAGAAAGCTGAGGTCAATGCTGCTGCCTCTGTGTCCATTGCTGAAGCGGCCAATAGAAGGATCCACACAGATAACTCCCAGGCCTTTCTTTCTCTCTCACTATGTATATATATATATATATATATATATATATATATATATATATATATATATATATATATATATATATATATATATTTTTTTTTTTTTTTTTTTTTTTTTTTTTTTTTTTCTTACTGCTTTTTTTCTTATCTCCACCTGGAGTGTCTATGAGGTACAGAGAAAGCTGTCTAAAAGCATTTCTGTTGTGGAAGGTTTTTAAATGGATTTTTGAGTATAGCAACTGTGTGACATTTTTTAAATGTGTAGGCCTACAGATTTTTTTCTTGGATTCAATTTTATTATTTTAGTCCAAATTAGGAATTACAATTTTGGTATCTTTATTTTTATAATTTATTTTGGTAATGTCTACTTCAAGGTAGCCTAAATTATTTTTGTAAAAACGATGATGATAAACTAATAAGAGTGATTCTTCAACGTTTAACTATTAATTAAATTAAAAGTTAAAATAGTAGTTGGCTTGATAATTTTCTGTTGAATAATAGGCCTACAAATAGGCTACATGAGCATCGTTTTCAAGATAGTCTAATATCTCAGCAAAACTTAGGCTACATTTTGTTTATTATGTTGATTAGCCTACGTTTTTGGGGATGATCGCTGTTTCTTTATATGTGTAGGCCTATATATTTATATGATATAAAAAGAATCAGCATTCCAACAGAAATATCACTCATGTAGAGCAATGAACGAAGGACTAGGCTATTGTAGTAGGCTACTTTTTACTTTTAAAACTAGAATTAATCCTGATATTGAGGCCTACATGCCGCCATCTATGTGAATGTGTCCAGGATCTGCACAGTGAACAGCTTCACTTCAATTTTCAGTGAATTTTCTCAGGTAGGCTAACAATTAGGCTACAGGCTACATATAGCCTCACTTATTCAAAAAATAGGCGTTGAAGTCATCAATAATGGTGTTTATGTCGTTAAATGCTAAAGGCCTGTGTGCCAGGCGGCCTAATAAAATCGCCTGACACACATAGGCCTATTTATGGACAGTTTTACTGCATTTTTTTTTTAAGCAATTGGTTATCCTGCTGGGATTGCAGTCTGGGTCTGCTAGGCCCCAGACTGCAAACATGAATTTAGTGTTTTTAAGTCTTATAGTTCTTTTACCCTCCGTCACTCGGACCGTTTCAGTGCTGATACGGGTCTAGGCCTACCCTCATATGCCTTCCAGAGACCCCCAATTCTTATGCTAATTATTCTCAAGATATGTTGGGACTCGAATCTCTTGATAAAGTTATATTTGCAAGTTAACTTATAGGCTATTACAATAGACTATTAGGCCGATGTAATAATAACCTAAACGTTCGTAATATTGTCATAGGCCTATGATACAACCTTTGACATTGAAGGTCATATAAAGTGATTCGTTAAAAAAAAAAAAACCTTCACTGTGTTCATAATTGGCATCAAAATATTGACATAGGCTACCTATTAGGCCTAATAGGCTAATAGCATTTTCATAGATAGAGCCCGAAAACAATTTCAACAAAAACAAAAAAGCCGGAGATAGACTCCGACTGCTTAAATCGGCCGAGGCATATTGAAATAGGCCTAGGTAAATACCCGATGACGTATTTGTAGGCCAAGCAGGAGGCCCAGTGAAAATTAGGCTAGTGATCCCTAAAAAAACAACACTATTAACGAAGATAATTATTATGGTAGGCTGGGGAAGCAAAGTTGGCTTGGCTATGGCACACATATTTTACTGACGAATAGTAATTTCTTGGTGGATTCCACTGGCCCACAGATTCAAACACGGGATGAGCTCATAATCGTACAAACATGATGTCACACAACGTAGATCCTTTTAATTGAGATTTAAAATGCATCACGTTTCACTGCGCAAATTCGCGCCCGTAAATCTACTTATATCTTAAGAAGGCAATGTTTTCACTCATAGCTAAGACATTCAGTAAAAGTAGGCTCTATATATCTAGATAACACAGAAATGGGGACGCAAACAATAAAGGTAAAAACAGATGAGGCTATATTGACATCACGGTTCCCAATACGCAGCAGAAACGGAAATCTTTGGATTTTAGCATATCATTTCAGTAATAGAAACAGTCCCACTTGGCAGTGTTTAACAGAAACAAAAAAACATCCATATAGGCTACAATGTTTGCAACAAAATAAATGTCCCACTAAAAACAGCGGAACGTTGTATTTTATGCTTAAATATTAATGCTGGTATTTTGATAACAAATGACCCTTTGAAAATTATTGCATCGATGAGGCGAGGTTTCACTTGTAGTTCGCGTCTAGTCGCTGTCCGACTTGTCTTCCTTGGATGCTGAGGCGTGGTTATAAAGTCCCTGCGCCATCAGGTGCGCAGCTAGCGAGTTCTTATTTCCGGACGCCTTCTTTATTTTGGCCCTTTTGTTTTGAAACCAGATTTTAATCTGGGACTCGTTCAGTCCGAGTTCTCCAGCCAGACTCTGTCTCCTTTGCTCGGTAAGGTATCTGTTGGTCTGGAATTCAGTTTTTAGCCTCTGAAGTTGTTCGGCAGTGAAGGCAGTCCTGGGACGCTTGTCATCCTTGCTCGGCATCGCCGTCTTCTTTGGTTTACGAGATCTGGGCCCTGGGGTTTGGACAAACACACACACACACACACACACACACACACACACACACACACACACACACACACACACACACACACACACACAATAGTCAGATTGATGGTGGATGTTTTTTCACATATGACCAAATCACCACCCATATGAATGCATATAGAAGTCTTGGTTATAGGCATACTCATTTAATTGTGTGGGCTATAGAACGAATGCAGCACCCTTTGGCACACTTTTAAGTAAAATTGTTGAGTTATAACCAACTATAAAATTATAGCGCCATAGCCATATAGGGGCCTATTCATTATCCTTGGCCTAACCACATTTAGAGGTTTAGAAGAATGACTTTGTGTGAGCTGGATGAGGGGGGTGAATATGGGGGTGGGGTTAGAGTGCGGATGGGGGTTCGGCGCCTATTTATTTCCTTGTTACCATAGAAACTACTTTAACGTTTCATAAGCCAATATATTTATTATTCTATTATCGCATAAGATGAAACGAAAGTAGGCCAAATGCTTTTTTCTTTTTTTTTCTTTTTAGCTTTTTGACTTGAACATGAGTGGCCTGGATTAATAATCAATTCTGTAAACATGTGTTCTAGGCTATTTTTTATTTTGTGTTTTGCAAGTAGCATAGAGTTTGTTTGTTTGTTTTTACCGCGTATGGCTTTTTCACTTTGCACAGTATTTTGATGATCTTGTCGATAGGTAATGAACTCACAGACCTCGACGGAGGGCCATTGTGTCCTTTCCGTTAAACTTGGGCCTGATAGAAACTTTATTTTTTCATTAGCACCGTTGAACTTTTGAGTTTTGGTGGGTTGTCTTGTTATGGATGGTCAAGGCATCCATTCAATCACAAACAGAAAATGTGGACTATGACCATTTATTTCAATAGGCGTTTCAAGCTGTCTACTAAACTTGAAAGTAGACGTACGATTAGCCTATAATAGCCTTAAACGTATTACGTATTATCTTGCGTTTGTGTTCAACAATAGTCCGATATAGGCCTGCAGGATAATAGTAGAGCGTAGGCTCTTTTGGAATGGCCTATAGATAACAGTCTATTTATTTAAATGAGCTATGCTATTGTAGCCACATACAGTCTTCATATGTAGCCTAAGCCATAGGTGCACTTTATGGGCCGAGGTCAGTAGCTATCGGTTTGTAATAGGCCTTTAATCAGAACATTTTTGATTTCATTTCGATCCCTCGGCAACTTTTTGGGGTTATTTCTATTTAGTTTATTTCCATAGCTCATTTTAGCCCCACTCCCATTGTTAAAAATATGCTAATTAAACATTAACAAAGAGAAGTGAGGAACAATGGCGTTAAACTTGGCGTTACATTTTAGTTCAACGTCCCAACTCAAAGCATATCATTTTGCAAAATGAAAGGCATAATGGTTGCAAATGTTGAAACGATTTCGGCAAGAACTTTATATTAACTGGACAATTCCGGTCGACTTTTAGAAACACCTTATGAAAGGCCTATTCAAACTTCAAATACCTTACGTGAAGGTAAATCGGGTGTCATATGCCTATGCATTGTACCCTAAGCATTACAATTATACTTTTGTGGACTAACGAATAGGCCTAGTTCTTATTAGAATCTAATCATGGTTTTCGCAGTCTTTCTATTGAACGAATTTTAAAGTAGGCCTAGGCCTAGGAAAATTCTACGATCGAATAAAATGTGCGAATAAACAATTTCAAATGTTACAAATTATCGTTCCACTCAATTTCCATTGATTTCGGAAGGATCTGGAACGTAAACATAGACAAATAATGTATCCTATAGGCCTGTGCTATGATTTTTTAGGAAAGACGGGCTTGAAAATGTAGGCCGAATCAAACTCTTAACTCGTTAAGGCTACTGCTAAATAACATGTTTCCGTTTTTGTCAATAGGCATACTAAACAAAAAAAATCAGGACTAAGCGACATAGGCCTACCTGATGAAGGACGATCTGAGTATCTGGTACAATACACCCAGGCGGGCCACAGCATAGGTTTGGACGAAGAGACCGAACTGGCCTGGGAACTGCTATCCGAATCAGAGCTTAGGCACTGATCCCCGCTGTCTCCTTGGGGTTTGAGAGGCACGTCGATGGCTACAATATCAGCTTTTTTTACCCCTTTGTCAGGGCGCGAGTTGCCAGAACATTCTCTCGCATCCTTCCCCCCTTGGTCAGGTTGGGTGCCACTTTTGGACACCCTTCCACTGAGATGTTCCTGTCTTAGTACTCCAATTCTATTTCCCTCTGAGTTGAAAGTCCAACATTTCCTTTTCCGACCAAAGTCTGGTCTTAAAATATTATCGATGTAAAAGTTTGTGATCCTAAAGGGTGGCTGGTTGCCAGGTGCTTGGCGAAGAGGCAGGATGTCTCGATTTGACTCCTCTTCAGAGTCTTCATGGCGGCGATCATTTTCTTCCATAGTGGTTAAGACTCTGGAATAAAGGTTAGCTTTCCACACCTTTCAAATTGCCTCTCCGAAGTCCTTAATCCGATGATACTGCCCTTCTGTTTAGTTAGGCTGTATCTCTATTTACACGCCCCTCATTAAAAGCACGACAAAGAAGAATAAAAAAATCAAATAAAAACCTATACTGGTTATTTCATGTTTTTTACAGATACAAAATCATATTTTAAATTAAACACCAGCCAGGCGGTGTTTTTCTAAATGATGTAAACAAAACCATCAACACTTAATCGAATCGAAAGTTGATGCGTCGAGCAGCGCACTAAAACTACGATAGATAAAGCCGCGCTCAAATATTTTTACTATGGAATTTTGTTCTCATTTCTGATAGGCTTAAAGGCTTCTCTGTGACGTTGTACTACGGTCTTTAAGACACGTGCCTTGAACCAATAGCACCTCCCCGATAGTGGCACATGATGCCGCTGGAGCGCATCCAGGAAGTGATTATTTAGCAGCCTATTTAGATGCACAGTTTTAGATGCACAATTTTAGATGCACAAATAGATGCGCAAAAACCTGCGCGCGTGTGTGTGCGTGTGTGTGCGTGTGTGTGTGCGTGCGCGTGTGCATTTATTTAGTTATTTATTTGGTTATGTATTTAGTTATGTATTTATTAGTTTGCTGTCCATTGTAAATATAATAGTATAATATTAGGGGACAGTCATTAGAAATGTGTCATATGTTTTCTAGCTTTAACTTTTCCCCACTGTTTCCTGTAATATAGGCTTAATATATTACATTTGTTAATCAATATATAGGCCTACATATCGTTGTTTACACGTACCCTTAAATAGTCAAAAGTAAAATAGCCGTTGGACACGTATGGCATTGGAAGAGGCACCCCGCACGACACTGAATCAGCAACTGGTGTCGTTTTGATTATTAAAGCCTTTGACTGTTAGGGATATACACTGATTTGAGATTTACTTTTTTACTTTGCTCGCAAATAGTTATAATGGCGTATTATAATAGTCTAAGCTACTCGAACTAACGCATGTTTTCTTTATGAGAGTAGGTCGTGTTATAGCCTTATTTTGTAGGTTAAATTAAATTAGGTTTTGGTGTATGAAATTATTGTTGCTATATTTGTAGATTGCTACAACATACATAATGTAAATCAACAAGTACATTTATTCTGCCCGTATATAGCCTAGGCCTAATATTCCTAATATTTAATTATAAGATAATGACAATGAACACATTCAATAATAGCCTAAGGTTGTGATTTGGTTTTTAACAATTCTATGGTGTTGGCCTAATGTAACTAAATGTTATTTTCCAACACATACGGCTCTCTGCAGCAGTCCTATTAGCCTATCTGTGCGTAATTTCCATCCAAATCAAATGCCTATAAAAAAAAAACTGGTTAATTAATTGAGTAATTGATTCATTTCCAGATTCGAACAGCTTTTTTTCTTGCCCTGCACTTTTAGTGTTATACACGCTGTTGTTAGATTGAAGAATAGATGATTGTCTAATTGTCCGAGCAAGTAGGCCTATATTTTAAACCCTTGGCCAAAGTGAAGTTGAAGCTTCTAAAGGCTGAATACTGGCCAAGCAGAGATGGGATTTGGTCTCTTTTGCTATTCCAACTGGACGCCTATGCTCAATCGGAAGCTTGAAATTGGAGAGACAGCCTGAAGTTGTGGTTCTGAGCAGCTGTCACTAATGTTTTGCCAGTTTATATTTGCTCCGAAATTATGCAAAATGAAATACGCACAGAGAGCGACGAACAAAATGAGCCACAATAATTGTTCGCCTAATAGGGTTCAAGGCAAACTTTTACGATAGCGGTCGAGGACATCAATGTATTTAATTGCCTTGATATTTGGCTAAGTTTATTGCTTACACATTGATTTAGCTCTATAGGCTAAATAAAACAGACTAGTCGTTATTCGTTTTCCACGTTGACCTTTTTTTTATCAGCCAAATGTTTTCAACCATCGTATCTTAGCGGGATTGACAAGCCAAGTCTCATGAGGGCGTCTTGTTGGTTCACATATATTTGCCAATGAATGCCGTTCATATCAGCTTGGAGTCGGTGTGGGGGTCAACTGGGATCTCACAGCTTCCGGAAGGCCTTTGAAAAACAAACTCGAAGGGGAAGAACCTTGAGGGGGTCCACGAGCATGAGAGCGTAGAGGTTAGAAGACACATCCTATTTTGGTCTGGCATTGTGAAGAAGAGACTTTGGACCACTGGAATATTTACAGGCTTTGTGGGATGTGAGAACGAATTCTCTGTTGAAATGAAGAATATTTAATCACATAGCCTACAGAAATCAATAGCGTCCAAACAAAAGGAAAAGGAGTCAACATTCTAATAGTAAAATGTCCGATGTGCTAAATTAGGTTATTGCTCAGATAAGTCAGATTCCAATGGTAATAAATAATCCTAATAAAATTATACTTGTATTTTTCTATTCATGAACATAGAAAATAGACCTATGTAAATGTGTAAAAATTATATTCTGTTAACAAATTCTAACACTTGTTCACTTTTTGTTAATTTCTCATTGCTTCTTTTCTGATCACTCTGACGTTGATAAAAAACCTGAACGGAAAAGCAATGCAAGCCGTAGAATGTCCTGCTTCTCTTTGCTGAGTTGCTTTGCGCCTGCTCCGCATGGATGCCTATGGGCCCAAAGAAAATATTTGGTTCTTTACAAAACTTCAATAGGTAAAGAGTTTGCTGGTTATTAAGGGCCATTATCTGCTCAAAACAACATAGGTTAAAGGAAAAGCAGAAAGGGAATAAACTAAAAAGCTGTAAAAACTAATGTGTTAGCATGTCAGTTTAAATGAGTCAACTCAAATAGCTCCAATAAAGTCAAATAATCTTTAACATTGAGCTAATGTAGTCTACACTCTCTCCCTTCTATCCTCTACATCATATTATTCAATAGTCTGATCAGCATTCTTGTCCCCATAACACAAAGGGAATAATTTCTCCAAACTCCAGTAGTTTATGGTGCCCTAATTAATCGCAATTTCCTTCTCCATCTCCCAATCTTTCTTAATTTTATGTTGCTGATTGAATATGGATGTAAGTATTACCATTAGAACCCCAAGGGAGAAGTTGTCTGTTAGACACTTTGTAATCTTTTTTTTTTTTTTTTTTACACACTATAGAGATTAGAGGTCATTCTATTTTCCTCGATTAAACCCTTTCATGGAGACTATTTTGCACATTACACTTCAAGACTTCACACCAGTAAGTTGGCTATTGTTGCCTGTTTCAAACCCATCTTTTTAAACACAAGGTGGCTATGGTAAAGAAGAGATGTTGAAAACGTGCAGCCCCATTATAGAACTGACACAAAAGTGTAGATAGGTGGACCCAAAAGCAGAGGACTCAAGAAACAGCTAAGGTTGAGCATTTTTCTTGTTTCTTAACATGTGTGTCTGCATCCACCGAGGGCCACCAGTATCTCCTCCTTAGGAATACTAATGTGCATGCGACCCCTGGGTGGCACATGAGGCTTGAAGAATGGGCCCACTGGAGTAGCCTACCTGAGAGCTGGCAGATTTGGGTAGGTACAAGCGGTTTGACGGCCCCTCTCCTGGATCTGGCTCCCTGCGCAGAAACATGTCCTGCAATACATCGTTTATCAATGCCTGGAAAACAGTGGGTGCATTTGTAAGGCCAAAAGGCATCAATAGATAGGCCTACTCAGAATGTCCATTCAGCATATTAAACGGCATCTTCCACTTGTCCCCTCCCTAAAGGTGCATTCACTTGAGACATGGTGGGACACTGTACGCGTCGCTTGATCTATTGCGTAATCATACGCTCTGTGAGGAGGCAGCTCGTTAGCCCATGTCCTCCTTCGCTGCGCTGGTTAGAGCTATAGGGGAATTTGGTCCCAGAAAAGGGCTCATACCCAACTGCGAATTACCCTGATGAGCCGAACAAATAGGAACCCACTGAAGGATCTTCCATACACTCCAATTTATATGGGGGTTGTGAGTAACCAAACCAGGGATGACCGAGGACTTCGGAGTGATCTTGGGTCACCAGGGCCCAGTATTTCAAAAGGGATTGACAGGATTATCCTGGTTGGATTGGATTAAATCTAGATCTGATCTGAAAACTGGGTATTTCAACACAGATCCAGATAATCCTGATACTGAAGATCAGGATTCTGCTTTGGTAATCCAATCCTCCCTTGAATCCAGATTAAAGGCTGGATTTGGGTATTTCAAAAGTTAAGGCAGATATCTGGATCAACTTGAAACCAACATTTCAGGATCATTTGGATCCCACCTCAGAGGTGGATTTCACTTAGATTGATTCAATTATATTAAGTCTCTGCTCCACTTCTCCTAGATATTGTTACTCAAGATGTTCATTACACTTGATCTAAAGTGTTCGTGTTTTACTTTTAACAAATAATAATAAATATTTTAAAAAAACAAAATAATAATAATAATAATAATAAAGCCTAATTGTAAGAAATTTAAAGCATAGTAAAATATTTGACCTCACTTTCTGAAACTGCTGTAAATAAGAGTAACAATTACAGACCTATTTCTCAAATTCTAATTTCAAACCTTGTATCTTGCATGTACCAAAACAGAGAAAGACAACAGGAATGCAGGGTCCAAACAAACTTTAATTCCAACAAAAAAAATACATTTCAAATAATGTGGCCACTAACTAAAACAGGACCTAGAGGTCAAAAGTGAGCTGCTTTTCCAAGACCTTTATTTTTAGTTCGGTTTCTTTTTGCTGCAGCAGCATCAGCTTGATTTGTTCACTCGCCAATTCTATTTGCTTGACCTCTTGGTCTCCATTTTGAGGAGCTTTTGATATGCATCCTCAGCACCAGCATTCCTCCTCCGTCTCTGATGCTCCGGCCCACAAACTTCTTGGGGTGGATCGGGTGGAGCAATGCTGGTGCTGGTTGATGGAGCCTCCACAGGTGTGAGGAACACGCATTCTGACGAGAGGTTGAGTGGCTTGTCAGCTGGCTCCCCTACACTGGCTGGCAAAATCCCATGGAGGGCATGGGAACTCTCCCCTCCAAGGATGTCGTGGACAGCCTCTGAGAAGTCACCACCTTTAAAAATAAAACATTTGTATTGCACATTTCATATAAGACATGTAGCTCACGGTGCTTCACAAAAGTGACATGAAATGAGTACATTTAACATTAATGTAACATAATATGTGATATAAGTGCACTGTAAAAAAAAAAAGGAACTGTATGAAAACTAACAAACTTAATTAGGTAACTAGCTGCACAGGCTTGAGTTTACACAACTTCAGGGCCCTTTGGTTGTGTGCACTAACGAGTCCTGAATTTCAGTCAACTCCATAAGGCTGTGCAGTTGTTTTTAATAGCTTAAATTGGTGACAATTTAATACATAATATTATAGATATGATATTATATCACAATCTAGAAAACAGACAGTTAGGTCTCACCTTTGAAGGGCTTGTTCCCAGTTGGGGTTTTGTTTGCCTCTGCCTGGTCCTTGGTGGCTTTCTGCTTTAAATTCTTCCACTGAATTTTCACTTGCTCCACAGACCTCGGTTGGCCACTGCCAGTGGCATTTATTTGTGTCGTTATTTGAGCCCAAATCTCCGCTTTAGTCCTTGCGGACACATTGGTTTGGCCAGGGGTGCTGAAAGTGCCAATCAAACACTGATAGTTCAATCGCACCCCATCCAGCAATGCATGCGTTTCAGCAGCTGTGAAATTCAACCCCTTGCTTCTTTGGGCCTCCATGTTGTCTGGAGGTTGGTCAACCAGTCACTCTTTTATACCATGCCAGTGAAATTACATTCAGGTGTGAGAGTATCCCACCCAGGTTCATTGGGAAGGGCTTAAATTGGGTTCTCTGAGCAAGAATGGTTCTCGTTACATCAGAAGGAGGAACAGACAATGACCTCAATTGTACACCGACACCAACGGAGAAGGTATAGGCCACAACACTATGCTGAACGCCCCAACCTGCTCGAGCATTACTCCAATGATGAGCTTCATGCACGATACAGATATGGGCGAGATGATATTGCTTTCATCTGCAATATTCTTCGTCCTCACCTTGAACGTGCAACTCTGAGGAGCCATGCCTTGACTGTGGAGGAGCAGGTGCTTATAGCGCTACGTTTTTATGCTTCTGGTTCCTTCTTTGAAGTAATTGGGGATGGACTGGCGGTGAGAAAGTCAGCAGTGGGCCATGTGGTGCACTCAGTCTCATCTGCCCTTACCAATCTTCTGGGTCAATTTGTGAAATGGCCTGAAAATGAAGATGACATGGCAAGGACCAAGAGGAGGTTTTTCTCATTGGGGGGGATGCCCAATACTATTTCTGTCAGGACCACTGAAGTCAAAATATACAAAATACACAAGAGAGAAATATGCTTTAAACCAATTTATTTTGTATTTGGCGGTATGGCTCTGTTCAGAGGAAGTTCCCTGTCTTTCCATGAGCTCCATGGAAAGCCAAGACAGGGAACAGCAGCACCCTCAGGGGATTACCCTCCCAGTTTAACTGGGAGAGCAGGCTAACTCTATACCCCCCTGGAACAGAACAAGCAACAATGACAATAGTATGCCATTATTTCAAGTTAAACCACTTTGGAGGTGGAGCTGGGGAGGAGGTGGGCAAAGCAGCAGCAGAGAAAGCAGTGAGAGTAAACAGACTGAAGCAGTTTAAATAAGGCGCCCTATTAAGACAGGCCACTTGCGAGCAATTAGCTGAGTGGAACAGCTGAAGAGGCTGGGTTTGGCATAGCCAATAAAAACTGACAGCGGGCTTGACTACGCGGCCTGCCAGAACTAACGCAGAATGCTCGATTTCTGTCAGGACCACTGAAGTCAAAATATACAAAATACACAAGAGAGAAATATGCTTTAAACCAATGTATTATGTATTTGGCGGTATGGCTCTGTTCAGAGGAAGTTCCCTGTCTTTCCATGAGCTCCATGGAAAGCCAAGACAGGGAACAGCAGTACCCTCAGGGGATTACCCTCCCAGTTTAACTGGGAGAGCAGGCTAACTCTATACCCCCCAAACAGACCATACCAGGCAACCTCCCTGGCTTTCTTCAACTAAAAGCCAGTGGAGGAAGACCTACCAAATGAAGTGAGCCAATTCAACCAATGTAAATAGGAACATATAACTATTTCCCCCCAAACAGACCTACCAGGCAAACCTGACTTTCTCAAATTAAAGCCAGTGGAGAAAGGCCTACCAATGAATGGGCCAGTTAACCAATTTAAATAGGAACAATTTTTACCTATGAAATCAGATAGAATGCGAAGAGCTAATAAAAAACAGAAAGTAAACAAGCTTTGAAGCCTTGAGGTTTAATACAACCAACATCAGGGAACAGCAGCAGCAGTGCACATAGCATTTTGAGCATCCATAATTGCCCGAGCGTCAGGCCGGAGGTAGCATTCGTAAGCAGCTGAGGACCATCGCCCCATAGCCTTCAGTGTAGAGATGGGAGTAGAGGCCGCAGCAGTTGTAGCGGCCCCTATGCGCAAAGAATGTGCTGTGTAGCGGTCCGGTGGAAGCCCGCAGTATTGGCAGAGCAGGCAAAGATGAGCTGCAAACCAAGCTCTGGACATAGGCTTTCCCTCCTGCGCAGCGAATAGTGGCTCATGCTGACCAGCTTGAGGACGGCTCCTCATGTAGACCAACATGGAAGATAAAGGACAAAAAAACGGAGTTAGATTCAGAGATATAAATTATTGATCCTTCCTTATTCCTATCGGTTTTAGAATGCTTAAGAAATAAGGTGAAGTAGTGAGAGTTAATAGTAACAATCGGAAAAAGTGAGGTCGTGAGAAGGATCGAAAGATTCTGTGCGTGTGGAAAATTCGCCACCCCTGAGAAAACCATAAAAAGCTGTGAGCAGGACAGTTTCTAACAGTTGATCGGAATAAGCACCAAAGCACCCTTCCCTCAAACGTGCTATTAATTTTTGCAAAAGATGTATTGTGAAGGGAAGACGTTGGTCGTTGCCTTGAGGTTTCTCTCTTTTAAGGCCGTTAAGCAGGAGACGAATGAATGGATTCTCTAGTAGACTGATGGAGGATGGATCCAGACAGCGCAGGTGAAATTGGATGCCTGCGACCATGCCCTTGATGGAGGAAGGCTGGAGCTTCCGAGACTCATAACAATGGACTATAAAAGCACTAACACAGGAAACATTGACAAGCAGAATCGCTACAGAGAAGGTGGCATGAAAAGAACTGAAGTGAGACCAGGCCGAGTCATACATTTTTAATGTGGATTTAGCTAAACCACCTCGCATATAGAAAGCAGCAGAGTTCAAAAACGGCTGGAGGGTTGCTTCTAGTCTAGCACTGTTTGACTGAAAGGGGGGCATCCCAGACCAGATGGTGCTGCTTCTGGACACAGAAGGTGGAATTTCTGTAATTGAAGCCGAGAAAGTGAATCAGCAATTTGGTTATTTAAACCAGGAATGTGGGCTGCACGAAAATCAAAGTTACCCATGATTGATAACCATGTAAGGCGCCTGACAAATCTATTAATAAACGGGACTGATGAGCGCCGTTTATTAATGATGTTAACGGTTGACTCATTATCGCAAAAGAACATAATTTGTTTCCTGGCCCATAGTTTGTCCCACAAAATACAGGCAATAACGATGGGGTATAATTCCAACAAGGCTGTAGATAATGGATTGACAGGAGTAGATAACAGCTCCTCTGGCCAAACACTAGCAAACCATTGACCATTAAAAAATCCCCCGAAACCAATGGACGGCGCGGCATCTGTAAATAGATCTAGGGCTGGAGAGGATTCTAAAACATCATTATGAAAAACTGAGATGCCGTTCCAATTGTCCAGGAGCAGAGACCAGAACCTGAGCGCCGATCTACAACCTGCATCTAGGACAATGACATGGTGCAGATTTTCAACACATTTAGAGAGGTCGAGAAGCCTGGAAATAAAGGATCTACCCTGATGAATTATATGCATAGCGTGATTAAGGTGTCCTAGCAGGGAGAGCAAGTCTCTTTTGGAGAAGGACGAAGACTCCTGAGCCTCCCTCATAATTTGTCTTATGCAAATTAATTTCTCGAGGGGCAGCGAGGCTTGCATACGGTTTGAATCTAGAGTGATGCCTAGAAATTCGATGACTTGAAGAGGGCCTAATGTTTTCTCTTCCGAAAGCGGAACACCCAAATTGGAAAAGGAGCGCTTAAGCGCAGAGATACAACGGTCTGGATTTGCGGCTGGGAAATCCACGAGAAGAAAATCGTCTAATAGATGGAGTACGAACGGCAGCCTGTCATTATTAAGAAGAATCCAGCACAGTGCCTCGGATAAAGTGTCGAAGATCTTTGGACTACTGCGACAGCTGAAAGTTAGCCTTACTGAAAAGTACAACTTGTTCCTCCACATGACACCGAATAAGTGCCACTGTGAAGGATGTAGAGGCATGACTTTAAAAGCGTCCGATATATCCGCTTTAGCGAGCCAGGCTCCCCGACCTGCCTGTTTGATTAACTTAATAGCATCATCGACAGTACTGTAAAACAGAGAGAATGGAGCTAAAGGGATACAACTGTTGATGCTTTGCTCGGGGCCATTGTGAGGGGCCGACAGGTCAATGATTAAGCGCTTTTTCCCCGAATATTTGCGCGTGGCTATCCCTATCGGATTAATCCTGAATATTGGGAAGGGGGATTTATCGAATGGCCCAATCATAAAACCCTTCTTAATCTCCTTCTCAAGCAAAGCATCAACCACATCAGGCTCTTTTGCAGCAGAAAGCAAGTTTTTACAAACAAGAGAAACATCAGGCAACCGTGACAAACCTGCAAAAAAAACAAGTCCCGTTATCAAGTAGGCTGACTCGGACCAGGCTTTGACTGAGGCAGAGACTTCGAGCATAGGGCACTAGAGTGCGAGCGAGAGCCACAAATTGTGCAGGAGAGGACTTGATGGCCAGTGAAATGCCTACTGATTAGAGTGAGGTCAACCACGGACCAGTCCAGCCTCTGGTTGAAACGCTGAATAAACATTGCAGCTTTTGCTAAGAAAGACTTGTGATATTCGAAGAACAGAGTTCCTCCATACGACAAAGCAAGGTCGGAGATGATGGCCATGTAAGTGTCGAGTTCAGCCCTGCGTGATGGATATACCTCGCATATCACGTCCCTAAACACCCCAAATGCCACAATGAAGTCAGCTAGTGTTAGCGTTTTTAAAAGTCTGGGGTCACCGTCCTTGAGCGTGACAGACACGTTGCCACAGTTAACAATGCGCCTATCGCAAAACTCCGAGCACAACATGATCTTAACTAAATTAATGTCATTACCTGCCAGAATTTGGCTTCTCAGTTGGCGTGATATGGCGGCAGCCGGTGGAAAGAACGGAGAGCCGATGGTCACAGGGACTGCAGTTCCCAGGGTCCTCCTCGGGACGATCACCTCAACCTGTTGTTGCTCCTCGGAGCCCCCGGAGATCTGTTGAGTGTTAGCCGATGAAGAGGGGTTGGATTCCAGCACTTGGATTTTGGTGTTTATCTCGAGGATGGAGGACTGGATACTGGACAATGCAGGGAGCACTGGGTCATTGGCTTGGGCTGTGGAGGAGCCTGCTCGTGCTGGGCCACTGGCTCGTTTGTATGCTGGAGCGGAGGTCGGGTCGATGTTCCTTCTCTTCTGCGTTTGTTTCCTGCCAGGCGGCGGCAGCGGAGGTGGAGGAGGCGGAAGGTCTGCAGAGGAGACGTCCATATTCTCACGGAGCAGGCTAAACAGCTCTTCATGAGAGGCTCCGATTGGGAAGGAGATATCGCTTCTGAAAAGGACTTCCAAGATTTTTGGAAGAGGCCAGTCGCTGATTAGTGCTTGTTACCCTACTCACCAATCGAGAGCTCCGACGTACGTCTACCGTGGCATCCTCTGGTTGAGGCTGGTGTTGAGATACCTGGGTCTCATCCCCAGAGTCGAATTGAAACGGATCGTCGTCAATTGGACTGGCCATAGTTTTCAGAAGGGTGAGTAGGAGTAGAAATCGCAAGTTACACATGAGTCCGACAATATCTGAACTGATGCAAGCAGTGGCAGAGAAAGCAGTGAGAGTAAACAGACTGAAGCAGTTTAAATAAGGCGCCCTATTAAGAGAGGCCACTTCCGAGCAATTAGCTGAGTGGAACAGCTGAAGAGGCTGGGTTTGGCATAGCCAATAAAAACTGACAGCGGGCTTGACTACGCGGCCTGCCAGAACTAACGCAGAATGCTCGATTAGTGTTATTGACTGTACACATGTGCATATCCAGGCACCTCATGCCAGGGAATGGGAGTATGTAAATAGGAAGGGCTGGCACAGCATTAACGTTCAGCTTGTGGGGAATGCTGACCTCATTGTCACCAACTGTGTCGTAAGATGGCCTGGGTCTGTACACGATGCCCGTATTTTGAGAGCAAGCCACCTCTTTTAGAAGTTCCAGCAGAACACCCCAGATGGCATCCTCCTCGGTGATAGTGGTTACCCCCTTCTACCCTGGCTGATGACCCCTTTTGCTACTGTCACCAATGACTCCCAGCAGAGGTACAACAGTGTCCATGCCACAACAAGAGGGACAATTGAGCGCCTGAATGGTGTGATAAAACGCAGATTTGCCTGCCTGAACTATCTCTGTGTGGAGCCACAGTAGGCCTGTCACATCATCTGTGCCTGCATTGTGCTCCACAACATAGCACAAACAAGAAGAGTGCCACTACAGGATGGACCTCCTCCCTGCGCTGAAGTCCCTGATCTCCTGCCTCCACCACCACTGCAGCCTGATCTTCCTGCTGGAAGAGCTGTACGAAATGCAGTGGTTAATCTTTATTTTTCCAATTAAATGGTTAAACTATGAGATGTGTGCACTTGCATTTTTTCATTGTCACAGTTTATATCATGCTGCACTTTCCAAGTATTGTCAAGGTATATTTTCATGCTTCTGATTAAATGAAGACAAATTTGACTTCAGTCAGAAGCTTAAAAATGCACTTTTAAAATGTTTGGAAATAGCTTGAATGTGATTTTAAAACATGCAGCAATGTATTTCAGTGTTTGTGTACAAACTGATTATTTTACTTCATCAAATCAGATGCTATTTTGCTATAAATTACCATAATTATGTTTCGTGAGAGCCTTCTATATAAGGGAGACAAATTAGGATGAACAAATGTTTCTAATTGTGTCACTGACCAAGCTATATACCATGAAAGTAATGCAATTACAATTTCAAGCAGTTTCAAGCACTTTATTCAGAATCCAATAACTTGAAAACCTTGAATGTATCGATACAATTAAAGCATTTCCAAGGATTTCCAGCACTCATACGGTTGTCTTGAATAGCCGAGTGGTCCATGGCTGTGAGTGGACTCTGAAGGTAGAAGAAAGAGAAGGTGTATGAGTATATCTTTGTTTATGTACGCAAAAGCATGTTATCATCACCAGCATTACTATAGCATCCCGACACTTCTGAATTAACCATATAGTTAATACTCGTACCGTGTAACATTACGTTTCCAAAGTACTGCAGCAGTCTGGTCTGTACACATGTAGCCTATTTTCCTAAGTCTGCTGTATTGCCAATGACGTAATGCTAATAAACTCTGAACAGGTTGGCGTTAGTTTAAAAAGTTACAGTATGATGTACGTCCAATTAATTCCCTTTTAAGTTAAACCATAGACCGCAAAATTCATCAACAAAGCAGCTTAACACACAAGTCAATGGAGCCAAGTTAGCTACCGTTAGTGCGGCCGCGGCTCAATTAGAGATCGCTACGGCCTGGTTTTAATTAGGTGACGATTCAAGAAGTTGGCTTGCATGATTTGTTGGTTGGCGTTCGTATGGTCTTAAAACCGCTACAGGTTAGACGACGGTAAACATACACTTTTGACGTGGAAGTCGTGCTCCCAGCTGCTCCTTTCGTGAGGTAGTCTGCCATGTTTTGATCCGGAGGCGGAGACACGAGATTTGGAAATCTGTCTCCGCCCAGACCGGGATCGCGGTGATCCACCCTGCCAGTGTTTTGAAATACAGCAGGATCACCTTGATCTATGACTGAGAAAAGGAGGATTTCATTATCCGGATTATCCTGATCCAGGTTACAAGTTTTGAAATACTGGGCCCTGGAGCTTAATAGGACATGTACTTTGCTTTACTTAAGCTAACCTAGGGGTCGGTCATCCAAGGCTGTAACGGAAAGGGGCTCAGCAAAATTAAGGCATGTAATTCCCCACTTTTGAGCAAGGGTATTATTGACAAAATTATCTGTAGCGCCAGCAACAAGTAGGGTCTGAATAGAAAACTGGCGCCCAACTTAAAATAGTATGGACCATAGTGGGTGAATTGGTAGGACCCGGAGTAACATTTTAGCCGATCTGTAATCTCCCACTTACAGATGAGTTGACGCGTTTCCCCACAATTTGGGGCACACAACGCAGAAATGATCAGGTTGCCCACAGTAAACGCAACCTCTGCTCTGAGTATACTGGCTAAATCGTCCTCCCTCGATATACGTGTACCACCTACACATGCCTTGGGCTCTGTCTGCAAAGAATAACTTTTGAAAGTTAGAGGATGCCTGAGCTACTCTACCTTTCTTCCTACCTCACTCCCACAGTCAATCATCAACACGGCTGTCCAACGCAATCAAATAATCTAACCCGCTTGGTATCTCTCTTGTAGCTAAACTCATCTTTATGTCCCTCTGTAAGTCCCTAGAGAAAAATAATTATAAGTGCCTTTTCATTCCACCCACTTACTGTAGATACGAAGATCAATTCAAAACTCTGACACTGCGATTTCCTTGTGTAAGGGCTATAAGCTGCCTCCCCACATCCTTTCCAAGAACTGATGCCCCAAAAGCCCTCTCCTACCAGCACGGCAACGAGGTGAGACGAGAAAGCCACTGGAGATTGCTGGACTAACGCAGTCAGGTTCTGCAATGATTTCGAGATGGTTTAAAGGATCTGTTCGTGGCGACCAATTGTTACGCCCTGGTTCAGCAAGATGCTGCGGAGCTGGTCCATGTCAGGCTTCGTCTGACACAATGATGTAGATAGTTGACCCAAAAGCAGAGGACTCAGGAGACAGGTAAGGTTGAGCAGTTATTTTGTTTTCCTTT
The DNA here is from genome assembly GCA_030340625.1 of Merluccius polli. Lineage (NCBI taxonomy): Eukaryota > Metazoa > Chordata > Actinopteri > Gadiformes > Merlucciidae > Merluccius > Merluccius polli. The sequence goes on from JAOPHQ010005122.1 coordinate 147,780, forward strand.
TTTTCACGATTCACACAGTCAACAAAGGAATTTGTCCTTACTTGAAGCAAAACTGTAGTCATGGACTAAGACTCACAAAGAAACACGTAACGTCACGAAGACTATGTAAGTAAAAACGTACTTCAGTAAGAATACAATTCTTGACTTTGAAAAACACTCCAAGTACACAAAAAAGGTGCTCAACTACATTAAAGTGAGTAAAAGTTCAAATTCCGATGCAATCCAACATAACCATTTAACGTGATTTTCTATATACACTACACGTTACATTAATACATTAACATTAGTACAGTCTCCACATCTGACTCAATGCGTTACATTAACTCATCTTTTTGGACAGCTTTTGATCTCTGTACAGTGGAACATATTCCCTACACTATTCTCTAGTTTGCACATTCCTGCACATTCCTGTACAGACTTTTCATTTTAAAAATAGATATATTGCACATATTAATATTTTTTTCTTCATATTCTGTAATTGTAAATATTTCTATTTGTTTTTTGACTTTCTTGACCTGCAGTTCTTGTTTTTTACCTATTTCTCCCATAAAGACTCATTCACCAAGAAATATAAATAATGATTTATTACAATGATGACGTGATAGAAAAAGTCTTTGCATGAGAAGTCTTTGGCGTAAGCCCCGTCACGGATCCTGGTTGGCGTGTGGACTCGGCATGTCCTACCAGGACTGGCAGGGGCGGAGCCTTCCCCTGGACCATAGACTGGGACAGACCTGATGGTGGTGGGGTGGGAGGAGGAGCGTCTAAACGAAAATACCTGAGCAGCAGAGACGGTGTGTTAGACGGCCGTTTAAAAAGTAGGTGCAGCAGGTGATTGGTGCAGCGATTAACCAATGAGGGAGTGACGTGCCTCAGTCTGAGTCCTCCTGGTAGAACTTGCGCTAAAGCATACATTTCTCCCATAAAGACTCATTCACCAAGAAATATAAATAATGATTTATTGCAATGATGACGTGATAGAAAAAGTCTTTGCATGAGAAGTCTTTGGCTTAAGCCCCATCACAGATCCTGGTTGGCGTGTGGACTCGGCGTGTCCTACCAGGACTGACAGGGGCGGAGCCTACCCCCAAAAGAAATGGGATGGGACTAAAGAAACAATGAGATAATACGTACCCGCTGAAGAGAAGGGCAAGGACCCGACCTAGAAGATAAACAGCGCGCCCACAGCACGACACATAATTAGAAACAATCATATTACACTTAGAAAGTACAGTTGGGTTTAAGATACCACCTGCATCATCAGTGAAGTTAGTACACTCACCGGGGTTGCTGCGGGCGAACCTTGAGTGTTTAGTGATGAGCCACCGACGTGGTATATGCCCTCATCGGGGGTGCTACGAGCGAACCTTGAGTGTTTAGTGATGAGCCACCGACGTGGTATATGCACTTGCCGGGGTTGCTACGAGCGAACCTTGAGTGTTTAGTTGTTGGGCCACCGACGTGGTATGTGCACTCACCGGGGGTGCTGCGTGTGGACCTTGCATGTTAAGTAATGAGCCACCGACGTGGTCAATAATCGTGCGTAAGTGACAGTACTACCTTTCGAATTGGTATGTGTGGAGGGTGTTTGTGGAGTGTGTGTTGTTGATGGCTGGTTTACAGCCTCACCTGGCCTGAGTCAGACTAATTGGACTCTGGCTGGGTGGGGCTGCACACCTGTGGTGCATGAGCAATCATGGCACCCAGGATAAACCAGCCATCCACACACACTCGAGGAGGAGCACCGTCATGACAAGTTGTACCATCAGCTTGGCGTATAAGATCTGCCTTAATCTCCAAATAAACATCTTGCAACAACATCTACCCGTGTCCTGTGTCGGAGGGCCCCAAGGAAAGCCACTTCGGTGGCGTGTGGCCGGACGAACCCTGCCACAGTATGAAGTCGGATCTTATATAACAGGCGTCTCCAACCTTTTTTCCTCTGAGAGCTACTCTTACAAAATAAAAATGGCAGAGAGCTACTCCTGTTTTGTAACATTTAATCTCATCGCTCATTTGTAACAAACAAGCTCAATAAGCTTTCTTTTCCTGAACATTTACAATATGTTACTGTTCACATCTCACATTCTGTATTAAAACATCACCAAATTATTAATATTATTATCATTGTTATTGTTATTACTACAAATACAGATATTGCTACTTATTCACTTATCATTGTTATATGTCCACTCTCGCTCATCTCACGTCACCACTGACTCATCAAGTTTGACAGCAGCGCAACTTTTTGATTGACAGCTAATTGGCTAATAATCATTTTGTGTTGGAAGGGGGCGGGACAACTGTGAATTTTGATTGGACATAAATTTAAGTAGATGTGCCGAGGGACCAATTAAGTTTTCAAATTTATGTATGATTCACTGGCCCTTTGGCGAGCTACTTGGAAAGGGGCAGCGAGCTACTGGTAGCTCGCGAGCTACGCGTTGGAGACCCCTGTTATATAAGAATCGAGCGGCCTAAGTAAAACCACCACCACCAGTAGTTGCAAACATGAGGAATACCTTGACAGATTAACCAACGTTGGAGGGCGTTGTTTGCGCTTGGAGAAAGAATCTCGAGTCTGATCGGATGTACGATTGGTATGCCGTGGAAGACCACCTTCCCAATCGTTTGATGGATGCGACAGCCCTCGCTCCGCGGCTGTGGTTGCTGCTCCTATCCGAAAGGAGTGACCCGTGTAGAGGGGAGATGGTAGGCCGCAGCCCTCTACCACCTTGGCGAGATGTATCCTGAACCACTCCTTTGTCATTGGCAAGCCGTTAGGCAGAATAAACAGAGGGGGACGTGCATTGCGAAGCTTGAGATAGTGCAGCATAGAAGCATAAGGACAGAGTGAATTGTCAATTCTCGAAATTGTGATGGTTACACCTGCCCCTAGGCTGTCGCTTTTAGACCGTTTTAAGAAAATCGAAAAATGTCTTGGAGAGAAGATGTTGGAGAAAGACAGGCCCTGTGTAGGGACAAAAGTTAGAGTGGGTGACGTGAATTCCCCTGGACGCATGAAACCATAAAATGCTGTGAGAAACACTGCTTCGAGTAAAACGTTAAAATACGGAGAAAAAAACCCAGCTCTGAGAGAGCATACTAATCTTTCCAGGATATCGAGGGTGATGGGGGGGCGTTTGTCTGGTACTTTTGGCAGAGACTTCGTAATACCTTTCAGTAAGAGACGAATTGCAGGAGTCGAAAATAGACTTGGAAAGCCAGGATTGTGGCACCTTGCGTAAAATTGGATACCGGCTAAATTTCTGCGGATGGAGGATAATTTGAGTCTGCGGGATTCGAAGCAGTGGACAATGAAAGCACAGACAATGGGAATCGATGTTGGGAAAACTGGTACGTGCAGGGAAATGCAGAATGAATTAAAACAAGACCATGCAGAGCTATAGGCTTTACGGGTGGAGGGTGCTAAGGCTTTTGACATGTACGTGCTAGCAGAGTCTAGCAGAGAATTTAGGCTGTTCCCTAGGCCAGCAGAAGTTCGTGGAATGGTGGGCAGCGTAGCGGGTCCGAGTTCACTGCGGGGCAAAGGCGTCTGAATTTTTGGAAACAAAAACGAGAGAGGGAGTCAGCTATGGCATTAAAGTGACCGGGTATATGTTCAGCATTGAAGATAAAATTGAGAGTGACGGACTGCCATGTTAACCGTCTGAGTAGGGACATGATAGTGGGGCACGGCGAGCGCTTTTTATTAATCATTGCCACCACAGCTTCGTTATCGCAGAACATGGTTATGCGTTTGCAACGCCATTCTTGACCCCACAAAACGCTAGCGATCACTATGGGGTAGAGTTCGAACAGCGCAGAGGACTCGGACCCGAGAGCAAATGTGCAGAACTCTGCTGGCCATTTATCGGCGAACCATTGTCCTTGGAAAAAGCCCCTAAACCCGATCGAAGGGGCCGCATCGGTGAATAGCTTGAGGGAATCGGATGATTCGGGCACATCGTTATAGAAGAACGATATACCATTCCAATTAAGAAGGAGAAGCGACCAGAATTTAAGATCGGACCTACAGCCTTCGTTGAGGTACACTATGTTGTTCAAGTTTGGGACCGAATGAGCCAGGGTTAGAAGGCGAGAAATGAACGAGCGGCCTTGTGGTATGATACGCATTGCGAAATTGAGTTGGCCTAGAAGAGAGAGAATTTCGCATTTAGTGACACCCGCAGATGACTGAAAAGACTCAGAAACGTATCTGATTCTCTGCAGTTTCTCGTCAGGAAGGGATGCTTGCATTCTGACAGAGTCCAAGCGAATCCCTAGGAATTCGATCGAAGTGGCTGGGCCCTCCGTTTTCTCTTCAGATAGGGGGACGCAAATATCATGAAATACTCCCTTTAGCGTATCCAGAACTCTGGTTTAGTCTGAAGGGAAGTCTATTAATAGGAAATCGTCCAACAAGTGTAAGACGAATGGCAGCCTACACACATTCAACAAGATCCAGCACAAAGCCTCAGATAGTAGGTTAAAGAGGTGCGGACTGCTCCTGCATCCGAATGTTAGTCTGACTGCGAAGTAGAATTTGGACTGCCATTTAACTCCGAACAGCGGCCAGTCAGCACGGTGAATAGGCATGATTTTGAATGCGTCCGTAATGTCGGTTTTAGCAAGCCAAGCACCCTTGCCTGCGATTTTAATTAGCATGATTGCATGATCGATGGTGGAGTAATACAGGGAAAAAGGAGCCAGTGGTATATTTTCGTTGACACTAGCGACGGTGTCCGTGTGGGGGGAGGACATATTGAAAATGAGACGTTTTTTCCCTGAATATTTTCGAGTAGCAACACCTAAAGAATTAATGCGAAACAAAGAGAAGGGAGGAGAATCGAATGGGCCAATAACGTAATTTTTATTGACCTCTTTAGCCAGAAGACCAGACACGACTTTGGGTTCCGCCAGAGCTGACTGGAGATTTTTTGCCACATAATTGGCAGACAGAGGAGAAAGGACTCCCACCCGAAAGCCCTGTGAAAGGCCCGTGATAAGGTGGTCCACGAAGCAGGGGTCTGGATGAAGTAATAGGAATTTAGATAGTGTAGGCATGTTAATTGGGGTAGAGGGGTGACTTTCCCCCGCCTTTGATGGCGGGGGCAAGTGGATTTCGGGTGTGGGTCCTTGCAAATACTGCAAATGTGAGAAAATCTACAGTTAGCAAAAGAGCAGACGGATTCATTAAAATTACTACAAATGTGTAACCCGTTGAACTGCACAATAGCCCGGCTGAGGCGGTCGTGTTGAAGGCTTACGTGTTCAGCACCATGGACAGGGAACGTAGCGGGCGCGGTAGTTGCGGCAGAGCACAGTTGTATGACCGTGGGAGCTGCAGACAGCGCGCGCTAACGACTTATGGCCACCGAAATGATGGAGCAGCGGTGTCCATTACGGACCAGTCTAATCTGGTATTTGCCATTATAATACATTGGGCTAACTTGGCCGAAAACGCTTTATGGTACTCATAAAACAGTTCCTCCGTAGCGCTGGTATAGTTCTGCAATAATTGCGAGGTAGGCATCCAGTTCGACCCTCCTTTCAGGGTAGGCTTGGCACAAGATGTCTCTGTATATACTGAACGTAATAACAAACTCGCCAAAAGACAGGTTGTGCGTGATCCTAGGATCTGTAGTCTTTAACAGGACGGACACGTCGCTGCAATCAACCCATTTGCGCTCGACCGCGGGGGAAGGTAGCAATAACCCCGCTAAATTGACGTCTTTCCCCTGGAGTATGTTGTTTTTTGTATGCTGGGTAATGTTTGCCGCAGCGGGCGTAATGAATGTCCTAACCGGATACTGGGCTGGTAGGGCTGTGGACAAAGAATAAGATATTGGGGCTAGGGCGGCTGCCGCGGAGGCAACAGCAGGCCGGATGACTGTCCCCACGGCAGGTGCGTCGGCCGTGATGGCGGAGAAGGCTGAGGTCGACGGTTGCGCTGCGTAGAGCTTGGGCAGGAGATGGGAGAGCGCCGTGACCCCTGACGCCGCCGCATTAGGAGATGGCCTCTCGATTACCCCCATCCTCTTATCGAGGCTTTTTTACAGACTCGCTGAGGGAATGTAGGACCTGCACCATATCCGACATGAGGCCCTGTGGGTCGGTGGGTTGTGGATGCCGGGGTTCTGGAAGGTCGGCTTTTCTTCTCTTGCATTGGACCGGACCGGGAGTTGGAGGAGTCGTGGTGGTACGCTTCCTGCCGGACTTTTTGCTTTTAGCAGCGGTGGCAGTAGCAGCAGCAGTGGCGGTTGCGGCAGCAGTGGCAGCAGCGTCGGGAGCAGGCAATGGAGAGGGAGGTGCGTCCGACGGAGGTGGGTGTTGAAGGTTCCCCAGTGAAGCAGCGGCTACTTGGAGGATTTCCTCCCTTGACAAGCCAGCTTCGACCGGGACACTTTGTTGGTCGAGTAGTTCCAGCATTTTGCTTGTTGGCCAGGATGCCCAAGATACCGATTTTAGTTGTATTCTTGAACTCCTGCGCACGGTGTTGGGGGACTGAGGAATGATGTCGTCATCAGATTGTGAGAAATCGAACTCGAGATGAGAATACGTAGACATCGTGAGCTGCCGAGGTACCGCGATGACTAGCGTCTAAACCAAAATACCTGAGCAGCAGAGACGGTGTGTTAGACGGCTGTTTAAAAAGTAGGTGCAGGCAGGTGATTGGTGCAGCGATTAACCAATGAGGGAGTGACGTGCCTGAGTCTGTGTCCTCCTGGTAGAACTTGCGCTAAAGCAGACATTTCTTATTTTTCTGTTTATTGTATGCACCAACATACCAAGGCAAATACATTGTATTGTGAAAACTTACAAAACTGATTCTGATTCCGATTTAGCATATATTTGTAGCTAATTCCCCATTCAAATAATTTTCAAAAATAAGAAAGAAGAAGTAAAAAACAAGTACTGCAGGTGTTATGTCCAAGGCTAATCTCTACGTTTTCAGGTGATCGGAGGCTCCTCCTCATCGTTTCCCTCCTGATCTCCGGCACCTGTTTGGAGGCCTTTAAGAGCTCTGGGTAGCTCCACCCACTCTCTCTCTCTCACACTGCAGCTTGGGCCTGCTGCAATGCCACCAGCCTCCACCTTTTTGTCTTCATTTGTTATCCTTGGTTTGACCTTTTGGCTACAGTAAAAGCTACTTTGTTTGCATTAGCTGTTGTTTGTTACCTGTGTTGCTTCCCAAGAGCCGGGGTCGTAACAAATTGGGGGCTCATCCGGGATCGGTTCACTCCTGATGAGTGTTTTTCTTGCTTTTCCTAGACTGTGTGATACTGTGAGTGGTGTGCTGTGTAGCATTGTGGCTGTGGGCTGCTGTGTTTGTCCTCCTGGTGAGTATGTGGTGAGTATAGTGTCTGAGTGCTGTTGAAGGTTCGGGGATCTCCCTGGTTAGGTAGGGAGTGTGCCAGCGGGACTGAGTAATCAGTTCCTCCATCGGTTCACTCATTTGTTTTTTTTCCTTTTTGTTTTTGAGGAAATCCTGGGTGGAGACATGTTCTCTGGTGGGGGCAAGCATTCCGGTTCCTGGCCATTTTGCTATGGTTCACTGATTTTCTGCTTTTAAAGGCGCGTCAAGCCCGGCATGCCTTGGAGTTGGCCTTACAAGAAATGCAACCAGAGTAGCTTTTATTGTAGCCAAAAAGTCAAAACAAGGATAACAAATGAAGACAAAAAGGTGGAGGCTGGTGGCATTGCAGCAGGCCCAAGCTGCAGTGTGAGAGCGAGAGAGTTGGTGGAGCTATCCAGAGCTCTTAAAGGCCTCCAAACAGGTGCCGGAGATCAGGAGGGAAACGATGAGGAGGAGCCTCCGATCACCTGAAAACTTAGAGATTAGCCTTGGACATAACACCCCCTCCCATAAGCAGGTTGCTCTTGTTTGACTGCGCATCACCTGAAGCTTAACCTCGACAAGACTGAGCTCCTCTTCGTGCTGGGGAAAGACTGCCCTCACATGGAGGTTACTGGTCACTGTCAAGGACATTGTGGTACATCCTTCACCAACCGCGAGGAACCTCAGTGTGGTACTGGACAATCAGCTATGCAAATCCTGCAGATTTTCTCTCTACAACATCTGCAGGATCCGGCCCTTCCTCGTGAGGGAAGCAGCACAGCTCTTGGTCCAAGTGTCATGTCTCACTCTAGGTTGTAGCTCCTCCCCCAGTGATTGACTTCCCCCGCCCTGATTACCTTCACCTGTTTCCCATTTCCTCTCCTCTGTGCATATATAGTCCCTGTGTTTCCCCTGTCCGTTGCCAGTTCGTCTTTTGTCCTCGTGCTAAGCGTTCCAGCCTTTTTCCCAGTGTTTAAACGGTTTTGACTTCTGCCTGTTTTCCCTCGACCCTGTCTCTGCCTAACCCCTGCCGGATTTGTTTGCCTCCGCTGACTGATCTCCTGTGTACCGAACCTGTTTCAAGTAAAGACATTATACTTCATCCGTGCTGTGTCTAGTCGTGCTTTTGAGTCCATACAACTGTCGTTACCCAGGCGTGATAGTACGAACTGGCCAAGACATGGACTCAGCCGACCCTGATACAGTGCGCGATGCGCTTCGATCTCAAGGAGGTCGGATCCACAACCAGGAGGAACGACTTACCTCAGTTGTCCAGGAGATCCAGGGAATTTCCAGTCAACAGCAAGGCTTCCAGTCCTCCGTCTGTGAGCAGCTCCAGATCTTGGGTGAACAGATTCGGCAGCTGACCCTCCAGATGGGGAATCGGGGTGCCGCTGCTCCTGCTCCGACAGCCGCTCCGGTCTTCATTCCGGCTCCTCAGGCCGCCCCGCCTCTCGCTTCTGTTCCGGCTCCTCACCTTTCCAGCCCGGCGAGGTTTTCTGGGGACTCCGGAGGTTGCCGCTCCTTCCTGGTTCAGTGTGGGCTGCATTTCGAGCTACAAGCTTCTTCGTTCCCGACTGACCGCGCCAAGGTGGCGTTTATTATCACGCACCTCTCCGGCAGAGCCGAGGCATGGGCCACGGCGGAATGGGCGAGAGAGTCTCCAGTCTGCAACTCGCTGAACGATTTTAAGGACACACTCTCCAAGATCTTCGACCAAACCACCCCCGGCCGAGAGGCGGCCAGAGCGCTCATGGGGCTCCGTCAAGGCAGACGCCGGGTCGCGGATTACGCCATTGAATTCCGCACGCTGGCGGTAGACAGTGGCTGGAATCCCTCCGCCTTGTGTGATGCTTTTCTCCATGGTCTGGAGGATCTGCTCAAAGACCAGTTGGCTCCGCTAGAGCTTCCTGAGGACCTTGACTCTTTAATCTCACTCTCTATTAAGATAGATAAACGTCTTTTTGAGAGGGAGAGAGACAGGTCCAGTTCGGCTGTTTTCCCGCCCGGCCACAGGGGGCAGTCCGCAGCAGTCCCTTCTTCGTGGCGTTCTCCTCGTTTCCCCCCGGTGAACAGCTCGTCAGCGCCCCCTGTTGTCTCAGAGGAGCCCATGCAGCTTGGAAGGACGAGACTCGAACCTGAGGAGAGACGTCGTCGTTTGCAAGAGGGTCGCTGCATTTACTGTTCTCAGCTGGGTCATTTCATCGCCTCATGTCCAGTAAAAGACCGGGCTCACCCGTGGTAAAGAGGGCACTGGTGAGCCATACACTTTCCTCTGCTGCCTTCTCTCGCCGCCTGGTTCAGGCTAAACTGGTGTGTCCGTCTCAGACGTCCTGTCATCCTGTGCTGGTGGACTCCGGGGCTGATGAGAACTTTATGGACTGGCAATTGGCTAAGAGACTCGGACTGAGCCTGTTACCCCTGCCCAAACCTCTGGAGGCCAGCGCCTTAGATGGAAGGTTATTATGCAAGGTAACTCACCGCACTCAGCCCATTAGGCTCATGATGGCTAAAGGACATACGGAATCTCTGAGCTTCCACCTCTTTGACTCTCCCTCTCATCCTCTCCTGTTGGGTCTTCCCTGGCTCTCCAGGCACAACCCACAGATCAACTGGTCACCTGGAGAGATTTTGGGTTGGAGTGGGGATTGCTCACCTGCCTGCTTCTCATCAGAGCCGGTTCCGGTTCCTATGACTCCTGTGGTTCCCGTGTTTCCTGCTTCCTCGTCTCCTCCGGTGTCGTCCGACGCGGATTTCCCGGACCTCGCTGGTGTCCCTGCATGCTACCTGGATTTAAAAGAGGTTTTCAACAAGGCCCGAGCTACTTCTCTGCCTCCCCACCGGCCAGACGACTGCTGCATCGATCTGCTTCCCGGGTCGTCTCCTCCCAGAGGTCGTCTCTATTCACTGTCTGCTCCAGAGAGGGAAGCTATGCAGACGTACATCACTTCATCTCTGAAGGCTGGGATCATCCGGCCATCTTCCTCTCCTGCTGGAGCAGGTTTTTTCTTTGTGGACAAAAAGGATAAGACTCTCCGTCCCTGCATAGACTACAGAGGCCTGAACAACATCACCATTCGTAACAGGTACCCCCTTCCTCTTATTTCATCTGCATTTGAACTGTTGCAAGATGCCAAGATTTTTACTAAGTTAGATCTTCGTAATGCTTATCATCTGGTAAGAATAAGAGAGGGGGATGAGTGGAAGACACTCCCAGTGGACATTACGAATATCTGGTGATGCCGTTTGGACTAACTAATGCTCCAGCTGTGTTCCAGGCCCTGATCAACGATGTTCTCCGGGATATGCTGGATCAGTTTGTTTTTGTATATTTGGACGACATTCTCATCTACTCGCCTGATGAGCAGACTCACATTCAGCATGTGCGTCAGGTGTTGCAGCGCCTCCTCGACCATCAGCTGTTTGTGAAAGCTGAGAAATGTGAGTTTCATGTCCCCTCAGTTTCGTTTTTGGGGTTTGTGGTTTCTGGTTACAGCATCCAGATGGACCCTGCCAAAGTCAGTGCCGTTGTGGATTGGCCTACCCCCACGAGCCGCAAGCTAGTCCAACGATTCCTGGGGTTTGCTAACTTTTACAGGCGATTTATTCGCAATTTCAGTGCCATTGCTGCCCCTCTGCATGCCTTAACCTCTCCCCAGGTCAAGTTCCAGTGGAGCCCCGAGGCTGATTGTGCCTTCCAGAAGCTGAGGGAGAGCTTCACCTCTGCACCCATCCTCACACTACCCGACCCAAGTCGTCAGTTCGTGGTGGAGGTGGATGCGTCTGATCTAGGTATCGGGGGGGTTCTGTCTCAGCGGTCACAAACGGACTACAAGCTTCACCCATGCGCCTTCCTGTCCAGGAAACTCTCATCAGCTGAAAAGAACTATGATGTTGGCAACAAGGAGCTCTTGGCAGTTAAGGTGGCACTGGAAGAATGGCGCCACTGGCTGGAAGGAGCAGAACACCCATTCCTGGTGTGGACGGACCACAAAAACCTGGAGTATATTCGGTCCGCTAAGCGACTCAACTCCAGGCAAGCCAGGTGGGCACTTTTTTTTAACCGTTTTGATTTTTCTCTGTCCTACCGTCCTGGCTCTAAGAATGTTAAGCCTGATGCTCTGTCCCGCCTGTTTGACCCGGATCCAACGCCTAGGTCCCCGAGCTACATCCTGCCCCCTTCCTGCATGGTTGGGGCAGTCACATGGGGAATTGAGGAGAGGGTCAGACAGGCAAACCTTAACTCTCTTATACCGGATGGTTGCCCCCAGAACCGGTTGTTTGTTCCTGACTCTCTTCGTTCTCAGGTGATCCACTGGGCTCACACTTCCCTCCTGTCCTGCCATCCTGGTGTTAAAAGAACATGCTTCGTGATCAAGCAGCGTTTCTGGTGGCCTGCCATGGAAAAGGAGGTGGGCGAGTATGTGGCCGCTTGGCCAGTGTGTGCCAGGAATAAGGTCTCCCATCGGCCCCCACCGGGTCTCCTTTGCCCTCTCCCAGTGCCCTACCGTCCCTGGTCTGACATCTCCCTGGACTTCGTCACGGGATTGCCTCCCTCTAAAGGTAACACCACCATTCTCACGGTGGTGGACAGGTTTTCTAAAATGGTTCACTTTGCCCCCCTTCCCAAATTGCCCTCTGCCAAGGAGACGGCGGAGGTATTGTTGCTGCATGTATTTCGTTTACATGGTTTTCCTAAAGATGTGGTGTCAGATCGGGGGCCGCAGTTTGCTTCACGGTTTTGGAAGGCCTTCTGTTCTCTCCTGGGCGCCACGGTCAGTCTCACTTCCGGATACCATCCCCAGTCCAACGGCCAGACTGAGCGTCTTAACCAGGAGTTGGAGACTGGACTACGTTGCCTTGTCTCCCAGAACCCTGCTACATGGAGCAAGCACCTCATTTGGGTTGAGTATGCCCACAACACTCTGCCATGTTCTGCCTCTGGTCTCTCCCCCTTCCAGTGTGCCTACGGTTATCAACCGCCATTGGTTCCAGCCCTGGAGGAAGAGGTTAGCGTCCCTTCGGCCCAGGCCTTCATCCGTCGATGCCGCCGGATATGGAATGGGGCTCGTCAGGTGCTGCTACGAAGTTCGGCCAGGACCAAGAGAGCAGCTGACCGTCGGAGGATCCCAGCTCCGTCCTATAGACCTGGGCAGAAGGTGTGGCTGTCCTCCAAGGATCTCCCCTTGTGAGTGGAATCCCGCAAGTTGGCTCCTCGCTTTGTGGGCCCTTTCCCCATCTCCGAGGTGGTCAACCCGGCAGCTGTGCGCCTCAGGCTTCCCAGGTCCCTGAGAGTGCATCCTACTTTTCATGTGGCCCGGGTCAAGCCGGTGGAGGAGAGTTCTCTGGTCCCAGCCTCCAGGCCCCCACCACCCCCCCGGTTCATCGATGGTGGTCCGGTGTATACGGTGAAGCGACTGCTGGCTGTTCGTCGACGTGGTCGTGGTCGCCAGTACCTGGTAGACTGGGAGGGATACGGTCCTGAGGAGAGGTCCTGGGTTCCCTCGAGTAACATTTTGGACCCCACTCTCATCCAGGATTTCCTGCGCCGTCATCCTGAGCAGCCTGGGACGTCAGGTGCCGTCCCTAGAGGAGGGGGTACTGTCATGTCTCACTCTAGGTTGTAGCTCCTCCCCAGTGATTGACTTCCCCCGCCCTGATTACCTTCACCTGTTTCCCATTTCCTCTCCTCTGTGCATATATAGTCCCTGTGTTTCCCCTGTCCGTTGCCAGTTCGTCTTTTGTCCTCGTGCTAAGCGTTCCAGCCTTCTGCCTGTTTTCCCTCGACCCTGTCTCTGCCTAACCCCTGCCGGATTTGTTTGCCTCCGCTGACTGATCTCCTGTGTACCGAACCTGTTTCAAGTAAAGACATTATACTTCATCCGTGCTGTGTCTAGTCGTGCTTTTGAGTCCATACAACTGTCATTACCCAGGCGTGATACCAAGCACTCATCATCTCCCGCCTCGACTACTGCAAGTCTCCTGGCTGGACTCCCTGCCTCCAGGATCAAACCTTTGCAGTGTATCCAGAACGCTGCAGCACATCTCGTGTTCAACCTACTAAAATTCTCCCATGTGACCCCCCTCTTCCGTGACCTCCACTGGCTCCCTGTAGTAGCTTGCATCAGATTTAAGACAATGGTACTGGCCTACAAGGCTGTCAACGGAACTGCCCCTACCTACCTCCAAACATTAGTCAGTTAAATAAATAAATAAAATCCTCTCATGCACCAGGCATGTGTGTTAGTATAGCCTGGTGATGGGGTGTAATGCCGGGGGATAAGGGCTTGAGTCGGGCCGGAAGCAGCATGTACTGTTGTATCTCTAAGCAAATAAAAACCTTTGAGAGAACAACTTCTTCTACAATGCCACATGCCTGATTACCTTGGTAATACACATGGTACTTGTCGAACACAGACACACTTTAGTCACCGGACAACAACACGCTAACTTAGTACAGGCTTATCGCTAAACATTCACATATCGTTACGCGGCATTCTGGGAGTTCTCAGTCCGGAAGCTGTGCTGGCCAGGCACGGTACAATATTTTCTTACCTTTCTCTTATGTCTGAAGTGGCTTTCCTCGATCACCACATACTCGTGTCTTCCACCCAATTGCTGTCCCTTCCTTCTCGGGTCCCCCATACTAATAGTTATTTATTACTAATATATTAATTAAGCTTAATCAACTTTATTATAAGGGGCCCCACACTGATAGCTATATATTACTAATATATTAATTAAGTAATGACTAGTTTGCTATTTATTATGGCACCTTATTATAAAGTGTTACCCACCAGTCCTTAATTACATGCTTCAATTAACATGTAGAGCTTTGTGATATGTCTTTCAAGGAAGCCTGTCTTGGTTTTAAGTTGAACTGATCGGACTGCACCTCTCCTGTCCAGAAAGGTTTTGGCTACTTTGCCTATCAGCCAGGAACTACGTGGAGCACGTGGGTTTGTCCATTTTTGTCTCTCTTTGAGCAGTGGAAGATATTCCCTTATCCACCACTTCCAGAACACATCTGAAAGATACTGGACCTGTTTCCACTTTCATCTAACGTATAAATAATTTTCCTCAAAAAGTCCAGGATGAAGAAAGGGTTTGGATTTCAACAGCAGATTGTGATTTGGAGTAAGGGCCTCCAGGTCATTAGGGTCATCAGAAAGTTTGTGATGGGACGGCTGTTAAGAATTGCTTCGACCTCAGAGAATGGTACAAAAACGTTCATCATCTAAAGTCTGATGTCTGAGGATGGAGTACAAAACCTTTCTTATGAGGCGAATGATCCGTTTCCATGTTCCACCATAATGAGATCCAGCAGGGGGTTGAATGTCCATTCTATTTCTTTCTACACCAAAGCACTTTGTATTTTGTTATGATCCAGGTTTCCGAGAGCTTCCCCTAGTTCTCTTTCAGCTCCAATAAAATTGTTCCCATTGTCTGACCTGAAGTTGGAAACTTGTCCACGTCGACACAAACCGTCGAATAGCATTTATGCATGAATCAGTATTTAGCGAGTAGGTCACCTCAAGATGCACTGCTTGGCCAGCCATGCATGTGAAGACCACTCCATATCCCTTGACTAGATTACGACCCATTTTAACCTAATTGGGCCAAAGTAATCTACTCCCACACTTGTAAATGGTGGCATGTCTGGCAAGATTCTGTCAACTGGCAGGTCAGCCATTTTTTGCTCTCCAACCTACCTTGAAGATGGCGACAGGTAACAGTCAGCAATGATTTTTCTGCAAGCTGAATTTGCATTGGTAATCCAAAAGGTTTTCGCAGAGCAGATAGCATGTGATTACGTCCAGCATGCCCCACTTGCCGGTGAATGTGTTGTAGAACAAGTTTGGATATAGGTTGATCCTTTGACAAAATTATGGGATGTTTTATTTTCTCCGGCATGGATGCCTTCCGTAAGTGTCCTCCCACTCTTAACAGCCCATCTTGAAGTACAGGATCCAACTTGTTGATGACAACAGATGATGCCTCTCTCTCCAACAGAGATTTCCTTTTTAAATCTTTGCCGCTGGCAGTTGCAAAGAATCTCGAGTCAGTGGTTGAACCTTTAATTTTGATTTGTGGTTCTGCTGCATCTTGTTCTTGTTGCATGACTGACCTTGAATTGATTTAGTTTGTCTTATTTGCTCTTGAAGGATATCTTTAAACTTCAACAACCAAGCAACTGAAGTTTTCTGTTTTTTCCAATCTGAAAAATAGCTGAGAAGCTTGTTTGTAGCATTGGACACATCCTTAGCAACAGAAGCATTGACCATGATGTCCTGTTTTGACTTCAGGATCATCCAAAAAGATGCAAACTTGTCTTCATCAGGTTTTGGCCAGTTCTTATGTGCCTCCACTGGACAACATCTGTAGCCTCGCGTATAACAGCCACTCTGTTTGATACAAATGTGTGGAATTGCAATGTAATTAAGCACAGTTGTGCTGTCTGTCCAGAAAACTGACCAACGGTCCAATTCCAGTTGAAGCTCCTTTGTGATCATTCTGTCCACTCAAACAGCTAATACAGCAGCTGTAAGTTCAAGCCTGGGTATTGTCTGCTTCACTGGAGCAACTCTGGACTTTCCAACCATGAATGCAATGCTTACTTCTTTAGAACTGCTTTCCAATCTCAGATAAGAAACTGCCATATCCATGTTCACTAGCATCTGAAAAATGATGCAGCTGTGCATGGTTTAATTGTCCAAAATGCTTTTACTTGATACATCGTACCACTTTTAGCAGTGACAGTAAATGCAAATTTGCCAGCCACTGTGACCATTTGTGAAAACGTTTGTTCTATCGTGTCATCCTAACCAACCTTTCTTTTGCACATTTCGTGTAGAATCAGCTTGGGAGGCAAGATTCCACGGTGCGTACATGGGCGATTTTCAAGTGTAATCTTGAACATGAACAAATGACTCTACACACCAGTGCAAACCAAGAGCTATCTCCACAGGTAAGTTGTCGTTATCCAAATTGAGCTCTTTGGACGCTTTAGAACGATCTCCAGGGATGGTTGCTAGGACTGCACGACTATTGCTCTTTGTGAGCCGAAAGCCCCCTTTTGCACATGCTGCAGTGAGATCTATCATCTGCAAAGCTTCATCATCCACATAAAAGTTCTGCTGGATGGTGTGAAGTGCCTTGTCATCAGCAACTCTAAAGCATAACTGGCACAACTTGGTGATGTTGCTCCAAAGATATGAACCCTCAACCTGTAGTGCCACATCTCCATTAGGCCACCACAGAAAGCGAAGAAAGTCAACATGTTTCTTTGATACTTTCACTTTGTGGTACATGGCTTGTATGTCGGCCATTAAGGCAACTGGTTCCCATCTAAACCTCATAAGAACACCAAAGAGGGAATTAGTAAGATCAGGACCCAGGGAGGTGCCTTTGTAACTTGCTCCACAATCAAACAACTCATTTTTTTCTTTTTAGGATGATACACCCCATGGTGTGGAATGTACCAGATTTTACCATCAGTGCCATTCAGTTGTTGTTTGAGAAACTGTTCAGCATAGCCATTTTTGATGACATCAGTAAGTAAGTGTACATACTCCTGATGATATTCTTTGTTCTTATGAAATTTTCTTTTCAAGTTAATGACACATTCTTCAGCACTGCATCGATTGTTTGGCATGATCACATTGTCAACATTGAAAGGTAAGTCAACACAGTAGTGGTTGTTTTCAAGATGAGTTGTTTCTTCCATGATCTGGAGAAACCTCATATCTTCCCTTGACATTAGTTTCCTCACATGACTTTTCATTAAAGTCTTAGTTGTACTGTGCAATCAACAGTTGTTCCACTTTGTCAATGGAAATCCTATTGACAGTGACAGTAGGGCAGCCAATCTTCCCTGTGTCACTTCCACCTCCTCTAAGTGGACTGTTCACAACCCATCCCAATTTGCCTTATTCACCTTGAACGTTCCACGGAGCCTGAGGGGTACACTGACCACTTCCGGGAGTTCTCACAACGCGATTTCTCTCAGTGCAATGGCACCTCACTGCTGTGTTCCCCAAAGTTCTTCATCACACAGGAAAAAATCAAACAGAGGACAAACGTTTCACCGTTTCCCCAAAGATCAGGGGTTGACAATGGATAATAAACATCAGAAGGGATTCTGCTCATAATTTTAAGGTAAGTTTTATTATATGTCTGGTGCTGTGAGGCTGAGCCGTCTCCATAACTAGCTTCTATCACTAGCAGCTAGCCAGGCTAGCTAGAACTAGCAAGTTTTAGTAGATAGATTAAGGCAGAGAGTCAGGTTGTTGAAATATACAGTCCAAAATTAGTAGTATGTTATTAAAATCTACCACCACAGATTCACTAGTATAAGCATATTCTGAGTGACCTTGTTTGTATTAGCTTCTAGTCACAAGCTAACTTAGGGAACACATCACATCACATCAGTTTTCCTAGCTAGGAGGAGGATGTACAGGAGTCACATTGAGTCTGATCAATAAAATTATACATGTAAAAATGTTTATATGATTACATTTTATTTGCTGATGCAGATAAACACATACACACAAGTGTGCTCGGAGCATTTCCTCCCAGACTGCCTTGTGAAATGCCAGACTGGCATCACCAAGTTGAAACAGGGAGTTGTGCCAACTGTGTTTGCATGGAGTTCTGTCAGACCAGAGAGGAGTGCTGTTAGAACTGCAAGGTAGTATTTAGATGAGTTAAGTTACTAGTTTGTAATGCATTTATTAACTGTGTAGTGACAGTATTTCTCTGTTGATGATTTCCAGTAATGTTTCCACGGATCTCGATGATCGACATGGTGTGAATGTGTTGAGGTACGTAAAAGGTGTAATTGGTTACATGCATTGAGCATGAGTATCCTTGTAAAATACCTAATGTGTCCATCAATATGTTTCTCTTATACTTCCAGTGAAGAGACACCCCCTCTGCAACCCAGACCACGAATATGCTGCACTGCCTCCCTCACTTCAAGATCAACTTGAGGAAGCCTGCAAGGCCATCGGTGATCAAGAACTTTTTAATTATAGAGCTTCAACAAAAACAGTTTGTGGTTTCAAATTTTCAAGGTGACGATAAACAGATATCATTTTATACAGGGTTCCCGGATTATGCTACATTTAAAGCTGTGTTTATGGCCCTGCAACCTACTGCAGAAAATATGGTGGGATGGAGTCAGGCTCAGCGACTCAAACATACAAGTGGGGAGGTAATTCGTCAAGGCTTTAGCGCCTCTAAATTGTCCACTATGGACCAGTTTTTTCTTTTTCTTTGTAGGTTGAGGCAGGGATTTCCTGAGCAGGATCTTGCAACCCGTTTCCATGTATCATAGTCAACAGTAAGCAGGATCTGTGTGACCTGGGTGAACTTTGTGTATTTTATGTTGGAATCACTTCCAATGTGGCCTTCAAGGAAAACTGTGGATGAACTTATGCTAGCTTGTTTTAAATGCACGTTCCCGGCTATTGGATTGCACAGAAATTCATGTACAGAAACCTAGTTCCAAGGTCCTTAACTCAGCGATTTATTCACACTACAAAGGTAACACCAGATTTAAGGACCTAATAGGCATTGCCCCCTCAGGTGAAGTGACTTTTGTCAGTGATTTATATATAGGTTCAATATCTGACAAAGAAATTACCAAAAAATCAGGTATCCTTTCTGTTCTTGAAGAAGGAGATATGGTAATGGCTGATAAAGGCTTTCTCATCAAGGACCTTCTCTCTGAAAGACAGGTCTCCCTTGTAATCCCTCCTTTTTAGGCCCAAGTGGACACTTCACTGCAGACGAAGTTCGAAAGACTCAAGTGATAGCAAGACTGCGAATTCATGTAGAGCGCGCGTTATTAGGCGGATTAAAGAGTACCATATTTTTGATAAAGTCTTACCCATGACACTGGTGGGCTCCGTTAACCAACTGTGGGCCGTCTGTGCCCTTTTAACTAATTTCGAAAGTCCTCTCTTTTAAAATTGGAATGTTAATGTAAATATCTAGCAATGTTATGTAAATCTCTACAACTGAAATCTTAATATCCACAAATGTATTCAAACCTTGAATAGAAAGTGTTCAGCTTTACGAATCTGTACAAAACCTTAACCATCATTATTGTTCTTCTTTATGAATCTATACAAAACCTTAACCATCATTATTGTTCATCTTTATTAATCTATACAAATCCTTTACCATCAATATTGTTCATCTTTATGAATCTATACAAAACCTTAACCATCATTATTTTTCATCTTTACAAATCTATACAAATCCTTATCCATCATTATTGTTCATCTTTATGAATATATACAAATCCTTAACCATCATTATTGTTCATCTTTACGAATCTATACAAAACCTTAACCATCATTATTGTTCATCTTTATGAATCTATACAAAACCTTTACCATCATTATTGTTCATCTTTACGAATCTATATAATATGTGAAATTGTATTGTTATCATAGCACCTTATCATGGTCAATGTATCACAGGATCAGTCCCTGTCAGACCTTATAATCACTTTACATGCTCTTTACTTGTACATACCTGTGAGTGATTTGATTGTTTTACGTGTATGTGTGTGTATGTATAAGCTACTGGATGTCGATCTATCTAAAGAATAAAGTACAATTGTATTACACATGGATGATGTCCTTCATAACTTTATAACTTAATATACAGGAACCAGAACAGGTCGGAACATCAGAAAACATTAAAAAAAAACTTTGTACATAGAAGTTGGTACGGGGGGGATACAGTAAAATGGCCTGCCTGTATACTGTACGCATGGAAAAGGAACCAGAACATCAGAAAACAGGCCGTTCAAAAAACATTGATAGGCACACTGGTCTAGGTTTGTAAAGGTAACTCGTTGTTGGGGGGACAGATGTGTAGCCCATCTTGGCAAAGTTGCAGTTGCACTGCGTCTCCCTTATAAATGGCTGCTCAAGTGACAGCTCCACCTGAAAAGATAATCAAACTTTAGACACTTGAAGGCCGCGGTATACTCACTGTTCCCAAGCTGTCGCGCGCCATTGTGACGTCAAAATGACGTAGATCTCGCCAGCACGACAGGATTTTGGCCCGTTCGCGCCGTGTCGCGCACCTCTCTTTTTTTTTCAGCAGCGCGCGACAAAGCGGAAACAAACACGGACGAGTTCGAAGGCACATTTTAATGCGCCTTATTGCTAAGGCTTCTTTCTTTATATGTTCTGTTTTATTGTGTGGTGTAGGCCTATATTTTTTCGCTAATAAACCGTGGTTTTACGTAAGTGCTGTCTACTGTTGTTGTGGTCAAAGACGAGTGGAATTACGTGGCTGAAAAACTATCTCAAAGCGGCATTAAGTTATAAAATAAAAGTATATAAGATAATCACTAAGTTATTAAGATGGATGCTTACAAACACTATTCATATGAGAACTGCTGCCATACACTGGACTGTTGATGGCTGACCAGGTGGGGCAGTGATGTAGAATAATAGCAATGTAAAGTAATAGACATAATGCTGTATAGTGAGAGACATCCCGGTGAACTATTCTAATGAAGACACAGGGGTGCCAGTATTAGCATATCTCTTCTTCTACTGCGTAGAAATAGCAGAGTCGGTCGCCTTTCCTCAGTGGCGCCACCTCTGTTCAGGAGAAGACTGCAACTACTGTCGCGGCCACCAGCGCGAGTATAAATAGTTACCGTCCTCCCGTGACGTCACATTGTCGCGTGACAGCTTGGGAACGGCGAGTATACAGCGGCCTTGACACTTCAGAGTTGCTATTAACAAATATATGGTATATACTGTATATATATATATTAGAGATGGGCATAGATTAAAATCTTTAATCTAGTTTAATCTAATGGTAATCTTGAAATTAATCTAGGTTGATCTAGATTAAGGTGGCTCCTTCGAATGATGCCGAAGGTGGGGGGGGGGGGGGGGTGCTACCGGAGGATTTCGGTTCGCGATAATATCGGCCATAAAAATATTATCGCCGATAAAAGTTTCGCGTTATCGCAGCGCGGTAACGCCGATAACGGCCCATCACTAATATATATATATATATATATATATATATATATATACACACACACATACACTGAGTGTGCAGTGAATTAGGTACATCTGGCATTTAAATGTTCTGCCATGAAAATATTACAGCTACATGCTGGTAGTGGTAGGTTGTTTACAGCTGTGATACTTGCAAACACAACTTGAAAGATACCTAATATCTTGGACACTCATTGTACAAAAAAGTCAGGGTTGTGGAAAAGCTCATTAAGATTGAATAGTATGGATTCCATCTAATGACAATTTTAAACAAACAAGTGATTTGTAAACTAATTACATTTTGAAGAACCTTTCTCAACCCTGGATACACTGCTCCAAGAACTGAGCAACTCTTATTTTAACATGAATGTAAATACTTACCTTACCTTATCACTTACCTGATAGTTATACTGTCATTATCATTGTCAACAAGCAATAGCAACATGCACCTAGCCCTGTCTGGCTTTGCTAATTTGAAACAAGATCATATTTGAGTAGATATCAATGAGGCTTATGTGATATCACATGTCACATCAACTACAGATAACATGTTAATGAGATAAAATCAACATGTTATTTTCAGTCAGACAGGGAAAAATACATTGTTGATATAAACTCATAATGAACATTTAGCAAGCTGGTTTAACTGTGGCACTGCTCTGCAAACTGAGCAGTTTGTCCACTTAGCACTATGATACCTGTATGTTGTAAGGTGCCTCATTTTTCCGCACCGAGGGAAAAGACCTAGCCCTCACACATATGTGTGATGGGCTCCTATTAACTGTCGATTAAAGACATGTTAAGTGTTAAATAAAATCTAACATAGTACAGACAGTCAACTCCATATCACAGCTAAGCTTACTACCTCTAGCTGCTACAAGCTAGCAGAAAATTAGGTAAATTAGCGTCCATTCTTACCTTCAATGTCGTGGATAAAACCTTCGATCCAGTTACTGTATCCCTTAATTAACACAGCCCGGGGGATGTTGCAGTCAGTACTGGCCCACTGCTTCACATTTTGTATGGTTAATTCGAGCAGACAGGAAAGATTGGTGGTCCAAACTGGAGTTTCCATTGCTGGTGCTGCTGAATCTTCCATAGATCGTATGCGTCAGAGTCAAACTTCCGGGTTTGTGTACCCCTCAACGGCGTTCGAGTTTTCAAAATGGCTGCCAGGTGAATAAGGCGAATAGGGTTTGGATGGCATAGGGTCCATCGCCATGGCTGTTGATAACTTACGAAGGTTCTAAAAGCTTTGGGGCATTTGTGCCTATCAACAAATCCACCTCTGCATCAAGCTTGGGAACTTCAATCCTTTGTGGCCACTTTCTGAGATTCTTTTGGGTGACAATGTTGTCTCTAGTAACTGGCATGACTTGCTGAGTATACACCTCAGGTAAGTCCAGAAACCTGTTGTCATCATAGCCAGACACTTCCAGTCCAGTCAGAACATGAGTCTTTACAGTGTTTGCTTGTCCCATAGTTCGCAGGAAAATCTGTGCTTTAGTACTGTCCATGGTTAGCTGTCTCATTAGGTGTTCTGTATGAAAGGTGGCTGAACTTCCCGGATCCAAGAAAGTGTAGGTTGGCAATTTTTGCCCCCATTCTTAGCCTTTATTTGCACTGGCACAATTGAGAGAACACATACTTGTTTACCGGCCCCAGTACGAGCACAGGTCTGCTGTGGGACAACAGCATTGCTTGTTGGCTCTTCAGATGCTTTGAGCTTAGCTGTAATATGAAGTAATGTAGGATGTCTTGAGTTGCATACATTACATGTTACACGACTTTTGCAACTTTTGCTGACATGACCAGGTTTTAGACAGCCAAAGCAAATCCCATTCTGCCTTAAAAGATCAAGTCTCTCACGATGAGACATGCTCTTAACTTGTATGCAATTCTCTATTGTGTGACCACCTTTGCATATGCAACATGATAGTTTTCCCTTTTGATAAATCAGAGGCATGGTAGATCTGTGACTCTGTAGATTTTATATCCGCTGAGGTGTTGACAGCTGCCAAAGATTTTTGCTTTTTTTCCTTTCGCGGTAGCAGTATGCATGTCCTGTACGTTTCCAAAGATAGGGTGAGAGAGAATCTTGACTTGTCACTCAAGAAAGTTTACGAAATCAGGGAAGACCCTACATCCACGTCCTCTCCTGTGTGTCACAAGCAACTGCTCTCCATCTTTCTGTCACCTTGTATGGACATTTCATCACAAGATGTTTAAGGTTTGATGGTACATTCATCTCTTCCATGTACTGTAGGCTTATCATATTGCAGCATCCTCTCAGAAAACAGAAAAAATGTTTGAAGAGAGCCAAAATCCTCTGACTTTATTGTTGGCCAACTCAAGGCCTTTTCCATGTAAGCTGCTCCAATCTTCATTTCATTGCTAAAGTGCTCCTTTAGTAAACGTTTGGCTTTCATAGCCTTGATTGCCTGGCATATGATAGCTTCTGACCAATTCACTTGGCTGCCCCCTGGTGAGACAAGCAATCATGGAGATTCGTGATTTTGCTTTCAATCCCCAATCCCCTGTTCAAATGCCACAATAAAAGATCCATACTCTAAAGCTAAAGGGTCACCATCAAATATTGGTATTACTCTTGGTGGAAGTGATGCTGAGTGCTGTTGTTGAACTAACTGAAGCAGTAATTTGTTTGTTGCTGAATAATGCTGCCAATGTTCTGAACTCATTTTCATTTGAGGTCTGAGTTGTAAAAACATTGCTTGTCCTTGATGATGGTTGCATTGCCTCTCATTGACCTGAGAGGGGATTGAACATGCTGCATTGTAGTGAGGTTGTCCATTTATTGTGATTGTGCATTTGTGTTTCCTTTCTTTAGGACGAACATCAAGTGTTTTTAAGAATGGATGTTGTGACGGTGGCTCTGACTGAGTAATTGTTCCTTAACTGATTGTGATCTAATTTCTTTATTGTAATATGAATTCATTCCATCAAATGGGGCAGAGACAATTCCCACTTCACTGCTTTCCAGTATTGCTAATTTAACGGTAGCAGCAGCCAATTCAGTTTCCATTTCCAGTTCCTTTTTAATTGCTCCAAATGCAACTTTTCCTCTTGAGCTTCCAATGCATTTCCTTTCATGCATGTCCTTTCCAGAGCAGACACACGTTGTGCTAGTGCTGCTTTTTCACAGCCTTTGCTCAGACATGCATGAGGACAGAGTTTTGCCATGTGGAGAGACATTTGAAATACTGTCATTGGGTTGAACTTTATCCTTGTTTTCACTCTCCATTTCACAATGTTTATCAGCATCCATCAACTATTTTTTATATCATGCAAGACATTCTCATTTGCTTTATTTTTAGGTTCAGCCCAAGTTTGTTGCCTTTTGTATTCTTCAGGCAGTGGAAATCCATCAATGAGTTGTGGGTTTCAGAAGCATCATCACATATTTTAATAAACTCCTTTATCATTTTCTAAACACTGCAAACAATATCACTTGTTATTTTGAGAGAACAGATTATCAATCTGTTGCTTGATTTTAGAGGCTTGATTTAGGTTTAACTTCCGATTCTTTTGTAGATTTTCAACCACTTTTTTGCAACACTCAGCAGGAGTAACAACTTCGGTGTTTTCATCCATCCACTCATTCACAATCCAGCACAGCAACAATGATCCTGCGCCACACAATCCAAAGCACAAATGAAGTCCAATTTCCATTAATCACTCACATCGGCGCGGATTTCACAAAGTTGTATTCCACTTCAGACAACAGGCAGCGATACAACAGACCGCTGTGTCTCGCTTACCTTGCCTTTTCTTATTTGCAGCGCTGTTTGCGAAGAGATGAGTTGATCGCAGTACTTTTTGGTCCACATATGCCGATCTTGCCTCCTTCCAATAGAGCCACTCCTCCGTACAGGACTGTTCTTACTTGTGTAGTGACTATCCAAAACACACATTGTATTAGTCACTTTGTAGGTGGCTTGAGGAATGTTCTTTACGCGTATCCATTTGAAATAAACAGTCAAACAAA
This sequence comes from Merluccius polli, assembly GCA_030340625.1. NCBI lineage: Eukaryota > Metazoa > Chordata > Actinopteri > Gadiformes > Merlucciidae > Merluccius > Merluccius polli. The sequence continues at coordinate 173,170 of JAOPHQ010005122.1, forward strand.
CGTTCTTCTTTGGGTGATGTTCCCATTTATTGCAAGAGTTGAATATTGACAAAACTAGCACTTTACCATTTGAAATCTTGTTTGATGCCAAGTTTGAGAACGCTGGACTGCGGTAAGAACCATCTGTTCCCCACCACATACAGGGTAGTGATGGCTCGTTCGCGAACAAATCAGTTCGAACGAACGACTCTTTAAAGTGAACGAACTGACCTCGTTCGCCGCTCTCGTTCACTCGTTCGTCGTCGTTCGTCTCGTTCGCTGAGTCTCTGACGCGCTGCTGATTCGCGACGCTGATTCGCGAGTCGTTCCCTGACTGTGATTGACTCGAGGACTGAGACGTCACGACTCATGAGAGCCAGCCAATCGTATTTAAATATCAGTGAAATGGTAAATGCATGCTGTCTTTGTATTTTCTGTGTCATGCCAGATTAATAATATATTTGAATGTCTCGTCAATCTGTCTCGTTCTTTCATGCTTCCTTCTCACGCACGCAACCCGGCCGGGACCCCCACCTTGGTGGATCTTGGTCTTGAATGGGGGTGGCCAATGGCCATCTTCACAATAGTAAATAAAATATGCCCAGAATAAACACAACTGTACATCATTAACTTTAAAACTCATCATTGCTAAATCAAGTCTATTATCTTGCTGATATATTAAACATCCAATAATCTACTACGCCCCCCCCCCCCCCCCCCCCCCCCCCCCGCATCCCGCTGCGTTTGGTTTGTCTAACTTTTCCTTGAATTGGGGGAATGGGGCATTTTGATCCTGACATGTCATTATGCATACATTAAATAAATCTGTTGAACTCAAATTAAATACATATGTTAACATATTCAACCAGACACAATGTTGTATTTGCTATTATTCACACATTTATTAACACCATCAACCCCCCTCCCCCAGTTGGTTTGTCGGAGTTGAACTGTAACTTGATCTCTGAATGGTAACTTAACTGCATTCGTGATTCGTTTGAATGTTGTGAACGAGGGAGGAGCCGAGTCGGTCAGACTCGGCTGGCATTCGCCGTTCGCGAATGAGAACGAGGGGCGGAGGGAGGAGCTGAGTCTGAACGACTCAGTGAATGAGTCGTGAATTCATAATTGGATTATGAAATTATTGGCGGAACTATTTGGTCCCGCCCACGGACGCTCTGCTGCGGATACGAATCACTTTTGCACCAAATGTACCACCTAGACGTGGTGCAAAACTACCTGCAAAAAACCCACAGCTGAGACTTGCAGGAGCAGATTCGAGCAGTTGTAGCGACGGACTTGTGCTCGCTCATTAAAATGCTGAATCAACATAGCGCTCTATATCATTTTATTTGTGAGGAAATTGTTCACAGATGTGCAACTTCTGATGCATTAGTTCACATTTGGGTTTACGAATGCACACATTTTGGGCATGTTGTCAGATTATGAAACACGGGTGTGCGAATGTGTTTTGCACCAACTGCGCTGCAATGATTGTAGCAAAAGTGTCAAGTGCATGACTCTTTGAAGTTGTGACGCACAGGAGAGGATTTGTGCACCTGTAACACAGACTTGTGAACTCGTAGACCCTATTTTGTGTTTGCAATGGTAGAAAAAATATTTACGACTTCAAATGTACTGTTACACATTTGTGACTTTAGAGTACACATGCTAAATAAATATTTACGACTTTAAATTTACTCTTACACATTTGTGACTTTAGAGTACACATGCTAAATAAATATTTACGACTTCAAATTTACTGTGACTTTAGTGTACGCATACAAAATCTGCAGTTACAGGTGCTTGAGACTTTTGCTCCAATAATACCTTCATACGATCCCGTGGATGAAGGTGCGGCATTACTGCGCAGAGAATTATCATTTCCAGACAATTATCTTTTTGAGCGGTACCGTTTCACGTCACAGTCCATCATTTACATACACAACCTAATCCATCCTTACATTTGCAACATTACCAACCGTAGTCCACAAACAGCAGCAGCCACCACCAGCAGGAGCAGCCACTGCCAGCAGGAGCTGGAGATATGTATTGAGCTTTGTCCCTGTTAAATAAACAAACAAATTGTTAATGTTCTATTGTTGTTTTATCTGTGTCTTGTAAGATGACATTGAGTGCTTTGAAAGGTGCCTCTAAATAAAATGCATAGCCTCCCCCGGATCCAGCCTGGAGCAGCCCAGGCCAGCCTCCCCTCTGCCAGGGGACCAGGAGCCCAAGGCCCCATGCTCCAGGAGGAGATGGGGGGGGGGATCATGCCTCGTCGCCCTGGTGGAGGGGGGTGACGACAGACTGTTCCAGGCCCTCCGAGAGCTACCTCCGCGGCCCAGCTGTCGGGCCTCCTCCGAGACCATCCAGCCAGCCCCTGCAACCAGCTACCCCAGAGACACCTTCGCCAGCTGGAGCAGCAGCCCAGGCCTCCGGTCTCCGGGACGGAGGGGGAGGGTGGGGTTGGCGTGTGACACTGGGGAGGTGTGGAGGTAGTGGGGTTTGGGGGGTTGTGTTTATTTTTTTTTTAGGTATGGTAACCCTGAAAAGAGTCCAGGTTTTGTGTAGGTATGGTAACCCTGTTCAGAGTCCGGTATGTGTTTTTTTTTTCTGTTTGCTTGGATGGGGGGTGGGGGGGAGTAGGCGAGGCTGGGGATTCTCCCCGGCCTCAATCTGGTGTTGGGGATATGTGGAGGGTTTATGTGGAGTGTGTGTTGTTGATGGCTGGTTTACAGCCTCACCTGGCCTGAGTCACACTGATTGGACTCTGGCTGGGTGGGGCTGCACACCTGTGGTGCATGAGCAATCATGGCACCCAGGATAAACCAGCCATCAACACACACACTCGAGGAGGAGCACTGTCATGACATGTTGTACCATCAGCTCGGCGTATAACATCTTGCCTTAATCTCCAATAAACACCTTGAACAACATCTACCCGTGTCCTGTGTCGGAGGGCCCCGAAAGAAAGCCACTTAGGTGGCGTGTGGCCGGACAACCCTGCCACAGTCTGATACAGTTTTGGGGAGAATATCATCTGTCCATGACCTTCATGCAGCCGATGCAATGTACCACAACATATGCAACAGTAACTTTCGAAATATGAAGAATATTCCGAGTCAATTCTCTGCAAACCCAGGCAACAAACCCAAAAGATTCAAAGTCGGAAGACCTGAAGATTATGAGAGAACAACAGCATTCCTAAAGGTGGCAAACTTTTTAGAAGAATACGATGATGAACAAATTACTATTCAAGATCTTATGGTAAAGATGACAGAGTACTTGCAAGACACAGATTGTGAACCATATTGTGCAAAGTGGATGAAAATTAAAATAAAGGAACACTTTGGAGATAGAGTAATGCTGACTGGCCTGGAAAATCAATGTGTGGTCACTTTGCGAGACACAGCCCACTCAATTCTTCGTGAATTTCACAAGAAACAAAAATCTAATAATCCAGAAGACGAGAAGCTGAATATAATTAAAACCGCTGCAAAGTTAATTGGAAGTGATGTCAAATTCATGGGAGTCCTAAACGATTCTTACCCAGACTCAAGTGACATTGCAGCTGCTGCAAGCTATGTTCCAGAGTCACTACAAGTTCTACTGAGGATGTTTGCTGGTAAAAACATTGATACAAAGGTTGCATCAATCGGACAGTCCATCATGCAAGCAATAAGACCAAGGACGATGATTGCACCTCTTCAGCTTGGCCTAGGGGTCCAGATGCATCACCATTTTGCGTCACGCTTTTTGGTAAACACACTCCATGAGCATGGTTTTGCCTGTTCCTATGCAGATGTGATGAAATATCAACAGAGTGCAGCAGTGGCACAAGGGACTGAGATCCCTGGATTCACAGAGCATTATATACAATATGTTGCAGACAATGTCAACCACAATGTGGCAACCATTAATGGTACTGGGACGTTCCATGGAATGGGTATAATAGCTTGTATTACACCAGGAATGCAACAAAACAAACCTGTTCCAAAGATCCAAGTGACTGCTGCAGATATTGCTGCAGTTGGTCGCATAAACATTCCGTACTTTAAGATTCCTCCTATACATGAACCTATTGTGTATCAGCCACTGGCTCTGTTGCCAGCCGATAACAAAACATCACAGCTGGATATTTTGTGGAAGACATCCCTACTCCTTCACTCTCAAAGGCCATCATGGTCTGGTATGATGCAGATGCTGCATCTAGGTGAACACCCTGGGAGAGCTTCAGTAACATTCCTTCCAATGATTGATCTTGATCCCAGTGATGAATCCTGCATATACTCAACATTGAGGTTTGTGGCAACTCAAGCTCTGCAGTATGATGTGACCCCTGTTCTGACGTTCGACCAACCCCTTTTCTGGAAAGCCTTGACCATTATCCAGTCTCAGCCAAGCAACAATCAACTCAAGCGAATAGTCCTCAGGCTTGGCACACATGCAAATGAGCTTCTTGGGTAGCATTGGACATTTAATGGCAGGGTCTGGACTGGGGGAGCTACTAGAGGTGGTGTATGCTGGAAATACAGTGTGCCACATGATGTCTGGCAAGGCTGTGTCCAGGGCAGTTCGTGGTCACATGCTAGTGGATGCCACACTTAACATCATGTTGCTGGCTGATGCTTACAATGTGCCACTACCAACCAAAGACACAGTAGAACAACCTCCAGTTGAGATGACGCCTGTCGCTGATACTGAGCCAGATGAGGAAGTTCCCGATACCCAAGAAACAGTCACAACTGACTTGAGTATTGCAAGTGAGCTATATGACCAAGTCATGTCCTCTATTATGCTGATAGAAGAACTTTATTCTGCTGAGGTTTTGGAGAGAATCCAGAGTGCACTCAACAACAAGAAGGAAACAATGCATATGAGAACAGCACAGCTTTGGCTGCAGTACATAGACATGATTGATATTCTGAGAAACTTCATCAAAGCTGAGAGGACAGGCAACTGGAGATTGCACCTTCAGTGTGTTTATGATATGCTACCCTACTTTGCCGCTTCTGGACACAGACTATATGCAAAGTCAGCCTATGTATACCTGCAAATGATGACAGCCCTACTTGAAACACACCCAGATGTCCACAAGAAATTTGAGGAGGGATTTCACGTAGTGAGGCGGAGCAACAGGTATTGGGCTGGACTGTCCACTGATCTCATTATTGAGCAGGTGCTCATGAGAAGTTTAAAAACACATGGAGGCTTAACAAGAGGAAAAGGATTTACAGAGACTCAACGCTTGGTGTGGGTCCTCTCAATGCCAGCATGTGCAAACATCAACAATGCTATGCAGTCTTTCACGGGTGTCTCATATGAGACCAGCGACCAACATAAAGACCTGTCCAAGGCCAGGCAAACTAGAGATGTCAGTGACACTCTTGCCCTGGTCACCTATCTCAAAGAGAAAGACCCATTCACTGAGAACCCTTCCCTGCACAACATTGCTAATGGTATGACAGCCCAGCAGGGAGTCAATGTTGAGAAATCAAGGGAAATTGGGTGCAAGATTTTGGAGTCTATGGTAGGGAAAGCAGTGGAGGAATTCACCTTCAGGAAAGCTGGCCAAACAGTGACACTTGCCTCTAGATCAACTGTCAAGATCAAAGGAGAGACGGTGGTAGTGGATCCACAGCTGTTATTCCAGCGGCTTGTAACAGTGAGAGACCGTTGTGAAGATATGCCATCACTGTTCAAGTATGAACTCTGCAGTCACCCGCCTGCTTTGTTTGAATCATCCTACCCCCCTACCACCCCCCTACCACCCCCTACAGGCAAACAAGGCAATTCTTGCCGATGTCCTCTGGAAATCTATTGAGCAGCAGCAAAGACAACCCAGCAGTGATGTCCAGCATGTCCTTGATGGGGGTGCATTACTACATCGGCTACCATGGCCACAAGGGTCCACATATGACCGTGTGTGTGAAATGTATGTCAGATATGTCACACAGAAATATGGTACAGCTACTGTCATAGTCTTTGATGGCTACAAAGAAGAACCAACAATAAAAGACGCCACTCAACTGCGTCGAACAGGTGTTACTCCCGGTGTGACTGTACACTTCTCTGGTGACATGATCATCCAATCCAAAAAGGACCAGTTCCTTAACAATAAGGAAAACAAACAGCGGTTCTTGGTTTATCTCAGTGATAAACTTGAGAGGGCTGGGTGTATCACAGACCATGCAAAGCACGATGCAGATGTGCTCATTGTCCAAACTGCCATTGCCTCTGCAAGAACAAAAGACACAGTCTTAGTAGGTGATGACACAGACTTGTTAGTACTCTTGTTGCATCATGCTGATCTGAATGCACAGGAGCTGTTTCTGACGGATATGGTGCATAAAGCAGACAAAGGAGTTACTGGGTCCCAAGGTGTGTGACAATCTCCTCTTTATCCATGCCATTTTAGGCTGTGATTCTATACCTCGTCTATTTGGCATAGGAAAGGGAATGGCACTGGAAAAAGTAAAGAACGACACTAGCTTTCTCAAACAAGCTAAGGTGTTCAGCCAGTCACAGGAAAATGTGGGAAAAGGCATCATCATTGCAGCAGGTGAAAAAGCTCTAGTATCACTGTATGGGGGCGAAAAAGGTGAATCACTGGATATGCTAAGATACAGGCGATTCTGTATTAAAGTAACTCAGAACTCATCTCCAGTGGAACCTCAATCTCTCCCTCCAACGTCAACAGCTGCAAAGTTCCATAGTCTTCGGGTCTTTTACCAAATGATGGAGTGGAAAGGGGGAAGTGAACGTATGGACCCAAATGACTGGGGGTGGCATGTTTTGGATGGGAGATTTATGCCAATAATGACCGATCAGCCTGCGGCACCACCAGAAATACTAGAGGTAGTCCGCTGTAGTTGCAAGAAAGACTGCAGCACAAAGAGATGCACATGCAAAAAACATGGACTCCCTTACACTGACATTTGCGGAGAATGTCGTGGTACTAGCTGCACAAACTCACAGTTGCCTGATTTCTCAGATGAGTATGACCCAGAGGGGAAGAACTAAGCAAAGAACAAACCAGGAACTGATATAGGGGGTGCCAAAACCAAGAGCCACAGAGAAGGGGTCGAGGATCCAGGCTGGATTAAAAAAAATAAAAATTAAAAAATAAAAATAAAAAACACCAAAAAAAACTCTCCCCTTTTGTTGCTACCTTGTCGTGGTGGGGAGGCTTGTGTTCCTCCGTGACCCTGAATACTATACTGGTGGGGGTTATACCCCTGGCAGGTACTACCAACCCAGACAGTTTTCAGGTTAGAGGCCAGTCTAAAAGCAGCAGGATGATTGGATGAAGTTTGGGCCGATATATTTATCATACATATGAATGGTGTTTCTGCCTATGCAAGTTAGGACATATTCAATAAGTTTGGAGCTCATGTGCATATTCAAATTCATTTCAAAATAAACTTGTAATACAAAAAAAGTTACTTTTGGGTGTATTTTGGCCATATTCGATCGAGTGTATAGCTCATTTGCATATTAAAATTCATTTTCAAACAAACTTGTAATACAATTTTTTTTACTTTTCATGGGTACTTTCATTGTGTAGTAGTTTCATTTTGATAGGAGTAAAGGAAAAAAATAGCCCCATTGGGGTGTATTGTTGTCTGGCCTGTTGCGGATTAATAATAAGCATATGTATCAGCAGCTACACAGCCACACAAGGAGTAGAAATAAATGTATTTACCCGACCTGACCACCAGATGGCGGCAAACAATATACTGGGGGCGGCGCTTAACGCTAGCCATTGTGCGTCATGGAGGCCACGCCTCCTGCCCAGAGGCATCCGGCGGAAACATCCGGTTAGAATCAGAAGTCCCGAGGCAGCCCATCCGCAAGGATGCAAAGCTTAGCGGGCTCTCCACGCGGCGTGACTTTTACATTACCCCTCCATTGTTACGTAGTTTAGATATAACTTAAACCTAAACAAATAAAGTGAGTTAAAAGCGTTCCTGTTGTCGGCGGCCTTCTTCCCCGGGACACAAACCCCACAGGCCTTACTGGCACACATCTCGGATTGATGAGAAATTAACATATTTCCTCAACTAGGATTTCTTAGGACTTTTAGTATGTTGTTCTGGACACCTCATAGAAATGATCTATGCTGAAAAACATTATTTTACAATTAGTCTGTCAGAAAACGCTACTTTGCCTGGACTACAATGGTTTGTTTCATTTGTGAGATTTCTCTTCTGGTCGTAATGTGGTGGGTTGGCACAATAATAATACCTGCAAAATGCAATTTGCTGCAGTGCAACTAATGTTGCAATTATATTTTACAGCTATCAAAATGTGGCGGAAGAACCGAAAAATAAGACCTGATAATGTAACAACGACGCATAATATAACAACAATGCATAATCAGCCCCTTACTTCCACCCAGGCCACTCTACCTCCACCCCCAGCCCCACTACTTCCACCCAGGCTCCCTTACATCCACACCCAGCCTCCCTACCTCCACCCCCAGCCCCATACTTCCACCCAGGGCACACTACATCCACCCCCAGCCCCATACGTCCATGGGTATGGATGTAACGGGGCCTGGGTGGAGGTAGTGGGGCTGGCGGTGGATGTAGTGTGGCCTGGGTGGAAGTATGGGGCTGGGGGTGGTGGTAGTGTAGCGGGAGAGAGACGCTGGTCTGTGCACTTTCTAGGCAGTCCCTGCGCACTCGTCTCACAGCCGGCAGTCAGATTCTGCGGGGGAGTCGGGAAATCTGTTAGCACCCATGGGCGTCACTATAATATAATTGGGGGGGGACACGTCCCCCCCACCCTTGAAAAAAGTCGTTTGGACCCCCCCCACATTTGCCATCAAAAATATTAGTGCATGACTGGTCTACTAGTCCAGCGTTCTTTCCATTGCTTCACAATCAAATCCGTTCCACTTTATCAGTATGGGGAATACCCATAGAAATCCACTCCGCGTTTGCCTGTTTTTTTAACACACAAAGCAGCATCATGCATGCATTCAAAACACGCACTGAAGAAAGCCTATGTTGAGAGTCGGATCAACGACAGCGATAGACTCAGAAACACAGACTGAACGCTGGCTGAACACAGTCACTTCAGCAACACAGACTAGTAGTCAGTAATTGCAGACCATGCCAGCTCCAATGAAAATCAATGAAAGAGGGAGATCATTTTAAATCTAAAAACATGGTAAAATGCACCAGAATGCGGGAAATTGCATCTTTTTCTGGGGGAGGAACCCCAGACCCCCCATCAAAATATCTCCCCCACACTCTCAAAAAGCTGATGACACCCTTGTTAGCACCTGTTAACACCGGGACTTCCTGATTTACAAATGAAGCACTGCGAAAAGCCCAGGCGCAGCGATATTATCACATCTAGGCGGGATTCTGAGCAATTACCCTTTTAATCCATGAATGATTGAATGATTGAAACAAATATTTTTGCTCGTTTTATAATGTAATAACTGATGTATAATGTAACAAATTACAGTATGTGCAAAAAGTTGTTACGTTATTCTCTCAGCATTTTGTTACATTATTGACCAGTTATTACAATATGAGTTTGTATTACATTATGTTTTACTCTGTAGCTCTGCGTCAGCCCAGCACGGCAGGGGCTTACCGCTTGAAGGTGTGTCTTTAAAGGCCGCGGTATACTCGCCGTTCCCAAGCTGTCGCGCAACAATGTGACGTCACGGGAGGACGGTAACTATTTATACTTGCGCTGGTGGCCGTGACAGTAGTTGCAGTATTCTCCTGAACAGAGGTGGCGCCACTGAGGAAAGGCGACCGACTCTGCTATTTCTACGCAGTAGAAGAAGAGATATGCTAATACCATAGACCAGGCATTCCCAAAGTGTGGTGCGCGCACCCCCAGGGGTGCGCAAGCTACGACCAGGGGGTGCGCGAGAGGAAAAATGTAATGGCGGTCTGGTGTAATATTACACAATTACAGTGCTGTTTTTTAAGTGGGATTTTTCCATACAATAAAAAAACATTAACAGTAAACATTTCCTTTGTAATCCCTTTTATTTTAAATAAAAAACTATAATTTCTTAGTTTTTGATAGAAACGTTCTTATTTTCCTCCGCGGCGCTGCCCCGCGACGGGCTCTGGGTCGGCTTGGAAGGGTTCGGGGGCTTCCCGGGGCCGCGGACGCAGTATCTCGCTGCGCCTTCGGGGCCCCCTCGCCCCCGGCGTGACTGTCGACCGGGACGGACTGTCCTCAGTGCGTCCCAACCGCGTCGCGTCGTTCAGGGCGGGGATCCGGCTCACGTACAACTGGCGCAAGGGGGCGGCGGCGATGTCGGCTACCCACCCGACCCGTCTTGAAACACGGACCAAGGAGTCTAACGCACGCGCGAGTCAGAGGGTCCCACGAAACCCCGCGGCGCAATGAAAGTGAGGGCCGGCGCGCGCCGGCCGAGGTGGGATCCCGGCCCCTGTTTATCTGTTTCGGAGCCTATTCTCTTAATGTTGCGGATCGTTTGTAACTTCATTGGGGGGGGGGGGGGTGCTGCTGCGCGATTGTTGACGGGGTGGGAGGGGGGGTACTGCGCGATTGTTAACGGGGGGGGGGGGGGGGGGGGGGGGGGGGGGCTGGACCGGCCCAGAAAAGACCTGGACCGGCCCGATGGCCAGTCCGTCCCTGAGGTCCACGGTCATTTAATAGGCCTATTGCTGCAATTTTTCTTTTACGCGGCTGAAAATAACCGTAGGCCTACGTTCTGTCACTGAGCCGTGTCTGTCACTCATCCTCTTAAAAGTGGAAGCTTGTGCGTAGCTTTGTTGCATTATATTGAAACTTTGTTGATGTTGTTATTGTCATGCGTGTTCTGGTTATTTGCGCATGATTAAACATGTCTTTATATGGCGATAAAACAAAGCTTTGTTGCGTTTTTTTTTTTTTTTTGCGGTGGGGATTGGGGGTGCGCCAACCCGGTTGGGATGTAGAAGGGGGTGCGCAGGAAAAAAAGTTTGGGAACCGCTGCCATAGACATATATACATAGACGCCTCATGACGTGATGGAACGTAACCCAGCGTCGCCGCCATATTGGTTGGGACTCCTCACTCTAGTCTAGCATAGGAGTCAACGGGAGAGCAAGCTATGCCAGTATTTTGTGCAGCTTACGGCGCAGTATTGACACCAGATCGCGTGGGATTACCTTTAACAAGTAAGATTGAACAATAATTCTTATTATTTAAAAAAAAAAAAATTAATTAATTAATTCGTCCTGTATCATAAAACAATCTCTGCTATTTGTAACAAACCAAACCGTGTGAAAATCTGGTAAAAATTCGGGGAGTTATGCTTATTATTGTAGTTGGGGATACACCTTCCTCCATAGAAATGAATGCACTGGGGGCGCACTGGGCCCCCTTCCAAGATGGCGGCCGCGCTGCTACGTCAGCTCTAACGGGCAGCGTCAGTCTATGAGGCGTCTATGTATAGTCTATGGCTAATACTGGCACCCCTGTGTCTTCATTAGAATAGTTCACCGGGATGTCTCTCACTATACAGCATTATGTCTATTACTTTACATTGCTATTATTCTACATCACTGCCCCACCTGGTCAGCCATCAACAGTCCAGTGTATGGCAGCAGTTCTCATATGAATAGTGTTTGTAAGCATCCATCTTAATAACTTAGTGATTATCTTATATACTTTTATTTTATAACTTAATGCCGCTTTGAGACAGACCCGGCGCCAGACACATATTTGCGGAGGGGCCTTGCATTGTTCTGAGGGGGGCACTTTTTTTTTTAGGCCAGAAGTGTAAAGTCCTATTTAATCGGGGGTTTCTACCCCGGGATATTTGCAAAAATGTTAACTGTTCAATATGCAATTCTAACGTAGGCCTACTTTGAGAAGGAAAGAGGCTCAGGCAAGAGCAATCTTCTCATGTCTCATGCCGGGCCGTCCGGTATAAAAACCCCGCGCGCACCGCGTCCCGGTCTAGTGCGCATCCATCCGAGGACAGCGCACCCCCCCCCCCCCCAAACTCACCTCAGCTTCTTCGCAATACTCTGCTTTCTGACTTTTTTTAAAACAACATAACCATTTGTCTTCAGTAGTATCTATAATAGTTTTCATATTAAAATGTCCGGTGTCCGGTGGACGGCGGGGCTCCTGGATTGAGGAAACGGCGTATATCCATATTTTTATTTACCGTAAATAAAAATATGGATATACGCCGGATATACGTAAATAATTTACGTATAGTTTTTATATAGTTTTTTTTATATAGTTTTCACTTCTCACTCTCACAGTCCATTAGACAATCGCTGCCAGTAGGCTGTCAACACTCTACACATCATTTCCGTTTTACGTTTCCGTATTTCATGAACCAATCGAACCATTCACAATTATTTTAGTAAAAATCAGATAAAGCACAGTGTGTTTATCAATATTGTTATTAATCATCCATGTTGGACATTTGTACAAATTGTAATCATGGTAGTAGCCTATGCAATGTTTTTTTGGTTTTTTTTGGCTCGTCCGTCCAGGGCGGTCCCAACTGACTCCGAGGGCGGGCCAGGCACCCTAAGGCCCCCCCATGACGCCGGGTCTGCTTTGAGATAGTTTTTCAGCCACGTAATTCCACTCGTCTTTGACCACAACAACAGTAGACAGCACTTACGTAAAACCACGGTTTATTAGCGAAAAAATATAGGCCTACACCACACAATAAAACAGAACATATGAAGAAAGAAGCCTTAGCAATAAGGCGCATTAAAATGTGCCTTCGAACTCGTCCGTGTTTGTTTCCGCTTTGTCGCGCGCCGCTGAAAAAAAAGAGAGGTGCGCGACGCGGCGCGAACGGGCCAAAATCCTGTCGCGCCGGCGAGATCTACGTCATTTTGACGTCACAATGGCGCGCGACAGCTTGGGAACAGCCATAGACATATATACATAGACGCCTCATAGACTGACGCTGCCCGTTAGAGCTGACGTAGCAGCGCGGCCGCCATCTTGGAAGGGGCCCCAGTGCGCCCCCAGTGCATTCATTTCTATGGAGGAAGGTGTATCCCCAACTACAATAATAAGCATAACTCCCCGAATTTTACCGGATTTTCACACGGTTTGGTTTGTTACAAATGGCAGAGATTTATTTATGATACAGGACGAATAAATTTTTTTTTTTTTTTTTTAAATAATAAGAATTATTGTTCAGTCTTACTTGTTAAAGGTAATCCCACGCGATCTGGTGTCAATACTGCGCCGTAAGCTGCACAAAATACTGGCATAGCTCTCCCGTTGACTCCTATGCTAGACTAGAGTGAGGAGTCCCAACCAATATGGCGGCGACGCTGGGTTACGTTCCATCACGTCATGAGGCGTCTATGTATATATGTCTATGGGAACAGCGAGTATACCGCGGCCTTAACTGATGACACACTCAACTTGAGTCGTCTGGTCCAATCCGCCCTCCCTACCCATCTGACGTCACCGCAGTCCGCTTGGGGGCGGGTCAGGCGCTCCAGCCGAGCTCCAGAGATGGTCTATCTCGGCGACTCGGCGCGTTTAAACTGGAAAAAAAGTGAAAAAAGAAAAAGAAAAGAAAAACATGATGATACAGGACACTGGCGTAGCTTTCTTAGGAGCACAGTGCTCAAAACACTGAGGACAAATATTTGTGATCACACTTGTAATAATTATGTCACTATTCCCATAACAAGGTAGACTATTTGAAAACAGGTGCTTTGGTGCATTGCTGGTAATGTAGGCCTACCAATTATTCTCTAGAAAACACGAATGGCTATGTACTTCCCACATAGTTGAATTTTGGAAACAGCTGCTCTCCGTCCTGAGATCGTTTAAACTAAACTAGATCCTGAATGAGAACACTGGCAATTAATGTATTCTTATATTGTTTATTTCGATGTTTGTTTTCATTTTATTGGCACACTATGCAGAACAGACAAAAAAGCTCAAAATGCACGTCCGTCCTTGTTTTCATTACTCCATTGAAACAGGATAAACATGGTCCCTAAAACTGTAGGCTAGGTACTTCATAATTCACATTAGTAATTATGTTGACGTGCCCGTTGTCGCAAAATATCTTACGAATCAGATATCTTCAATTGTTTTGTCAATTTGTGTTCTAAATTAAAATGTTATTTTTCAGATTCAGTCAGGCATATTTGCACGATGCCAAGTGTCATTTTAAAGTGTAATCTGGATACGCATCTTCGCCATAGAAGACTGTACTCGCAGTGCTTTAACATTATAGGGGGTGTCCTTGGTTATTCGTAATTATAGTAATTTTTATACATACATATAACAATACTATACCATGACAGAGATGATTTTACAATAGTTTAGTAGCAAAAACAAAAACACATAGCCGTGTCATTTCAACAAAGTAATGTAATATACGTTTTGAAAACAGGTAGTACCCCCCTACCTTTTAGTATGTTGTCGTCCACAGCGCGCTCTGCATTTGGCGCTAGAGTGGTTTCAACGGGTTACTGTACCGTCGGCAGACTGTTAGGTTGTTGGATATTTTGTGTTTTCTCTCCTTTTTACGCAACGGGGTCACCCATTCATGGACAATCATGTCTGACGAAGAGTCAAATGTCCCTGACGAACTTTTCAAAGATGTCAAATTCTATGTGGTTGGGGACATTGATGAAAAGGTAAGGCTTTGGACCTTAGCTTATAGCTTCTTACGTAGCATGCTAACCAGCTAGTTTCACAAACATGAATGCATTTCTATTGGAAAGGCTAACCGCTAACATGCTATTGCGCTATTTGGGGATAAGCAAGCTACTGTTGTTGGCTACATTATTTATATTTTAGAAATTAACAATATATGTTTGACCTTTTTCGACCTCAGTGTCTTGTTTATTGAGAAAAAGGTTTTATAAAACTGGTCGTGATGATACATTTTGCATGCCTGGAATAGCGTTAGCTCGTAGTTGGACACTTGGATATTGTTGTCCAATGGCATGTTTTGTATTTTTTGACGGCGTCTCGTCAGCTATCAAGTTAATGTACATGTATTATTATCTTGCGATTTGTAGTTCGGATAAACTTGTATTTGAATTTTGATTTCCTTCCCGTGTAACTATTAGTGATTGAGATGCATTCAGATGGACCATTTTTTTGCGGGAACTTAAATAATGTGTTAACTTTTGCTTTGCAACTTTTATCCGCTGAAGTGTCCGACCAGAAACCACACAACTGCCATTGTGTGTGATTCCGAGTGTTGTTGTTGTTGTTGTTGTTGTTGTTTTGTACACGTATGTTCCTAGTATGTTGGCTTTATACAGAGCTACTAGAATGCATAACTCTAAATACAGTCATTTAACCTCAGCCTTTGGTAAGATCCCAGTATTTGTCATGCGTTTTTTGTTCAATCTATTTTGGCCATCATAGGTAGTTCAGCTGCTTAAAGCTGGAAAAGGCAAGGAGGTGTCTTACAATGCCTTGGCCACGCATATTATAGCCGAGGATGGGGACAACCCAGAGGTGAGCGAGTCAAGAGAAGTCTTTGATCTACCAGTGGTAAAGGTGAGTGTCCAGCTGTAACTGTAGTGTAAACTTCATATTTTTTTTGTTTTTAGTTGCTGACTAGTTCAATGTCAATTGAAAATATTGTTCTAAAGAATGTATGCACCCTACTTTGTATTTTGATTGTAATCTCTATATTAATGTATACAATATACACTTAACAAGAGCTGAACAGAACTGCTATTACTCACAAAGCCAAGAAGTAATTATAAAGCTACCTACCTCATATTATTGGTACGTATATCAGGCAGGCCTACACTAATGTTTCAACATTGTTGCAATGTTGCAAAGTGTGATAGCAGTTAGGATTTTTTTTTAAAATATATGTTTAATTCTAGAAGTAAGTTGTTATTCTACACAATCATGGTTTGGGTGCATATGTGTACTTGACTAAATGAGTAGTGTTCAAGCAACCCATAAATGATTACATAAATATTGTAATCAGAAATTGTTTTGTCATTTTTCCGATATTTTATATTATGTTATGTATTTTGGCAACGTTTTGAAGCAGGAATAGTCCAAAATAAAGCCTTCGCCCGTGCATATTGTTGTTGAGACTTAAATAGGTCAAATAATAAACAAGAAGTAATGAATAAAAAATTACAAGCTATGAATCATTACAATTTTATTTGTCATAGTTGGTTATAGAGATGCACGATACACTTATTTTTAGTTAACATTCTGATACCTGAATTTGGATATCTGCAGATACTGATTCCCATACCAGAACTCTTTTTCTTGAATATTATTATAATATTAGGATTGCACCGACCGATACCACTTTTTCATTACCATTCCGAGTACATGCTAAGTCAATCTTTCTCTGTAATCCTATTCATATTTCATTCCTTATTATTTTTAATATTCTAATCATATTCAAATTTTGAATGCTCAAATGTAGCCTATTATTAATAGTTACTATGTAACTTCTTCAATGGTCAGGAGTGGTGATCTCCATGGGTGCATTTCTTTCTGCATTCGTTTTCACATGCGAGTAGGCCTAGGCGAGAAGGGCGACATTCACAAACGTGCCACTAGGGTTGTCGCGGTTACCGGTGTTACCTGTGTTACAGTGTTGGATGCGCCACCGGTGGGATTTGATTCACACTGTCCCCACTGTCATTTTGCTATTATTATTTTTATTATTTTCTAATATTATAATATATTTGTCAAATCAGACAAAAAGTGTTGCTAGCTTAAGCAGTCATGAAAGTCAAGGAGACAAATGGGAAATTATTGATACTTTTGTTTACAATGTACAGCACTGCGTATCTAAACCGGTTCCTCGCTTCAGTTTAATGGGGGTTAGATGTACATTAGTCTATATATCCATTGACTGAATGGGTTCTGTGTCTTGCACTGGTGTGATGGATGTGTGTGATGTGCTCGGTTGGATGGCATTTAATAAATAGACACACAATTAGAATGAGAATATCAGAATATATATCCTACCATTAGGCCTATTTGAATGTGTTCACTAAAAATAATAGGTTGGTAATTTAATAAACATGAATAGAACAGGTAGCGATCTTTTTTCTTTTCTGACGATCTGTCACCCACAATAGCGCCTATGTGTTTTCTCTTCGGGTGAATAGTGCTAGTCCTGCCGTGCAATTTTGTCACAACTTTGCAAATCACCTTATTTGTACTCATCCTATGGAAGTCGTGTGTCTTCAGAATGTTTTGGCTACATTGAAACTCTGCCGTAAACGAGTCGGACTTGGACCGATGAGTGGATCTGAAAGCCACTGACGTCCAAGCAGCAATCCTACGTGATGTTGTACGCCTATTTTCTATTTGCAGTATTAAAATAACAGTTGTTTTAACAAATTGAACTGCTTTAGAAATGAAAAGGATAAAACGGTCAGTTGATAAAAACGCAATTCTGCAGCAGTGGTCTCCGCCGGCTCTATTCAGACAGGCCTATGCAGTGTAAGGGCGTGTTCACACCTAGCGTTTTTTGTGATAGGGAAAAGTTGAGCCAACCGCTTTTTCAACAAAAAAAAAGCTGGCAGCGCTTTTTGTCCTAAAAGCGCCGAGAGCGTTTTTTCTATCGCCTAGCAACGAACCCACTCTAGACCCCGACGTTACTCGCCTACTACGTATCTACAAAATGGCAGATCGGGAGGATCAACCCGATCTGCTTCCATATGGACTCTTTGTGGTGGGTGTTGTGGTAGAGCCTATTAGACATGTCGTAGACATGTTCCGTAATTAAAACTATCAATCGCTCCACCGGCACTTTCCCAAGTGATTTGTCCGCCATTGTTTCTTGTTTTCACAGTTGAGAGTTTCCTTCGTGACGAAGTGTCAATGTTCCGCTTGTGATTGGTCAGTTGTCAAAAAAGCGCCTGACGTCAGGCGCTTTTTTTCTGACAGTTGAACTTTTTTCAACTTTTTTTTACGCTCGGTGCGGGAGAAAAAAACGCAAGAGAGGCGTTTAAAATAACGCCGGGGGCGTTTTCCAAAAACGCTCTGCTACATAGGAATACAATATAAAAAGAGAGCTTCTCCCGCACTGAGCGTAAAAAAAAGTTGAAAAAAGTTCAACTGTCAGGAAAAAAAAGCGCCTGACGTCGCCTGAGGCGCTTTTTTGACAACTGACCAATCACAGTACGCCGCAAATCGCGCATCATCGAAACGAAGCTCCTGGACTATGATGGTAGGCACTAGGGG
Organism: Merluccius polli; assembly: GCA_030340625.1. NCBI lineage: Eukaryota > Metazoa > Chordata > Actinopteri > Gadiformes > Merlucciidae > Merluccius > Merluccius polli. The sequence continues at coordinate 191,338 of JAOPHQ010005122.1, forward strand.
TGGGTGCAATTCATCGATGTGGCGATGCATCGCGATGCGGCACGTGACGATTTGGCATCGATTATTTAATGTCGATGTTTAAAATAAATAAATAAAATAAAATTCACGTTGATGCTGCCGCAAGACCGGAACAAAAAACACGCCAACTCGCCACCGGGGCTGACTGCATCCGTGTGGCAATACTTCGGATTTTATCAGAGAGCAAACGAGACAACGGACAAGACTTACACGATATGCAAGATCTGCAAAGCAAAAATAAAGTACCTCAGCAACACCACAAACATGAGGCAGCACCTTGTACGCTTTCATCCCGAAACGGAGAAGGATCCTCTGACCGTGCCCACCACACAGAGGACCATCCTGGAGACTGTCTCCAAACTTCCCAAGAACTCGCAGAAGGCGAAGAGCATTACAAAAGCAATAGCTACTTTCATTGCCACTGATTTACGCCCGTATTCAGTAGTTAACAACAGGGGGTTTCGGTTAGTGGTCCGCACCATGGAGCCGCGCTACAAACTCCCTCACCGAAAACACTTCGCTGAGAAAGAAATCCCCCACCTCTACAACGAAACCAAAGCAAACGTCCTGGCGTCCATGGAGAAGGCGAGCAGGATAGCGCTTACATGTGATGCATGGACCTCGGTTGCCACCAAATTCTTCGTTACTATAACAGCACATTTTGTGCTCACGTCGGACAAGAACGGATGGAAGTTGGTGAGTCACGTTCTTCAAACCCGAGAGATGAGTGAGAGTCACACAGGGGCAAATGTTGCCGAGCTGCTGAAGCTAGCAGCAGCAGAATGGCAGATCTCAGATAAAGATTTGGTTTTGGTAACTGATAATGCCAGCAATATGGTCGTGGCTGCTCAGAAGGCGAACTTCGTGCACCTGAAATGCTATGCTCTACTGTGTTCGTGTTGTGTACTGTTTACCTCACTGTGCTGAAGCTCCAGATTGAGTAAGTTCAGTTGAATTATGCACTTTTGTTCAGAAGAATGCAATTTGTTACCTCGGAATATGGCAGCTTTCATTCATTTTCCATTCAATAAATTTGATGGAAGTACATATCTTGTTTACTTGAATTATTGAATTAAATCCAGGGCTTGACTGTTTTCAGTGTTTTCCGCCAATAAAGGGGACTCTTGTTCAAGTGGAGCTTTCTCTGATCAAAGTTAAGTAGGTCAAAGTGCAAATGTTTACATAAGTCATAAAATAAAATATTTTGTGCTTAAAATACAAGTCAAATGTTCAAAAAACCTTGTTATCTACTTATTGAGTGTAGTTGTAGAGGAACCGAGTTATAATTGATAGGCTAGTTATTTACAAATGTAGCTACAGATGAAGACAAAATCAATCTTATATGGAAAAATGCATTAAAAATAGCAATAATGGAAGAATCGTGGCACCAATAATCGAATCGAATCGACAATCGTTAGAATCGAAGAATCGAAGCTCCCATAATCGAAATCGAATCGAATCTTTAGGTACCCTTGTTGGAGCACCCCTAGTAGGCACCTTGCTGCTGCCTTCCCCGAGTGATATCGTGCATCCACAAACGTGCAGGTACATGATTCTCCTCGTCGTCAGTTAGGGCCAATGCAAGTGCCAATCGCCTGTTTCTAGCCATTTTGTAACAACGATGTAAGGGTAGCCTGGAAATGTAGAGGGGCGAGTAACGTCGGGGTCTAGAGTGGGTTCGTTGCTAGGCGATAGAAAAAACGCACTCGGCGCTTTTAGGACAAAAAGTGCTGCCAGCTTTTTTTTTTGTTGAAAAAACGGTCGGCTCAACTTTTCCCTATCACAAAAAACGCTAGGTGTGAACACGCCCTAAATCACCTTTTTTTACAATGCTGTTACCGGTAACACCGGTGTTCTCAGAAGAAGATCCACCTCTATGAAAATGTCCACACAATGGCAAGACAACTCTAGCGAACACATTTATAAAAATACACATTCAAATAATAACATCAGCATTTGATTAGTATTCATTTTTTTGCTATTCAAATTATATTCGACATTCGTTCCAACAGCCCTAGTAAACGTGATTTTTTTTTCTTTCATAAAAAACTGATTAGGCTCACCCATTTCCAAACTTTGTAAAATATGAATACAGTAAATGGATACATACATGACTGAATTGTATGCAATATAACTATAATAATATTTTATTATGAAGTTTCTTAAACATATATACACACATAACAATACAAACTGTAGGAGCTAACTTAAAGGGGCTATAGACGATATATTTAGTCACAAGATCTCGCACTAGAGCACCAGCATCTCAAACCACAACAATTGGGAGTGTTCTTTACCTTTTTAAATCATCTCATGCACGGCGCGTGGGTTATCATAAATGTGTGGCCGGCCCGGATACCAAAACAAAGAAAATAGAAGGTCAGATTACAACACACACAGAGGAAGTGTGCCTTCATTCTCTGGTCAGGACGCCATTACTCCACTATATCTCTACATAGCCAATAGTTTTTTGCTGCTATATTAATGTTCAGGATATCGTCCATAGCCCTTTTTAACGTTTTAATATAAATTGTGTATGTTTTTAGTATTTGTTCCCTATATTAATGTGACCTTATGATAATCATTGTGTGCCGATTATATGGGGTTCTTATTGTTTGTACGATATACGCGCGGCGTTATGTGCAAGTTATTGTTGATTTTTGAGCCAACGGAAATGCTTTGTGGGCCTTTAAGAAAAGACGTTACGACATGTAAACACAGAGCACTACAGAGTTTAGTTTGGACTAGTTAAGAGTGGAGCCACATGGTTTCTGACTCAATACATTTAAATGTAAAGGAAGATTGTAACGGAACGTGAAATAAATTAAACATCACTTTAACAAAGGAGAAGGAGGGGATTACTGTTGATTAGAATGAGTCAGGCCAACACTCGCACTAAGAAAAGGAGCTATAACGGATAATACCATAGACTGTATGGATAATACACACCCATTTAACCCAACATATAATCAAATGTAATAGTTTTGCCTGTGATACACTCTGCACGTATCCATATGTGTTTGCAGAGTAATAGGCGATTTTGGATTTAAACTATTCTAATACTTTTTAGATGCTTACTATTATGTATATCAGACCCTAAATAACATGTCCCAAATGGATATAACATTAAAATTGCTGTTTAGAAGTGTATCCTGCTAGCTCTACAACAGTACAAAGCAGGTAAAAAAACTGCGTGGCCAGTGGATACAATACAGGTTAAACTGACTTTTGATATGTGTACATTGCCGGATAATATCGCTGACTGAAAAAAACAAACAAACCATGGACCGTATATTCGATTAGAGTTTTGTGGTATTTCTTGCATCCCTAAATCATGGACATGGTAGTTAGTAAAAGGTGATAACATTTCTCATTTACTGATATAAGTTATTTGAAAATAATGTGTTTTGTTTTTTAGGCTTTGTTTTCTATGTTCTATGTACATGCAGAGTTAACATAGTTTTCTCTTATTCCTTCCAGCCATCCTGGGTGATCCTATCGGTTCGATGTGGAGATCTCTTGCCGTATCCTTAAATTACCCATCATAGCGCATTGTTGGAAATGGTTTCACTTGCATGAAAATGAAAATATGAAAGTGCATAAAATGCATAGTAATAAAGTAGTACTTAAACATTTGCTCCTGTTGTGTCTCCCTTAACCAACATTCCTGCAGAGTAACTGGATTTTCCCCAGAGTCAGGCCAGATCTTTTTTGGAGTAACAGCTTGTCTTCCCAAAGTAAGAGTTTGTAGATAGTAGTACGTTGGTGGACATTTCTTGAGACATCAATTGCCAACCTCTTTGATAAATCCCCCTGACCTGACATTCCTTTCAGAATTCCCTATTATTTAAAAAAAATTCTGTCCTGTCTTTATAACATATACAAGTGTCCCTAAAATGATTTAGCCTTTAGCCAAATTAGCCTTTTCCCTTTTATATAGATTAATTTATTACTGAGTCTATATGAAACTCTAGTCATACTAGAGACAACATTTGCATCTGTGAAAAAGTTGATTTATGTGATTCTGTTGTTCATGGACTAGCTCCCTGATGACCTCAATGCTCTGTGGGCTTACGTTACCTTCTACGGAGGAGACTGCCAGCTGAACCTAAATAAGAACATCACCCACCTTGTGGTCAAAGAACCGAAAGGGGTAAGTTGCCACCTCCAAATTCACCAGAAAGTTTTCTGACACCATCCAAAGTTGAAATATTAGCAATGCACATATTGCTATTCGTGGTCGCTCCTTTGTTTTGAGCGGCATGTGCTAGTGTTGCATGGCAAACCGATACTAGAAAGATATCGTGACACACTGCTGTTAAAAACGGTACTAAATCCCATTTTATTAGTACCGATACTTTAAGAATGTTTTTGCGACAGCGGGGAAGTTTGTGTGTGCAGTGCAGCGCTCTGCTTCCACTCATGCTAGCATAGTGAGCATGCCAACTGTTTGTTTGTTTTTTCTCGCATACATGTTACGCACTGCAGCTTTCATGGTGACAGAACGAGAGACATGGCTGCTAGTACTAGTGCAGTGTTTCCCACAGGATTTTGTGAGACTATGGTGGGTGGATGTCGGACGCTCTAGGGGGGTCCGGGAGCATGCTCCCCCGTAAGATTTTTTTTTACATTTTAAAGTTAAATGCATCAATCTGGTGCACTTTGAAAGCAAAATTAAGAGGCTAGATCTATGAAGACCCGTGTGCTCTTGTAAATAATTTAATCATAAACACATTGGTTGTATAGATACGAATGGTGAAAACACAAAATCAACTAGAGCATACATCTGAGCCATCAAAGAAATTAAGCAAACGTGGTTAACTGTGTTGAACTAGTTTATTTTTTAGAAAATAAAATAATAAATAATTAATCCCATCATCCCTATTTACAAACTTTGCACCCCGAATTTGGCAGGGGTGATGGCAGAAAAAAATCCTGAGCCTGAACATTTTTTTTTCTGGGAGGTAAGCGGGCCCCTAAGATATATGCCCTGATCAACATAATTGTCAAGCGGGATCCAGGGGTATGCTCCCCTGGAAGACAATTTGGATAAATAGTCCCTTAAATGATAGATTCTGGTGAATTTTGTGGAAATAAATTGACAACATTCAGGCATGAGATGAACAAACCAAATATAAGCCTATATTACCTATATTACATATTATAGGTCACATCACCTTCCAGGTGATGTGACCTATTGGCTCAAAATCAGTGCAGGATCATACTTGTTTTGTGAGGCACAACTCTTACTTTCTTTTAGTTTCTTCTTTTTTTTAAATCAAATCTTAACATTCTTCATATTTTTTAAATAAACGTTTAATACATTTAATACCCACGTTTTATTTTGAAAACCGGAAGTTTCCACACGCTGCAGTAAGCTAGCGCTGACTTTCCCAGTTGTCTCAAAGTATTTGCCATAAAGTCGGTAATAAGGGCACACTTGAAAATGTTGGAGTGGCTGGCTTGACCACGCAAAACCGAGAGACGCCTGGTTTGACCGCAGTCCGGTGCGTGTGGATGTGCGGCTCCTCCGGGGGAGCGGTTCATGTTATTAGCGGAGTCCGGGAGGGTTCACCTTCACAGACATAGTTACGAGGGATGTGCGACTATTGTCTTAAACAATACAAAAGTGTTTTTTAAAGTTAGAAAGATATTAGATATTCAACCGATATTCACGCTCCGAATTACAGCGATCAGACACGGGGAACTAAAGCCGCGATCACCGGTATGAATCCCGTGTGTCTAGCGGTGTCTACCTGCCTAGGTGTTTACCTGCCCAGGTGTATTGGTCAGTATTTCTGCAGCGATGAGTTAAATCAAGGCTTGTTGCGACCACGGATGTATTCGGTTTGCAATGCTCATGCCTTGTTATTTTTATGTTTTACTTTTTGCTCGACTAATGAAAACGTATTCAACTAAGCCTCCGTCGATCGACTAAGCCGACAATTAGGGGGCAGCCCTAGTTAACTTACAGCACTTTATATGGACCATTAGTTATATTTTCAATTTATTTACAGAGCAATCCCTGCAAAGTTTTTAGGTAATAACTATAGAGGAGAGGGGGGCGTGGCATCACGATGGTGGCTCTCCATCGTGATGTCAGTCAGCCATTACGATGGACGATGTCAGACCACGCAAACGCGAACCTGATTTATTTTTATTTTTTTCACAGACACGTCGGTACGCCGGAATTCCGGCGTGGTGGCGGAACGCTATCAGCCCTGCGTTAGTTACAAGGCTCGCGAGTCGCGGGGCTCTCGTCCGCGACGCCTTGTAAACGTTAAGTTAACTTATGTTGTCAGAGTGTTTGAACTAGTGGATACTGTAAAGTTTGTTAACGTTACTTACCTCAAACGATGTGGTGTCCTGACGTCTCGGATGCTGTCAGGTAACGCTATTCCAGTGTGCGCGCGTGTGTGTATGAGTGTGCGCGCGCCGCGTACAGCGAGGAGGGGAGGGGCAGAGCCGGCTGACTGGGAGTGAGAGATGCTTTGCTGAAGCAGCGGCGCGAAACACAAGTTACAGATCTTAATTATGTTATGAGAAGTGTAAGAATTTTTTTCGGTTCATTCTGAGACTGTGGCGGGACAAATTAGACCATGGCGGGCCGCCACAGTCTAAGTAATTGAGACATGAGACATGGCTGCTAGTAATAGTGCTCTTTAATGGTGACAGAACGAGAGACATGGCTGCTAGTACTAGTGCTCTTTCATGGTGACGGAATGAGAGACATGGCTGCTAGTAATAGTGCTCTTTAATGGTGACAGAATGAGAGACATGGCTGCTAGTACTAGTGCTCTTTCATGGTGACAGAACGAGAGACATGGCTGCTAGTACTAGTGCTCTTTCATGGTGACAGAAAGAGAGACATGGCTGCTAGTACTAGGTAGGGTTGGGCGATGTCCCTTAAATTGGCAGTTGACGATGTAGACAGTTGTTTTTGTGATGGACGATGATATAGTTGTCGTTGGGGGGGGGGGGGGGGGGGGGGGGGGGGGGGGTTACAGTCATGTTTAGCGCGTTATGTTTTTTAATCGCGTTAATCTAATTTTTAATCTCTAACTTAGTGTTATAAAAGAAACACTGTTAACCTTGTGCTGCTTTACAGATAATACAATACCGTAATAATCAGGCTTAAATATCATTTTTACAAGCACACGCACAAAGCGGGCTGCCTATTAACGGCATGGACCAAGCGGTTCTGGACCAGGAAGGAGACATGAACACTATTAATAATCGTATTTAACCATGTAACTGCACACAATTTTATTTAAAAGCAAGCAAATGGAAAACATGTTTGTTGGTATTTTGGTGTCCGGTGCGTGTGGATGTGCGGCTCCTTCGGCGGAGTGGTTCATGTTAATAGCGGAGTCCGGGAGGGTTCACCTTAACGGCGTAGTTACTAGGGATGTGCGACTATCGTCTTAAAAAATACAAAAGTGTTTTTTAAAGTTAGAAAGATATTAGATATTCAACTGATATTCACGCTCCGAATTACAGCAATCAGACATGGCGAACTAAAGCCGCGGTCACCGGTATTTGTCCCGCATGTCTAGCGGTGTCTACCTGCCTAGGTGTCTACCTGCCTAGGTGTCTACCTGCCCAGGTGTATTGGTCAGTATGCCTGCAGCGATGAATTAAATCAGGGCTTGTTGCGACCACGGATGTATTCGGTTTGCGATGCTCATGCCTTCTTATTTTTATGTTTTACTTTTTGCTCGACTAATGAAAACGTATTCAACTAAGCCTCCGTCGATTGACTAAGCCGACTATTAGGAGGCAGCCGTTAACTTACAGCACTTTATATGGACCATTAGTTAAATTTTTGTCAATCATTTAGAAAATGCGCTCAGTAGAGTGCATTTTTGTATTGAGTCATTTATGTTCAGTCAATCAGTGATTTTGCAGGAATGGGAGAGCTCAGGGCACTGAGAAAGCGGTTGTAGTTTGAGGATAGTTTACGCACACAATGAGATATGCATGTTTACGCTATGTTTTGATATGCAGGACCCAGGGAAGTGCAGTGTCGAATTTGGTGCAATTTGGACACACACGTTCAATATGATAATAAACTTTAAATCGAAAACTAGCGCACACCGGCAGTTAACGTTACACCGTCTTGGACTGTGGACTTGTAATGTAGTCTTCTCTTACGTACGCAAGCGCCTCCTTCACAGGCAGCGGTTCCAAATGGGCACACACTCTGACCAGCCACACCCCCGACGGGCACATGCACTAGTCAGTGTTTCCCCTACTATGTATTCAGCAGTGGCGCAGCGCCACTGCTGGAAAATCAGCGCCACTGCAAAAATCTTCACATGATCGGTATTTAGCACAACTACAACGTCATCTTGAAATTGCCAAGCGTTAAAGGGGAAATTAACCCAAAAACAACACTATGCTCCAACACTATATTTCATCACATGAATAAAGTTGATTGTGCTGCCATCAAATGTACTAACTCCATATAAAAAAGAAAAGAATTTAACGGCTACAGTAACGGTGATTTGACGCGTCATCAAATCACCGGAAGAAAAATGCAGGACTACAAGTTATGAACGTTCTGAATGTGAATCTTCAGGAGAGCAGCCCTCTCGGACACACACACACACAGGGGTTGAAATAAGGCTGTTTTACTCGCCAAATGCGAGTAATTTTTGTATTTGTCGAGTAATTTATGAAGACCACTCGCCACTCTGGCGAGTAATCTAAGAATTCGCCGCGATTGCCGCGGACCCGCCAGCAACGGACCCACTAGCCGCGGACCCGACCGCGCAGCACCCACCGCCGTCTACAATCGCTGTTAACAGCATGTTACAGCCAAGCACGTGCGGAGGGGGGGGGCTATGGGTGCCCGAGCCCCTGCCCTTTTCCCTTTGTAGGACCAAAGTGCCCCCCCCCCCCCCCCCCCCCCCCCCCCCCCCCCCCCCCCCCGCTAAACAATCGCGCAACAGAAATCCTCCGGTAGCACCCCCCCAACAATCGCGCAATAGAAATCCTCCGGTAGCACCCCCCCCCCCCGCTCAACAATCGCGCAACAGAAATCCTCCGGTAGCACCCCCCCCCCCCCCCCCCCCACCCCCCCCCCGCTCAACAATCGCGCAACAGAAATCCTCCGGTAGCACCCCCCCCAACAATCGCGCAATAGAAATCCTCCGGTAGCACCCCCCCCGCTCAACAATCGCGCAACAGAAATCCTCCGGTAGCACCCCCCCCCACCCCCCGCTCAACAATCGCGCAACAGCGATTGTAGACGGCGGTGGGTGCTGCGCGGTCGGGTCCGCGGCTAGTGGGTCCGTTGCTGGCGGGTCCGCGGCAATCGCGCCGAATTTTTAGATTACTCGCCAGAGTGGCGAGTGGTCTTCATAAATTACTCGACAAATACAAAAATTACTCGCATTTGGCGAGTAAAACAGCCTTATTTCAACCCCTGTGTGTGTGTGTGTGTGTGTCCGAGAGGGCTGCTCTCCTGAAGATTCACATTCAGAACGTTCATAACTTGTAGTCCTGCATTTTTCTTCCGGTGATTTGATGACGCGTCAAATCACCGTTACTGTAGCTGTTAAATTATTTTCTTTTTTATATGGAGTTAGTACATTTGATGGCAGCACAATCAACGTTATTCATGTGATGAAATATAGTGTTGGAGCATAGTGTTGTTTTTGGGTTCATTTCCCCTTTAAGACAACATTTTCAATATTTTTGCCCCAATCAATTTCTACCAATAATGTAAATAAAAGCTTAAAATTAACACAAAAGAAAAACGAGTAATCCTGTCTAAAATTATAAAATCAAGATTTCTGTTTCTGACCAGTTCAAGGTACGTGCTCCAATATTAAATCTGTTGATGGTATATCATATTTGTCTCAAAATGTCCATTTCTATCCACAAAACTTGCCAGAAGTTATGGTTTAAGGGGTTATTAAAAAAAAAATCTTCCGGAGGTGAATGCCCCCAGACCCCTGCGCGCCGCCGCGTGCGGCTTGCCTCCGTTACGTAACAGCACCACTGCTGGAAAAATTTCTAGGGGAAACACTGCTAGTCATACTAATACTACTAATCATACTAATACATCTTCTTTTTTTAAACTGTTTGACATTATTCAAATGTTTGTTGGACATGCACATGTTCGTCTACTTCTACTGAGCATGACAATGTCCAATGTATAGTAGTCTGACTTATAGTTTTTGAGAATGAGGCTATGGTTTGAGGCTAGGTTCTTTATACATTTCCAGGCGTCTTATGGGAGACACACACAATGAGATGTCTTTGGATATGATTCGATATGTGGTTAAAAATCGCCTGTGGCTTTAGCTCAGGTGGTTGCGGGTTCCGCTACTGATGACAGGGTCGATTTATCATTGTTCTTTTTCTTGTTTTTCTTCTCTTCGGGGAGGATTTGAATTGCTATTTTTATTCTCAATTCTGTCATCAAATCATTTTGGTGCTGGTGATTTTCCTTTGGCGGTGGCTAAAACCTCTATGCAGGAAAAACCCTGCTTTAGAACAAGACAAAAAGATTTCCCGGGGCAAGTAAAATGCCACATTGGACTTGTAAATCTAGCAACTCACTTGCCCGATTGGGCAAGTGGTAAAAAGAAAAAGTGAATAATAAAATAAAAGTTTCAATCATTTTTACCCATCATCGTCATATAATTTATGTTCTTGTTCTCTGGCACACAGCATAGCCCCTTCCCCTTTCACACATTGGAGTAAATTGGCACGTGCTATTGGCCAATGAAGAATTGAGTAGGCTAGAATTGTGATGCTTAGCTTACTCACTCACACACAGTTAAGCTCACTCACAGTTAATGAGTCCATCTCTGGGAATATGGTCATACCATTTTTGATGTTCAAGAATGTTTCTTGCTTCACATGTATGACACTGTGTCCTTGTTCTGTTTCATTTACTTAAATAAAGAATAAACATGACAACTAACTTTAGTCTTATTTGATATGCGTGTTATTTGATGACCGCTAATAAATGAAACAATAGTATAGTATAGGGGCAAGTAAAAATTGATTTCGGGCAAGTAGATTTCTGACTGAAGTGAAAAAAACCATTAACGTTCAACCCTTTTGTTTTATGATCATTTGAAGTACCCTCATTCGTTCAAAGCCGTGTCTCTTAATTGGAACTTAAGTAGGTTGTGTTTCCAATGAGAGCACTCACACCAGCGCCGCCATTCAGCCACGCTATAAATTCCAGCACCGCTCAAAACCTTGGCATGCATCGCAGCACCACCCATTATATTAAACGCAGAACAAGACCTAAAATCGATTCTTCTGACGTGTTGTTCTTTCTACTACTCCGAAGCTGCCCGCCGCGGCGCTCTGTGGCTTGTCTGGTATGCGACCCGCTTTACATTGAAGCTCTTCCATAACCGAGTCGGACTCGGACCAAGAGTGAATCTATAAGCCACTGACTTCCTCCACACAGCACTTACACGTGATATTGTAGTTTTGCTTTTTGAAGCGTTATTCTAATAAAACATGTTTTAACCAATTGAACTGTTTCTGTAATTAAATTAATGTTAATGTCTGCATCACGATAACCCTCTTTTTAAATATTACATGGTGGCGCTAGAAAGGAGAATGGTGGTGCAGTGCCACTATATCATTGTTTGGGGAGAAGCCTGATATCCTAACATTGTACAAGACTGACTGACTGGAGACGGACTGAAATAAGGTAGCCTAACTAAACAATATAGGCCTATTCTTTTTTAACCCCTCAAACACAGCAGCCGTTCTGTTTGATACAGGGCCTGGGGTATTGTACTAAACTTGGTAGGCCTAATAATCGTAATGATATGTTTTGCTGTCATTGATCAATCTTCCCAATTGCCATATCATAATGTCCATTGAGTCTGGCGCGCTGGCTTTGCCCTCGCATGCATGTTCCACCGGTAGTCGCACCCTCACGCTTTGTAACTCTTGCATGGTTGGATAAAACAATGGGCCTTAAGTCAGACGCCACTTGATTCCTATTAGTTACATTGCGCCCTCTAGTGACGATTTATTGAAATAACTTAATTGATGAGAACTTGCGTTATAAGCTCGAAGGATCAAACTTCACATGATGGATAACTTTTTATCAACAGTTAATTGTTCTTCAATCATTAAAATGTAAATCATGGCAATGTCTTAATCAGGCCGACACATATTAATGTAATTAACAAAAATATTTTGTTGGATGTATGGCCAAAAGAAATTAAAAAAAGGTCAATCATTCCATAATGTTTTGCATTAAAAAAAAAGTACAATAGGCCAACAATTTGTGCAAAAAGTGGACCTGAACTAAAACAAGAAGAATGGAAATTATTGATGTGTATGTGGTTGAATATAGTTATTATTAAAGCCGCTGGAAACCCAATTGGAAACATTTTCGTTTTAAGGCCGTTTATACATCTAATAAGCAAGGTGCAGTGTGTACAATTAAGTGGCATCTAGTGGTGAAGTCGCAGATTACAACCAACTGAATTCCCCCCTCACCTCTCTCTTTCCAACGACGTAGGAGAAGCTACAGTGGCCTGTACTGGCCTATAAGGTGCCAGTAGGTACTGAAGCTACAGTGGCCTGTACTGGCCTGTAAGGTGCCAGTAGGTACGAGGGGATAAATAATAAATACCAGAAAACTGTAATTAAATACATGGTCCAAATCTCAATGAGTGCTCGTGTACTCTTTTTGTTTAAGTCTGCGATAGTTTCCACCAATGTACACTAGGGATGCCACGGTGAGGAAGTGTTAACACCGGTAATGTACTTGTGCCAACACCGGTATTACCGATTACACTGGACATTTAACGTCTTCTTTAACGTTGGATCGTTAGGCCTACTTCCCCTTACTAAAGCTTAGAAAGTTGGTTAATTATTATTTCTTTAAAAAAAACAATAAAACGGATGATGACTTTCCTTTGGCGATTTTAGGGTTTTAAAACGGGGTGCAATGGGCGCATGTAAAATAAACGGCAGGAGTCAACAGGCTTTTCAACATGCACAACACAAATCAACAGAGAAAAAAACACAAATGAACGGGCTCGCTCTGAACACAGAGTGGTCAGGGATCTCAACGAGCTGCCGCAAGTCACATTTACAGATGTGTTTTCCTACCTTTTTTGTGGTGTGAAAAAACAAGGAATACGGTTATATATTATTATAACGACCAATCGCAATCAACATTACGCGACAGGCACACCCCTAGCGCTTATACGCAAGAAATAACTAAATGGGTTTTATTTCTATAAAAAAAAAACGATGGTGTATGGTGTACGATGGTGGGCAAGGGATGTAATTGGTGTATGCCTGAACACCGTGTAACACCGGTAACACCGACTACCGTGGCAAGCCTAATGTACACATATCCATAGTCACCTGTATTTTATACAGTATGTGCGTTACATTCACACTGGAGCTATACTGGCCATGCAGTTTTTTACCAGCTTTTTACTCTTGTAGAACTAGCAGGATACACTTCTAAAACAGCGATTTTAAAGTGATATCCATTCCGAACATTTTGTAACATGAGATGTATTCCGTTTAATTGCAATTTAGTCAGGCTATTGTTTAGGGCAGGGTACTTTGTAATTCCCCTATTGTCTAGAAATATTGGCCAAACGATGGCTATATAGAGAGGAGTGCTGCTGCCCGACGGCTTCGCTTAGAAGCCCCGTCTCCTCGGCATGTAGACACCACTAGACACACGGGATAGTAGTAAGCCCAGTGCATAACCACATGACATTGACATGTCTAATTTAACTGGCCACATTACTAAACTGCATAATGCCAAACAAGGGGATTGGTCGAAAATACATATTACCACGCAAGGATTTTTATTTATTTTATTTTTGTAACTTTTTCTTCCTCATGTGTGCGATCCACTTGAAATGCCTCCGAGATCGACGGGTTGCTGACCACTGCTCTAAAGCATCCACAGTATCCAGTTGTTTCCCTACATTAATTTCTTTTGGACTCAGTTTTCTCTGGCAGTAACATTGTTTTTATAACTGTTTGAACTGTTCTTCTTACTTTTAGGCCAAGTTTGAGTGTGCCCTAAAGCATCCTTACATTAAAATTGTCACCCCAGACTGGATCACTGATTCTGTTAAAGGTAATTTTACATATTACAATTGAACAAATTTGAAACTATTTCTGTTTGTATCTATGGTTATCACCAAGAAGATAAACATGGCTCTCTGCTTAATTTTTAAAGGCAACACCAGAAAGGATGAAGCATTCTACCACCCCCGCCTCACCTACATAGAGCCCGAGGAAGAAGAGGAGAGCGATGAGTCGTATGACCAGCGGTCCCATTCCGATGGCAGCAACAGCCCGCGGCCCTCGCGCCCTTCCAGCGCTGCCTCATCTTGCGCCGACTCCCCAGACAGCCCCCGCCGACGACCTGGCCCAAAAAAGCTTTCCTCCATCACTACCACGTCATCTCGTAAGCCGGAGCGTGGGAGTGAACGCATGTTTGATGACTCGGATGATGACTCCCCCGCGGAGAAAGAGGGACGGAACCTCAACTGGACACAAGTTGTTACTCCATCGGCTATTGCAGCAACCAACGCAACCAGAAGACGTGGAGGGCCAGTGGGCAGCAAAGATCCAGTCACCCCCTCAGGCACAGGGCTCATCAACCTGTGTGCCACAGTTCCTTCTGTGCCTGAGAGTGCCACCGGAATTGATGGAGCTTCTGCCACTGCTCCACTCAGTCAATCCACACAGCAAGGTCTGTATGTGGATGGAGGGTTTTTAATTTCTTTGCAGTGTTTATTAGTGAATAACAATGTTGCAAGAAAATATTTCATTACAATATTAGACAAGAATTTAATCTCACAAATCGGACTTAAAAAAAAAAAAAAAAAAAGTATAACTAGTTAAAAAAAAAGAAAGAAAAAAAAAGTAGTTTATGTATGGGCTTTTTACGCCTTTATGGACAGGAAAGTGGAGAGAGTCAGGAAAGTGTGTTTGGAAGTCAAGTCAATTTTATTTGTATAGCCCTCACAGTTAGTCTCAAAGGGCTTCAAGGGGAAGAGAGAGGGAATGACATGTAGCATAGGACTGCCGGTCGGTATCGAGAATCGATCATAGTTGCCAGTTAGTGTTGAAAAATGGTTTGATAGTAGGTGCCCGACTTTACGCCACACAAAGTAACCTAAATCTATAGCTAATATATTGCTACATGTTGCTAAATGAATTCATTACTCTACTCGAAAGATTCATCACTTGACGTGAGTCTGTCTTAGTCTCCACTCGACCACGAAATATGCAGGTTGTGCAACGAACTTGCAACCACTTGAGGGGGCAAGTGCTTTGAGCAACAGTGGTGACGTGAATGCAATGGGAGGGGGGAGGGGGAGTGCGACATCTAGTGGCTGAATGTTATCAATAGCACCGTAACAACATTGTATATTAAAGGGGCAGTGAACCCAAAATCTTTTTTTTGTTTTAAACATACTAATATGTCTTATATGATGTTTTCGTGACATCGAAGTCCCCTTTTGAGTGCGACGAAGGGACACCGGCAGCGAGGTGTGTGTGGATGTGTGGACCTCCGTCTGGGCAGCGGTTGATGTTGATTGCCGCGTCGGAAATAGGGTTAAGCTTCTTGGACAGTATAACGCCACGGTGTGTGTGGTAGGGATGGGTATCGTTAAGATTTTAGTGGTACTACTATCAATCCGATAATTTAACGGAAGTGCTCGTTTACCGACGAATTACTAAAGAGTTTCCCGGCTTTCAGACCGGGTCGAGACAAATGGTGGGAAGCCTTGTGCACAGTGTGCAAAGCACAGTTCGGTTGCGCGATTGTTGAGCGGGGGGGTGGGGGGTGTTGGCCCAACACCCCCCCCCCCCGCTCAACAAAGTCAAAGCCCTAATCAGAATATAGGCCTATACCATTACATGAATTTGTTTATTTAAAATCCGGGTAAGGCTGGCCCCAAATATTGGGTTTTAAAAATGAACGTATTCAGCAGCTATTTCCATGTTTAAACAAAGGCAAAACATACCAAAAAGCTCTACTTCCTAACAATAATGGGTTGGTAATTTAATAAATATGAATAGAACAGGTAGCGATGTTATTTATTTTTCTTGCGGTCCGTCATCCACTAGTTTGTCTGTTCTGTGTGTTTTGTCTTCGGGTGAATAGCGCTAGCCCTGCTGTGCAATTTCATCAAAACTTGTTCAAACTCATACTATGGAAGTTGTGTGTCTTCGGAAATGTTTAGGCTACATTGAAGCTCTGCCGTAACAGAGTCAGACTCGACCGATGAGTGGATCTAAAGGCCCTGACACACCGTTCCGATGGTCGGCCGTTGGCGAAAGTCGGGCTGTCGGTGAGCATCTGTGGCCCTAGTTTTTGCAGTGTGTTGCACACCGTTGGCACTAGTCGGCCCTTGTCTACAGGTTTTTGGCCGATTCAGCACGTTTGAATCGGGGATGGAGGCCGTTGGTGAAAGAAATCACTCTGATTTGCTGTTCAGCTTAAGCGAATCAGTGCACAAGATGAGAAACAGAAGTGAACAAAGCAGCAAACGACTTCGTCAAGAGGGCACGCACAAAACGATCATCTAATTTTTCAACATCAGTGCCATTTACAACTTCTTATCAGACATATTCTCGTTTAGAAGTAGTTATATTAATGACACCGTGAGTGCGAGTGGTGTGAAAAATGGAGGCAAACGCTGCTTTGTTTCATGTTTGTATATAGCCGCAGTCCTAGGTCTTCCGGTGTCCGTTTTTGAATGACGAATACAGACTACCGCCACCTGCTGGTATGGAGACTTATTTCCTCTCACACAGGCGCAGAATGTACATGCTAGATGGCCATTGGCTGTAGTCTTTGCGGTGTGTTCAAGTGCAACTTTTTGGTGAAGACACAGGCGACCAACAGTCGGCCTTCGTCATCGCTAGTTCTTTGATGTCGGTTTGGTGTGTCAGGGACTTAAAAGCCACTGCGATATTGTATTTGTTTATTTGTTTTAACACATTGAACCGCTTTAGAAATAAAAAGGAAAAGAAAATCTGTTGATAAATTTGGCAATTCTGCAGCAGTGGTCTCCCCCGACTCCGTTCAAACAGATGCATGCTATTTTTTTTTGGCAATTACGGTGTTACACTGGAAATAGCCTGATTCCAAATAGCTAAATAGCCTGGTCCTAAAGAGCTAAATAGCCTGGTCCTATAAAGCTAAATAGTCTGGTCCCAAATAGCAAGCTGTTAGCAATGACGGCAGCCCTCACTGTCCATCGCTCTGTACATTACAGTACATTTAAGAGCAGATGAAGAGAGACCGTGAGACCGGAGCATTGGAGCAAAGTTTTGAACGGGTAATGACAAATACCGGTGCGGTTGGTTTGCATAAAAGTACACCGGTATAAGCTTGCACACTGCACTGTAACACTCAAAACTGCCCAACCCTAATGTGTGGAGCTCCATCTGGGGAGCGTTGGATTTTGATGTCATGTCTAAGAGAGGGTAAAGCCTCTCAGACACTTGATAGTATTACACCATGGTGTGTGTGTGTGGATGTGTGGGGCTCCGTCTGGGCAGTGGTTGATTTTAAAGATCCTGTTAAGCAAATTCAGAGATTTGTTTCTAAACACATTATACTCTTTAGAAAGTAATTGCTGAAAACATGTGAAAAGACTGTAGAACCATGTAGAACTGAATTGTGGATTTACAGTTTTTTTGTTATTCACCATTTTTGTGTTCAGGATTTTTTGGGCGGGGCTGGAGTTAGGGTTGTGCCGATGGACGATATCATCGTCCATCGTGATGGCTGACTGACATCACGATGGAGAGCCACCATCGTGATGCCACGCCCCCCTTGTCCGACACACACTAATCCTCCCCTCATCTCTTCTATAGTTATTACCTAAAAACTTTGCAGGGATTGCTCTGTAAATAAATTGAAAATATAACTAATGGTCCATATAAAGTGCTGTAAGTTAACTAGGGCTGCCCCCTAATAGTCGGCTTAGTCGATCGACGGAGGCTTAGTCGAATACGTTTTCATTAGTCGAGCAAAAAGTAAAACATAAAAATAAGAAGGCATGAGCATCGCAAACCGAATACATCCGTGGTCGCAACAAGCCCTGATTTAACTAATCGCTGCAGGCATACTGACCAATACACCTGGGCAGGTAAACACCTGGGCAGGTAGACACCGCTAGACACGCGGGACTCATACCGGTGATCGCGGCTTTAGTTTGCCGTGTCTGATCGCTGTAATTCGGGGCGTGAATATCGGTTGAATATCTAATATCTTTCTAACTTTAAAAAACACTTTAGTATTTTTTAAAACGATAGTCGCACATCCCTAGTAACTACGCCGTGAAGGTGAACCCTCCTGGACTCCGCTATTAACATGAACCGCTCCGCCGGAGGAGCCGCACATCCACATGCACCGGACACCAAAATACCAACAAACATGTTTTCCATTTGATTGCTTTTAAATAAAGTTGTGTGCGGTTATACGGTAAATACGATTATTAAAAGTGTTCATGTCTCCTTCCTGGTCCAGAACCGCTTGGTCCATGCCGTTAATAGGCGGCCCGCTTCGTGGGCCACCTATTAACGGCCTTTTTTCTTTTTTTTTAAATGTCCACGATAGTTTCCACTAATTTACACATATCAAAAGTCAGTTTTAATCTGTAGTACAGTCCATGTGCGTCCACACCAGAGCTCGACTTGTCACAGTTTTTGACCTGCTTTTTCCTATTATAGAGCAGCGATTTGACGCTTTTGTCCAAAGCGACTTACAATAAGTACATTTGTACATTTGACACATTTGATACAAACATAGAATGATTGCAAAGTTTGTTTGTTTTTTGTTTTGTTTTTTTTTATTAGTGGGAGGGGGAGGGGTAGTAGAGGACATATCTAGTTGAACTGTGTTTTAGTTGGGCTATTGTTAAGGGCAGGGCAGGGTACTTAATTTGCAGATTGTGTAGAAATATCGACCAAACAAAAGCTCTATAGAGATCAGTACTGCTGCCCGACAGTTACGTTTGGAAGCCCTGTCTTGGCAGGTAGACACCGCTAATAGCTGTTGAATATCCATATATCTTTCTAACTTAAAAACTATTTTCAAGCTACATAAGCTGCATTTGAGATGTGGTTATTTTTGTATACACCACCACTGTAGCACTATGCTGCTATACATTTCACTTTCAGTTTTGAGGTGGGGACGTCCCTGGCGGGTGGTCATTATTGTAAAACTTGAACGCGTGGGGAACTCCGCCCACCCGGTCAGCTGCTGAACATTGGCGAACTAACCTATTTTATACAGCCTCTCAACAACAATGCATGACTGCGCAATGGTGGGGGCTTTTGACTATTTAATGATATATCCTGCTCCAAAACTTTGCCAAAATACATATCAACATAATGTATGTTTTTGTAAGATGACGGAAATGTGACTACAACACAATTTTCGTTTTATTGTGCTTGAGTACTACTTAAGTACACTATGTTGTAGTGGTATTTGACACTTGAGAGGGGCTTGTAACAGTTTGGGTCCATGTTCAGGGTTGAGGCAGCACAGAGGGTAGAAAAGACACACGCTGGTACTGGGGTTTCCACAATGCTCATCATTTATTGTTATTACATCAACCCACTATTTTATCACATGAGCAAAACCGAGGCCACATGTAACCAAAATGTCATCGTTGAGTTGGGGGCTAAATGATCCAAGAGGAGCATAGCAATGTGCATCTGTCCGTGACATGTGATGTTGACTGTTCTAGGCTTCTCCCCTGCCCCCCAATGCGTGAATGGGCGTGGTTTCAGCACCTTCAGCAGACCCAGCGTTTTAGTAGCCTGGCTCCGCCCACCTACGTACTTCCGCTCAAATTTCATTTCACTTCAGTACTAGGTCTGGCGATGCTACTATGTTAGAACGATTTCTTTTCCCCAAAATCTGCGGTCCAATCAGCGAACAGGAGGCGCGGCCTGAGAACAGTGACGTAGAGGTCGTGCGCGAATTTCAGTTATTGAGCGTAAGTACGGAGGCGGGCGGAACCAGGCTAATGCTAATGCTCACTGCATCTGCCGCTTGTATACTGCGCGCAACGTGGTTTCTGGCGCATGAAATACATCACGACCAAACGTTAGCGATTGGTTAAGGCAGATCCAGAGTGGCACTGGGCAGAGCCAATAGGTTTTAAACTTCAACAGCACCCGCCTTCAAGTGAGACATCGTTTGTCTCTACAGCATTGCTAGACCTTTAGTATGAATGAAATGAGTACCAAGGTCTAGTTAGGACTAGGCTAGCGTTTTAGAGCAGAGAATACTGTTTATTTTTTCACGATTTTTAAACATAATTTTATACACTTTTTTTGTTTCATTCAAATTTAGCTGGGTGGTTAATAACACCTTTTTCTGGGATGTGACAAACTCAAAACACGTTATTATTTTTTTACAGGGACTTTAATGTCCATGTCCGAGAGAGGGTTAAGCTTCTTGGACACTTAGGCTACATCCACACTACTACGTTTTCATTTTAAACCGCATAACTTTTGCCACGTTTACGCCTAGCGTACACACTACTCCGGCGTTTTACAACCCCTAAAACGAAGATTATTGAAAACACTGCTGACCCAGTTTTAGTTTGAAAACTCCGGGGTTGCGTTTCAGTCTGGACTAGTGTGGACGGGCGGATACAGAGCCGATGACGCCGACACCCACGTTCGCTTCCTGATTGGGTCTTATCAGTCATGACGTGTCCTTCCCTGATTCGTCATGCCCCTATCATGTGACCCTTTTCCAGAAGAAAACAAACCTCATCAGCCTCGGTACAGCCTGCTCTCAGTACCGCTCCAATATGTCGCCGTATTTGCTTTGCGACGACTCCCAATCTGTTTTCCGCCGCCTTCAACGCCTTATACTCATGTGTTACTTTCAGTAACAGTTCCACCTCGTCGTCGGTCCAAACAAAGAAATCTCTGGTCTTACTTTTCGCCATTGTTCTTCTGTTCAATGTTCTTCCTCCTTAATATTTTCTGCAACTAACCAACCGGAGAGTAGACAATCTGCTTCCTGTTTATACCGGCACGCTGGTCACATGACCACACATGGTCATGTGATATGCGTTTTCAGGCATGGTAGTATGGATGGAGATTCTTTCTGATACGGTGCTAAAACGCTCTTGTGGACGGAGATCATTTTCGTTTTAAAAAAACGTATAAAACGGAAAACCTAGTAGTGTGGATGTAGCCTTAGTATATAGTAGTATACAGTTAGTATATATTTAGTACACTTAGTATACATAGTATAACGACACGGTGTGTGGCGCATTTCATGTACATCGCTCATTATAATGCTCATACACAACGACGGTACGGTACTTAAAAAAAAGTAGCACAAAGTTGCCGTAGGTCGTATCCATGGAGATAACACGCCTCCCCTCCTTCCTGGAACTCTCAGCCCAAAGCGCATTTTTTAACTCATACTTATGAGTTAAAAAATGTTCCCTTATACTTTAAGTATTAACATGAATAAATGAGAAAGTATCATGAATTGACTGTTTATTTATTGGCAGGCAACATGTACAACATATTCAACAGACCAGTGAAGCCATTTTAGCGATGCATAGAGAAATTGTCTTGCCTGTTTTGCGTCATCCATAGAGAATAGAGACCACAGATCAAACTATTTAGAATGAATATCGGCCAATAACGAACGGTTGTCGATCAATCAGAGCACCCTTTTTTCCACTTAATCTGTTCGATGCTCTTGACATTGCGATTCTGCTTGCCATGCACTGTAGCTCTACAAAAACAAGTCTAGCTGTAATAAAAGTAAATGTCAAACTTATATTGGGTAAATATAACTTTTTTTCTGCTTCTTTACTGCCTTTAGGGGGCATTTCAGGTTCAGAGGGGGTCCCAGAATGGAGTCCGGCAGCAAGAACCCTACGGAATATCACCAACAACTCTGATATGCAGCAAGCTAACCGACCCACTACCGCCCCTCATGTAAGGAATACTTCACAACTACTGCTGTTGGGTTGTGCATCTCTTGGTTTGAGCCTGTAACTTTTGAATGTGTGAGAATTGTTTAGTATTAGTCATTTTGGTCTCATTAGGCAATGTCATCAGCCACTCGAACATCGCGATGCGTGATGACATCGTTGCTTATTTTACTCAAACAGCAAAAAACCAAAAACAACCGGTGGGGTCAACAGATTTTAAGTTTGTTCACAGATTTTCATAGTGCCTTCAAATGACGAATGGTAATGATGAAATAACCATAGAAATCCTAAAAAAAAGCATAAACTTTAAGGTCTAAAGTGACATTGTTGTGCTTCAAATAGGCCTACTTTAATGGTTGGGCTATAGGATATAGGATATAATATAATTCTAAATATAAGACTAATGGGCAAATAGTTATAGGATAAAGAGACGAGTGCGACAATCAGTTTCAGAAGAGGGGGAATTGACGTGAATGTAGCTTTCCTTGCAAGCGTTACAGATCTATGCGCCACTTTCTTCTCTTCTGAAATTGATCGGCCATTAGAATTAGGCTATATTCCAAAATGTTTTATATCAAAATTAGCATTTGTTGTTTAAAGGCTCTGTTTAAATCTGTTGACAGGCTTCCCCACTTGCCGTCTTTGTTTTTTTTGTTGTTTTTTTACAATGAATGATCATCAGCGAGGTTTGATATGGCAATGTGAATGTGAAAAATTGCACAGCCCTAATATGTTCCAAGGCCTCTTTAAACTTATTTACCATAGTAGTTATTTGTTACTGTTATTAATTGGTGCCGAATACTTTAATTGGTTAATTGCTTCAAAACAAATAACTGCACAGGGTCTTAAAGGTGCTGCATTGGTCTTTGTATCCAACCCACTAAGCTCTTGATGGGGAAGACATTGCATATGATGAGATGCAAGTTGAGGTCTACATTTGAACCAAGTTTCAACAGATACCAGCTGTATTTTAAGTGAAGCAAAACAAACCTTTGAACTAACTTAAGCCTGTGGCAGGTGCCTCACAAGTCTTATTCACTTCGGGTTCCTACTATAAATGTTTTTTCTAATACAGATGAATATATTTACTTATATCTGTTTTGCCTTTCATTCAGAATCTGACTGGTAATCAGGCAAAGCCATCAGACCAGCAAACTAATCGGAGCCAGGTTTCCACCCCCAACAGCAACAATCCTCTTCTTTTCCACCAATCAAAGGTGTCTAGTCAGCCTCTCACAGCTGAGCTGCAGCAACAATTGTTACAGCAGCAGCAGCAGCAATCACATCATGTTGTGCAGCAACAACACCATCAACAGTTGCCACAGCAACAGCAGCATCCTATGTTACACCTGAAGCAGCAACACCAGATGATGCAGCTTCAGCATCATCAACAGCACCAGCCTCAACCTCCGCAGGTTGTGCAGCAAGGATTTTCACAATTGCCCCAACAGCCACAACAGTTTCTGCAACAGCAGTCACAGCAGATACATCAACAACAGTTATTTACTCAACAGCAGCAGCAACAGCAACAGCAGCAACAGCAGCAACAACAGCAACAACAGCAGCATGCCTTCTCCCAGCAACAGCTGCGTCCTCAGCAGTTGATGCGGCCTGGACTCCAGCAACTACAGCAGCAACAAGCGTTGCAGCAACAACTCCAGCAGTTTCAGCAGCAGCAACGCATGCAGATGCTACAGCAGCAGCAGCAAAACCAACAGCAGAAACAGTTACATCAGCAACAACTGCAGCAGCAGCAACACTTCCTACAGCAACAGCAAATGCAGCAGCAGCATCACATACAGCAAATGCAACAACAACAACATCTGCAGAATCAACAGGCTTTGCAGCACCAGAACCAACAGCACCACCAGCAGCAGCAACAACATTCACAACAGCAACTCCAAACATCGGTACAGCCTCAGCAGCAGCAGCAGCCACCGCAGATATCCCAGTTGTTTGGCCATGAGCCAGGCCAAGAGAGTGAGTAAAGCTGCAGTACAACTTTTTTTTTTGGCAAACGCATACTGAGCTACTACAAATGAATCCTAAAAAAAGGTGGAAAACTGTAAGAATGAGTCTGTTGGTGCCTTATTCTTCTTGCACCCTTTCCTTACAGTTCCAGAGGATGGCTTCCTGCTGGGTTGTGTGTTTGCCATTGCAGACTATCCTGAACAGATGGCTGACAAACAGCTCCTTGCAACATGGAAGAGGGTAGGTGAAAAAATTGGCGCTTTATATTAAGGTCCTTGTAATAAGTGTTAGTTAATAGGTAATAAGGCCCTTAATAAGTGTTAGTTAATAGCAGAGGTTGCGCTAGATTTTTTGGTTGTCATTTTGACTGACAGGGTCATAAAAATCCTGTCAATCTATTTTTACCGGTCACTTTAATTTTTTAAATGACAATAATGACATGTTCAATAGCATTTAATTTTAATTCATTTGTAATTAATATTCAGTCCAAACAAGCTGAACAAATAATCCACACCTTGGATACCCACATCTAGCAGAAGAATGTCACTTTTTCTCCGCAGTAACAAAAACAACTGACTGTGTGGCCCCAGTAGCTACATATGAACAATGAATAATGAAATATGAACAGTTCACCTGTGGCCTAAACGCACAGTCTCGGGACGCGAGCGATTCGCTGCGCAAAGCATGCTGGGATTGCTTGCGGCGCGAATCCACGCGGTCACCAATCAACAAACAGGACGTGGGCGTGACGTTGACCCTTCTGATTCATTACCACAATGCGGGCGGGAGCTAGTTGATCCACTAGTGAACACCCCAAGCGAACGAGTTTTCAAGGCGGCGCGATGTCACGTGGATAATTCGCGTGACGTGGGGCTTCTCGGTCACACCTTCCTCCTGGTCCGCATGGACTAGAATCGCGTGCCCGCTTGTGCGTAATCAAATGTTTCAAGTGGGTTTGTTTTTTCAAATGTTTCAACACTCGACTGCCGTGACATTTTTCTTCTTTTCTACTTCTCTTCTTCTACAAGGGCCAATTAATATGCTCATATTCAGATTTTTCCATCACCGTTTAAAAAAAACGGTCAATGACGGAAAATATTTGGGTAACGCGACCCCTGGTTAATGGGTAATATGGCCCTTATATGCTTATTAAATAGGTAATAAGGCCCTTATAAGTCCTTATAATAGTTATAGTCCTTTACTAAGCTTTTTGTCTTAACTTTTCTTGCTTTATTATGCATTTATTAGCAGTTACCTATGCACCCGGAATGAACACTACTACTAATTTACATATCAATAATTTAGCGGTAAATCAAAAACACACTTAGACAGCTTTTGAACATGAATGTAATTTATGTTGTGCTGCATAAATGATATGGTATCATACTACAGTTGTTAGCAGCTATGGATAAATAAAGTTGAAATTGAAATGCCTTCATCGTAATGCCTATTGGAAACTCTTTTGTGTCCAATCTACATATGTATTTACATATGTAGATTGGACATGTTTAAATTAACATGTTTGAATTAAGATGCCCCTAGTACTATGGTATGACACCGTATCATTTATGTTGTGCTGCATATCAGATCCTTCGTTTTAAGAGCTTTTATTTTGAAGCAAATTGTAAAACCGGAAGTTCGGTTTATGCAAGGGGCAAACTGGTGGCGCATGCCTACATCTGTATCTGCCTTGTCTCTGCAGGGGGATGATATTGGTGTTTAATATGTTTTCAGGATATCTTTTACAATCTACAATTTACCTCAAGGTTTTTCAAAGGCCTGTTTGAGCCTATGTTTTATATATATGTTTTAAATAATGTTCTGTTTGTGGCCGCATGTGGCTTCCATTTACATGAAAGTGATGTGTGAAGTGTGTTTTTGTGATTCACCGCTAAATTATTCTATTTATATGTAATTTTTGTTCACATTTTATCAAGCTTGACCACATGTAGTGTTCATTCCCGCAGCTCCCCCATATGTTAATAAGTGCATGATAAATGATTTATTAACCCTAATAAGGCATTGTTCTTGCTTTAGATATGGCAGCTGCAAACAGCATTGTTAACTGTTAATAAGGGAATAGTTAACTGCTAATAAATGCATAAAGTCTGTATTAATCTTAAAGCAACACAAAAAGCTTAGTTGTTAATCAGTGCATAGTTAACTGCTAATAAATGCATACTAATGTATGTATTAATCTTTATGAAGCAAGAAAAGCTAGTTAAGGTTTAACAATGACATAGGGAAGTTAGTTAAACTCAATAAATACACATACTAATGTTAATAAGCATATTATAAGGACTTATAACATGGGCCTTATTACCTATTAACTAATGCTTATTAGGGGCCTTATTACTGATTAGCTAACGCTTATTAAGGGCCTTATTACCTATTTAATAAACATATTATAACGACTTATAAGGGCCTTATTACTTATTAACTAATGCTTATTAGATGCCTTATTACTGATTAGCTAACGCTTATTAAGGGCCTTATTACCTATTTAATAAGCATATTATAACGACTTATAAGGGCCTTATTACTTATTAACTAATGCTTATTAGGGGCCTTATTACCTATTAGCTAACGCTTATTACAAGGACCTTAATATAAAGCACTTCTAAAAAACGTAATATGTAGAACATGTCCAGTATTCCGATAATATACTTAGACTACAAAAATGTATTGAGGTTTTACAACACATGCTAGTGTGCCAGTAGAGGTTCAAAAACAGATGGAGCAGCATGAATGATTGAATTGCATGGCTGTAAAAAATAATAATGCAAAAAATGTTCACTAGGTTATCCAGGCTTGTGGGGGCACCGTTGACTCTTCTCTTAATAGTCGTAGCACACATCTGCTCTGTGAAAGCCAAGTGAGCAGCATGTATGTCCAGGTAAGTGCTTGGCTTCTAAAATGTCTAATTTTATATTCATATTGGTACTTGTCTGTGAGTTGAGTTGTTGACTATTAATCACGCTGGTCTATCAATGGCAGGCACTTAGAGAGGGGAAGCGGTGTGTGACAGCCCACTGGCTCAACACCATTCTGAAGAAGAAGAGGATGGTTCCCCCTCACAGAACATTGCACCTGCCCTTCGCTTTTCCTCATGGAGCTAAACCTTGCTCTCAGCATGTATGTCCAAGGGGAGGGTGTCTTTTGAGATTGGTCCATTGCTTTTTGTTTGCATGGTTATCAGTGTTTCCCACAGAATCAGATTCTATTTGTGGTAGTAGCCTCCCCGGGGGAGGCTACTACCTGTCATAACTGAAAAAACCTGACCATTTGCGCCTCCTCAGTACAAGCCCTTTTGAATCTTTGAAAGTATTTTTCAATATTCATCTGGATTGAGGGAGCAAACATTCAGCGTCATTGTTAAATAATTAACATTAAGCCTTTGCACACCAAGTTCGTATTTTTCGTCACGTTTAAAAATAAATACGACCTCACATTGTGTCAATCACGTTTACACACCGACTCCAAAACTTTCGTCCGTCATTAAAGATTTCGGAACAGGTTTGATTTTCTGCGTTTTTTTGCATAAATCACAGACTTTCGGGAAAAACAATCCTTCCTGCGTATTGAGTACGGAGAGGAGGGGCTGTTCACAGACGGGTCCGAGAGAGAGCGAGACAGAGCAAAAGTGGGGGGGGAAAAAAACAAAAAAAGCTCTACAATTAAATAAGATTTTACCCATTTTAAATAGTTAGAAAAAATAAAATCAATACGTGGCGGTCAATGTTGATATTGTGGCGGGCCGCCACAAATAAATCAATGTATGGGAAACACTGGTTGTGTCGTTTGGAGAATTCCATACCAAATCTAAATAGATTGGATTTTGTTTTTGTTTTTAACAAATGTAATCTTTGATTGATGGCAAAATGGAACAATACAGTTCTATATATGTATCTCCATTTTGAAAATCAACTTTACTCTACTGTCCTGTCCTCCCCTTTAGATTATATCCTTGACGGGCTTCGTGGATACAGACAGGGATGACTTAAAGCTAATGGCGTACCTGGCTGGAGCCCGATATACTGGTTACCTTTGCCGCAGTAACACGGTCCTCGTCTGCAAAGTGTAAGTTGAATAGGGCAGTTGGTTTGTCTATGTCTGTGTCTCCACGAGTATCATATTAAGACAAGAACTTTATATTTGAAAATGTAAAGTTAACGTTAACCAACAAAGCGGGGGCTTTGTTGCTTTGTTATAATCTGCTATTGTCTTATTGTAAATCACTGTCTCTCCAGCCCCAGTGGTATGAAGTATGAGAAGGCCAAGGAGTGGAAGATACCCTGTGTCAATGCTCAGTGGCTCTGTGACATCCTGCTGGGGAACTTTGATGCTCTCAGGCAGATCCAGCACAGTCGCTACTCTAACTATAACCACACTGAACCACTGGTGCCTAACCAACTGCTTGTGCATAATTTACTGGGTATGTAGACAGTATTTTTGCATTTATATATATATATTTGTTTATTTTGCAAATGAAATCCAAATAGAAAACAAAATAATCAAAAGTTCAACACTCTTCAGAGTAACCAACCTCAGATTAGCTGAGCCAACCTCAGATTAGCTCCAACTATGAACTATGACCCCTGGCCTGGAGTGTGGTCATTCTGAGAAAATTAGCTGACTTGACTCAATTCCGCTGCTTTAGAATGTATATCCCTATCTTATTTTCCATGGATTGCTTGTCTACCTTGCTGTGACCTTTTGTGTTTTGTAATTTTTTATTTATGTTTTTGTTTAACATAGGGGCCTGGCGGACGCCAGTCAAAGTCTCTGCAGAAGCATTGGCAGTAAGTTAACAATGGCTTTATATTTTGAGATGAACACTGATGCCTACGGGCATCTCCCAGAAGTTTAAGTTTCAAGTTTACTTTATTTATAAAGTGCCTTAAAAACAAACCAGGTTTGTACCAAAGTGCCGTGCAGATTATTTTGTGCACACACAGCCAATACACATGCAGTCAAATTAGGGACACAGTAAAAACAGAAAATAAAGTGCATACACAAAATGCTAAAAACAATGAAACGGGAAATATATTGCATACACAAATACTGTACTAAAAACAATACATCAAGTGCCGTGGTCATTGTAGTCTTTTAAAAAAAAACACCATCAGCTGACCGAGTGTTCCAAAGGGTGTCTGTCTTCAGCGGTTTTCAGGCGGGACCTTGGAATGGCTAGTAGCCTTGTTCTGAGGACCTAAGGGGTCTGCTGATGTGGTAAGGGGAGAGGTCAGAGATATAGGCAGGAGCAGTACCATGCAAGGCTTTAAAGGTAAGGAGTAGGATTCTAAACCAGTTTCTGTAATAGACAGGGAGCCAATGTAGTGATACAAGGATTGGAGTGATGTGGTCTCTATTTTTAGTTCTGGTTAATAACCTGACTGTAGTGTTTAGAATAACATCTAACTGCCACTGGATCCATCACGGGAGCACTCTGGCTCCGACACGGGAGCATTCCACCCTGGGCGCGGCTTCAGTACGTTTCAGCAGATAGCTGAGATAACACGAGAACTGCTTAGTCCACGCGAAGTTGACTTGCAGCTGCTTTGTCTGTCAGAAGTTGACTTGCTGTTGATTCGGTCATTCTGGATGAAATCAAAGCATGGATCATGGAAGTGTCTGATTTTGCTGACACTTGTTTTATTTTCCAGATTTTACTGGAAAATAAATGAACAATCTCCAGTCCCCATCTTTTACTCTCCGTGACGAGTTTAGCATACTCATTGGAACATTAACTAGCTAGTTAACCCCTAACAAAGCATATCGGTGCAAAATCGGTGCACAATCCACGTAGAAAATTTTTCTCCTCTAAAATCAGTATTGGTCTTGGTCTCAAAAATCCCATATCTTTTTAATCAATTTCTAATCAGAAATTGTTTTTATTTCTCCATGGAGGGATGCTAATTCTGCCTATTTTTTCTGACTGATAACCGACATTCGTCATTAACCATTCACCGATAAAAATAATTGCGCTATTATAAAAATGGACAAATGTCTGTGACCCATAAAACATTTTTGTATTGGAAAGGAGGGCTGCCCAAATTCATACTTTCAAGTATGACATAAAAAATTCAAGCTTCCGATAATCATTACGTTTCCGAAGGTATATTCGAAACCTGTTCAAATTCCGCGTTTGTGTTTTGTCATGTGCCGGGCTATGTGAAGCCTGTGTGAGCATGTGCCCCCAGCATTAATAAATACAACAGATTATTACTAAGTCTTTTATTACAACTAACTAATACAGTATATTGCCGCTTTTCAAAGTGACTGTGGGGGTTACCACTCGAGAAACATCTCAGTTGAGAGGAAAAAAGCCGAAGCTTATACTTGCTAAAAGCGTGGATGTATATGGATGAAAGACATAATAACAGAGTGCCTTAAGAGCACGTCATCACTGACAACCTCACTGATTAAAGGTAACAGCACTCTTAAAGTCAAAGAACAACAAATTATTACGGTGTACTAAACTACAACCAAAAAGAGTAATGGGGCCAGCCCTTTATTTTTACATGTACAACTTCAGCAAAAACAAACGTTACGTGAGGATTTAAAATATAAGTTTTACCAGTTAACTGATTACATTTATATTGTCGGTTAACAGTTAAACGGTTAATTGTTAACATCCCTATTAGCAAATTATTAATTAAATATTAAATGAAGTATTAGGGCGTGTTCACACCTAGCATTTTTTTTTCTGCCAGCGATCTTTTTACATTCTATTTCTATGTAGCAGAGCGTTTTTGGAAAATGTCCCCGGTGTTTTTTTGTCCCGCACCGAGCGTAAAAAAAAGTTGAAAAAAGTTCAACTTTCAGGAAAAAAGCGCCCAACGTCAGGCGTTTTTTTGACAACTGACCAATCACAGTTCGCCGCAAATCGCGCATCATCGAAATGAAGCTCCTGGACTAAATGATGGTCGGCACCTTGCTACTGCCTTCCCCGAGTGATATCGTGTACCCACAAACGTGCAGGTACATGATTCTCCTCGTCGTCAGTAGTAGGCGAGTAAGGTCGGGGTCTAGAGTGGGTTTGTTGTTAGGCGATAGAAAAAACGCTCTCACCGCTTTTAGGACAAACAGCGCTGCCAGCTTTTTTTTCTTTTTTTTTGAAAAAACGGTCGGCTCAACTTTTCCCTATCACAAAAAACGCTAGGTGTGAACACGCCCTTATACTGCAACTAAATTATTATTACTAATTATTGCATTAATCACCATGGTAACATTCAAAATACTAAAAATACGCAAAAAAGCTTTTGACACTCAAATGAAGACAATAGCAGAACCAAGCAAAAAGAAAAGCCTTGTATGGTGCTATTTTGACATTTTGGACATAAACAAACCGTGAGCGAGAGTCAAAAGTAGTGAAACGCATTTGGAATTTGGAAATGAAATCATTCCACACTGTATTTTTTATTATGTATTGTTAGAAGCGCTAGGACATGGACATTAATAGTGCGGTGAAGTGCAGCCGGAGAACTCTATCTCTGCTCTGTAATCGCATTTTAGACAGACAGGTCTGTCGCGTGATGACGCATGTGCCCATGCGCACAAAAAAAATGAGTACTCGAGTACTTGTGGGAACAAACTAACTGCTAATCATTTAGCCTACCCCTACAAGATACTGTAGCTGTGTCCCAATTCAGGGGTTGCATGCTTCGAAATACGCATTTGAAGGCCGATTACGTCACAACGCTGCGCGAAGGCTGTCCCAATTCGAAGGCTCCTTCAAATGCGTACTTCAAATGCGTACTTCTTTTCCCTCTTTTTGGAGGATGCACCGCAACTATCCTTCGCGGCCTCGCATATCCCAAAATCCTTTGCGCGCCGCTTTTCAGTGCCGGGAAAGTTACAATGGCGACACCAAGCGGCGATAAATGTATATTTAAATGTAATTAGTATTGAGTTTATATTTAATTACTTTTACTTATTACTACTTATACTTTTACTAATTACTTATATTTTATTACTTTTATTATCCCTGCTTTATTTCCAGACTGTAAAACTGCAAACCCTAGTTAAACGATTGGATTGAATAAAGAGCTACGTTTATGATTATCACTATTATATGTTATACTTAATTATTATCATTCTGATAATTTTTTGCTTTATTAGAACCCTTCCGTCTGTTTTTCAACTGACGACAAACTGACAGGCAACGGCTACGTTACTACCAACTGACGGCTGGTGACGCGGCTGGTGACGCAACCGGGAAATGCTTCAAAGGCTAGACCGTCTCATTTAACAATGGTTGATGCGGCCTTCGAAGGTCCCTCAGAAGTACGCAGCCTTCGAAGGCCGTGAAGGCTGCGTACTTCGAAGCATGCAGCCCCTGAATTGGGACACAGCTTGTGGTTCTTGTAATCTTCCCGAGTGGTAGCATGTACAATGAGAAGAGAATGAGTCCCAGGATCAAGCCTTGGGGGACTCCTGGCGGTATGCTGGTGTGACTGGACGATGAGCTGCCTATGGACACTGAGAAACTCCTTACACTGATGTAGGAGATGAACCAATTCAGGGCTGAACCATACATGCCCACCCAGTCTCTCAGATGGGCAAATAAGATGTTGTGATCGACCATGTTGAAAGCCGCACTTAAATCTAGCAGAATTCAAATGGAGTTTCCACCATCTGCAGCATGGAGAAGATTATTCCTGACTTTTAAAAGGGCTGTTTTGATACTGTGGTGCTTGCAGAAACCAGATTGACATTTCTCTAGGGTGTTATTTTGATTTAAAAAGGACAGTAACTGATTTAAAAAAACAACCTTCTCAAAAACCTTTGATTGAAAAGAAAGTTTTGAAATCTTTATAAGGCTTCTTTATACACTCACCGGCCACTTTATTAGGTACACCTTGCTAGTACCGGGTTGGACCCCCTTTTGCCTTCAGAACTGCCTTAATCCTTCGTGGCACAGATTCAACAAGGTACTGGAAACATTCCTCAGAGAGTTTGGTCCATATTGACATGATAGCATCACGCAGTTGCTGCAGATTTGTCGGCTGCACATCCATGATGCGAATCACCCGTTCCACCACATCCCAAAGGTGCTCTATTGGATTGAGATCTGGTGACTGTGGAGGCCATTTGAGTACAGTGAACTCATTGTCATGTTCAAGAAACCAGTCTGAGATGATTCGCGCTTTATGACATGGTGCGTTATCCTGCTGGAAGTAGCCATCAGAAGATGGGTACACTGTGGTCATAAAGGGATGGACATGGTCAGCAACAATACTCAGGTAGTCTGTGGCTTTGACACGATGCTCAATTGGTACTAATAAGCCCAAAGTGTGCCAGGAAAAAATCCCCTACACCGTTACACCACCACCACCAGCCTGAACCGTTGATACAAGGCAGGATGGATCCATGCTTTCATGTTGTTGACGCCAAATTCTGACCCTACCATCCGAATGTCGCAGCAGAAATCGAGACTCATCAGACCAGGCAACGTTTTTCCAATCTTCGATTGTCCAATTTTGGTGAGCCTGTGTGAATTGTAGCCTCAGTTTCCTGTTCTTAGCTGACAGGAGTGGCACCCGGTGTGGTCTTCTGCTGCTGTAGCCCATCCGCCTCAAGGTTCGACGTGTTGTGCGTTCAGAGATGCTCTTCTGCATACCTCTGTTATAACGAGTGGTTATTTGAGTTACAGTTGCCTTTCTATCAGCTCGAACCAGTCTGGCCATTCTCCTCTGACCTCTAGCATCAACAAGGCATTTGCGCCCACAGAACTGCCACTCACTGGATATTTTCTCTTTTTCTGACCATTCTCTGTAAACCCTAGAGATGGTTGTGCGTGAAAATCCCAGTAGATCAGCAGTCTCTGAAATACTCAGACCAGCCCGTCTGGCACCAACAACCATGCCACGTTCAAAGTCACTTAAATCACCTTTCTTCCCCATTCTGATGCTCGGTTTGAACTGCAGCAGATCGTCCTGACCATGTCTACATGCCTAAATGCATTGAGTTGCTGCCATGTGATTGGCTGATTAGAAATTTGCGTTAACGAGCAATTGGACAGGTGTACCTAATAAAGTGGCCGGTGAGTGTAAGTGGCTGATCTACAGCTTTCTAAAAGCAGGATGGGACTGGGGGTTAAGGAGCTGTTTAAAATAGCCAGAAGACATGGGCCAATGGCCTCAAAACACTGCTTTAAAATCCTGGTTGTATGTCCAGGTCGCATTATGTGGACTTCATGGCTGTAATAATTTTACCAAGCTGAAGGAGGGAAACTGTTTACAAGCACACGCACGACGCGGGCCGCCTATTAATAGCATGGACAAAGCGGTTCTGAAGGTTGTCAACCAGGAAGGAGACATTGAACACTTTTAATAATCGTATTTAACCGTATAACTGCACACAACTTTATTTAAAAGCAATCAAATGGAAAACATGTTTGTTGGTATTTTCGTGTGGATGTGTGGCTCCTTCGGGGGAGCGGTTCATAATAGCGGTGTCCGGGAGGGTTCACCTTCGCGGGCGTAGTTACAAGGGATGTGCGACTATCATCTTGTCTTAACAAATACAAAAGTGTTTTTTAAAGTTAGAAAGACATTAGATATTCAACAGATATTCACGCTCCGAATTACAGCGATCAGACACTGGCAACTAAAGCTGCGATCACCGGTATTAGTCCCGTGTGTCTAGCGGTGTCTACCTACCTAGGTGTATACCTACCCAGGTGTATTGGTCAATATTTCTGCAGCGATGCAAGATGCAGCGATGAGTTAAATCAGGGCTTGTTGCGACCACGGATGTATTCGGTTGCGATTCTTGTTATTTTTATGTTTTACTTTTTACGCGACCAATGAAAACTTATTCGACTAAGCCTCTGTCGATCGACTAAGGGTTGGTCGACTATTAGGGGGCAGCCCTACATATTTCCCTTTGGTTTACACAGACTTGAAAGATTTACATTGTGCCGCCCTCCTGACTGTACAAAATCTAGCTTTGGTGAGTACGTCGAGTGACACGTTGAATTATCTCAAAGCTGTGAAGTATCACTTTTTTTGTTTATATAAATGTTAAAATCTCCATTTAAAATGATCATATCATTATCATATAGAGTGGTGCAGGAATGAGTCCTAAAACCCGGAAGTCCGTTAGCATGTTGGCACTTCCGGTACCTCGTCTCAAATGGGTTTTTTGAATGGGTTTTTGGTTAGATGGCTGAAATAAGGTCTGTGGTTAACACAAGCTTAAGAGATGGCCACGTTTTGTCTACGACATAAAATACGAAAAATTCTGCCAATTGCATTTACGCTTCAAAAGTCATAAAAGATGTGTTCATTGGTGAAATTTATCTTGCTTAACAAAACGTAAGTATCATAAACTTTTGTTTGCCACAGAGCTTATTTCCTGCAATAATCCAAAATCCAATGGGAAAAACCAATTGGCTTTTTGTCGAGGGAACCCAGGGCGACGCTAATTTACGGGTTGGCCTACAAAAATGTCATCCCTGCACCACTCTATATACAGTCATATCTAGTGACAGCAATAAATACTAGTTCAGTGAAATCCAATAAAAATAGTTTTAGTTGCTTTGGTGGCCTATATAGCGCATGAGAGATTACCTAAATTGATTTTAGCACAAGTCTTTAAGATAAGACTGCAATTTCACCTCCTCTTTGCTCATGTCTAACTGACTAAAATAAATTGTAATTTGGAGGGAAGATCTCAGTGGCAGTAGACCCCGACTGGGCTCCTTCAACACAGGACACAGGTAGTTGATGCACATAATCCCAGTTTATTTGAGGTTTGGCAAGATGGTGCAGCCAGAGCAGATGTAACATGCTTCATAACTGGCTTTCTTGAGTGTGTGTGATGGCTGGTTTATCCTGGGGGCCTTGATTGCTCCCCTTGATTGCTCATGCACCACACTTGTGCAGCCTCACCCAGCCCGAGTCTAATCAGTCTGACTTGGGCCAAGTGTACACCCAATTATAGGGGGTAGATAAGCATGGTTAGTTATAGGCTTATAGTGTGCTAGGATTGTTATTGCAGGAATATTAAAGACGTTAGAGAGATTTTGACCTCCAGGATTTCTGTGTGAAGCCTAGCCAAGAGGGAGAGGTATAGGCGCGGTGAGGGGTTATGGGCAGTGGGCTAGAAGTGGCGATGGAATGACGAGAGGCAGATGTAAACATTAACGCACATGGATAATACAGGATGTTATGAGAAATATTAGCTGATAGTGAGCGAGAACCCAGGCGATTTGGGTGCAGACCACTTCTGTTAAAAAATTCAGAGTGCTTTCAAAAAAGGTTGAAATTGTCAACACATTGACACTGGAGCCAGGTGTAGAGGCTGAGGAGTCTAAAACGCCCAATTCCATGATCCAGCATGGGAATCAGACCAGAAATAAAAATGTCCAGTGCTCTTTAAAAAGTTAAAAAGATTGGCGAAGTCACCTTTCAACAGTTGGGATTGCTGCTGGGGACATGGGCGACCACTCTTTTTACATCGGAATACATTGTCAATAGTTTGGGACGCTCACACATCAGACTGGCTACTTTGGCTCCCAGGTAACACCAAGTCACTGCTGACTTTAACTCAAAGTTACGGATTATCGAAACGCCGACGATTAATGTAGTTGGGGATTGTTCAGGTGAACCTTCTTTCTCGGAGAGATTCGCCACCAGCATCAGCAGGATGTGTCGCTTTTCCCATCCAGCTGTTGGTGTCGTGGTGAGGAAGAGTGGTCTGTAAAGGGGCTGCGGCAGACAGAGACAGTGGCGGAGATCATCTGGTTTCTGGTACCGATCACAAATCACAGGGTATATTTGAAGTCTTATGTTTATCATGTAGCATTATTTATTCTTAACAACATTGTATAATAAAGGGGCAGTGAACCGAAAATTGTTTTAGCTTTTTTTGATATGTGGTAATATGTCTTATATGATCTTTAACATAGTAATTGATGCCAGAAAACAGGTTTAAAATCATGTTTTTGCCAGTCTCCACCAACCAGTTTGTGAATGTTCTGCTCTGCTCCAATCTTGAGTTGCATTCTTTGGTGACGTCGAAGTGCCTTTTCTGTGACTAAGGGACATTGGCGGCGAGGTGGATGTGTGGAGCTCCAGCAGTTGATGTTGATGACTGCGTCCAAGAGTGTTATAGGGGTATTTCGGAATTTTGGACATAGGGCCTCGTTTCCAAGTCAGCCAGTGTGTTTATCATTGGAGACGTTTTCAACAAATTTCATGCAGTCCTTCTAGTTGCACAGTTCGCTGGTGCTAAGCTAGCGCAAGTCAACGGTATCGACTAGCCTGCCAATAAAAACAGTCTTACCCACTCCACAGTACACCCAAGGCAAATCAATTATAACGCCAGACTATCGATGTAAATTAGGGATGCACCGAATAGAACATTTTTGGCCGAAGCCGAATACCGAATAATACAGAATACCGAATGTGGTTAAGTTTTTCATTATTTTTTAAAAAAATATTGCATAAATAAAATACATTTTTAGACATGATTTTCAAACAAAATAAATGTTTATTTAATATTCTGACATTTGAATATTTGAATAGAAGTGCATTCCCAAAAGAACAAAGAAGTGCATAAAAGTGGATAAACCCACAACAAATGAATTATTGTCCTTTTGGCACAACTCTATTTAGTCACAGTAGACTAATAATGTAAACAGAAGGCACGAGTAAATTGCAATAAGTGTGCTTGTAACCTCATAAACTTATACAGGTACATAAACTACATAACATATCCCAGACCAGAACAGATTTGTCAATAACAGTACTTCAGCTTCAACTTAAAAAGAAGGAAACTATGACATCTGAGACAACCCTTAAATTGTTTTATACCATGGTCTGGGTGAATACTCGATTCTGATTGGCTGGAGGGTGTAGGTTAAAAAGTGTTAATTTACACCAAAGATTATAAATCGAAGATTATAGAGCTCCGCTCTATAATCTTTGATTTACACCTAGGAAAGACATTGACGCTATGAAGACGCTATGGCCGTGTTGCTTGGCAACGCCTGCATACGGGAGATATTAAATAGTATTTAAGTCCACTCGACTTAAAATAAAAATAAAAAAACCCTCACGATTTTAACTCTAAAACACATTAAAATATTAATTGATTAAATATTTCTTTCTTTCGTAAGTGACCATGATATAAACAGGATAATGCCCGACGAGGTGTCCATTAACAGAAAGTAATGGACGATGCGGAGACGTGATTCCGCGTCGTCCATTCATTTCTGTTAATGGACTGGTCTGGCATTATCCCTTACTTATACTATACTTTATATTTCGGCTGAGCACTCGCTGCAAACCGCAATTCTTTTTTCGTTCTCCGTAACTTTGAAATATCTCCACACTGCCGACATCTTTGTTTATGTTTGCCGTCACTGCACGTTCTTTGATTGCGTCAGTAAAACGTGCTGCTAATATTTAATATATATATTCGGCCTTGTTTTTCACTCATTCCACCGAATACCGAATAGTGCTTTTTTTGCAATATTCGGACGAATATATTCGGTTACCGAATATTCGGTGCATCCCTAATGTATATGTCTGTGTTGATAGAATAATGTTAGAAATAAAACCAACCTCGCATTGCATGTTCTGGGCTACAACCCCGGATCATTTCAATTGCTAGCAACATCCATGTTCGCTGGATACAACAAATTCCTCGTCAACGGCTTCAAAAGCAGGCACATCGGTATCTCCTTCAAACGTGGCCATGTCTTGTTTATTGAATAGGATAATTCGCTAATACAATTCCTTTGTGCACTGTAGGCTACTCTGAGTCTGTGGTTCTGAGCAATGACAGCGGCAGGTAAACAAACTATTATAGAGCCTAGAGCCTAGGTCAGGGGTCGGCAACCCAAAATGTTGAAAGAGCCATATTGGACCAAAAAAACAAAAAACAAATATGTCTGGAGCCGCAAAAAAATAAAAGCCTTATAGAAGCCTTATATTGAAGGCAACCCATGCTGTATCTATAGTAGCTATATTAGCCTACTATAGAAATGACTAAGTTAACTACAAATACATAATGAGCCTTCATGATTAAATGTTTATTTTTCCTGCAGTGCATCCTGTAGCAGTGGTTCTCAACCGGTGGGGCGGGGCGCGGGTTCAAAAAGGAGGCGCGTATTTGCGCCGGACTGTCCGGTTTTTCAGCCCTGTCCGGCGTCCGGCGCAGCATCAAGCCGGGCGCGTATTTGTCCTCCTTTTTGAGAGCGCAACAGTAACACACCGCGCCCCCCCCCCCCCCCCCCCCCCCCCCCGCCGGTCGTAGGTCCGCGGTGTGTTACTATTGCGCGCACCACCACCCCCCGCCGTCGGCCGGAGTGTTACAATCGCGCGCGCCCCCCCCTCCGTCGGCCGTAGGTCCGCGGTGTGTTACTATTGCGCGAACCCCCCCCCCCCCCCCCCGCCGGCCGTAGGTCCGCGGTGTGTTACTATTGCGCGCGCCCCCCCCCCCCCCCGTTGGCCGTAGGTCCGCGGTGTGTTACAATTGCGCGCAATTGTAACACGTAAATCTTCGTTGACAGAAATGTTGAAATTTAATATTTATTCTACACATTTTTACAGCATTGAAAAACGTTAATAATGTTTGTGTCATGTTTGTTTTCCTACAGAAACCATATTAAAACAAAAAATATATTTCTCTCCCCCATCTTTTTCCATTTTCAAACATTTTTGAAAAAGCTTCAGGGAGCCACTAGGGCTGCGCTAAAGAGCCGCATGCGGCTCCAGAGCCGCGGGTTGCCGACCCCTGGCCTAGGTAATATCACTCTGCCGCTGCCATAGCCTACTACCAGGAAGTATAACGCTGCTGCTGAGACACTCAAAAGTCCCTCAAAATGCAATGCCATGCAAGGATGGTTTTATTTCTAACATTATTCCATCAACAGACATTTACATCGATAGTCGTTATAATTGATTTGCCTTGGGTGTACTGTGGAGTGGGTAAGACAGTTTTTATTGGCAGGCTAGTCGATACCGTTGACTTGCGCTAGCTTAGCACCAGCGAACTGTGCAACTAGAAGGACTGCATGAAATGTGTTGAAAACGTCTCCAATGATAAATAACACACTGGCTGACTTGGAAATGAGGCCCTATGTCCAAAATTCCGAACTACCCCTTTAAGCTTCTCGAACACTTATAGTATAACGGTGTGTGTGGATGTGTGCATTTCATATACAGCATGGCTCATTATAACAATCATGTTATAATGACATCAACATTATAAGTATTTTACCGTAAACTCGGACAAAGACGTTGCAGCTAAGTGCAACATTTGTCATGCGCAAGTGTCCCGTGGAGGGACAGAACCGGGAAGGTTCAATACAAGCAACCTCATTGCACATTTGAAAAAATACCTGCTTGGAAAAATGGACTGCTTATATCAGAGCGCTTACATCGGAGATTTTAGATGCAGTCCGATAAAATCCGATATTCGCTTTTTCGGACTGATATCCGATATCAATATCGGATCAGGACATCCCTATTTTATACAACTGCTAAACCACCACCGCCAGTTCTGAGTTGGTTTACGTATGCATAGTCCGGTGGCGTGGATTCTACTAAATGGATATCACTTCCAGGTTTTAACTATGTCTCAGTTAAAGAGAACAACTGCAGTCTGTTTGAGGAAATGGTATATTGACAGAGATTGCACATTCAGAAGCCCACATTTTTAGCTGGAGTGTGGCTTGGGTTGTTAGGATGTGGTTATTGAATCTCACATGTTCCTTAATGCAGGGAATGTGAACCAAGTTTTTAGTATTTACAGCAGAAGAGTTGAGTGACATTCTGAGCGAAATCCTTACCAAGATAGAATAGCTAGGTGTAGCTGGACAGCCTAGCTATGAGGGGGAGGTATAGATACAGTGAGGGGTTATGGGCAGCGAGCTGGAAGTGATGATGGAATGACTAGAGGCAGATGCAACCACAGTCACGCACATGGGTTATACAGGATGTTATGAGAAATAATTGCAGATTGTGAGCGAGAACCCAGGCGATTTGGGTGCAGACCATCTCTCTCAAAAAGGTTCAAATAGTTAATTCAACTGAAGTCCTGCTCTCTACATTATTGCTGGAGCCAGGTGTGGAGGCTGAGGAGTTGTTGAAACACCCAATTCCTGGACCCAGTGTGGGAATCAGACCAGAGATAAAAATGTCTTTACCAATGATCTTTAAAAAGTTCAAAGATTGGCAAAATCACCTTTCAACAGTTCAGATTGCTGCTGGGGAATGTCATCTGTGCAGGCATGGACGACCACTCTGAAGCATATGACACTTGTGTGTTCATACTGGCTGCGTCGTGGACATGTGGCATAGAAAGTAATAAATTACTTCCAAATACGTGATCTTGTACTGAAATTTTCAGTATTGACATTTTGAAACTTAGCACTTGAAAACTTAGCACTTGAAAAACAGCACTGATGATAAACCTAAAACCAGAAATCGTTTTATTGGAGTGCATGTAAACATACTGGCTGTACTTCAACCAAAATGTCCAAAATATGTTTCAGCACAACAACACTTATTTAACCAAGGAGCAAGTCACAAGAACCAATGTGTTAACGACAGTTTAATTGTGTCATGTCTTGTTCTCAGTTCTCTAACTGCATATCCGTTTGCTTTTCAGAGCCTCAAGCTGCTTCAAAAACAGAGGTTAACTGACTCCCAACCACCAAGCAAAAAAGCCAGGTCAGAAAGCTGCTTTTTATATTGGTACTATTCGAGTCACTGTTGCCTTAAACATATCTTAGGAATTATGACTAACAATACAATTCAGAAAGATAAGTCTTCTTTGTCTGTATTTAGGCTTGAGGAGATCCAATCACCCAATAAGAAGCTCTCCCCAGAGACTACACCTCATGTCACTTTCACAGGTTTTGAGCCCATTCAGGTGCAACAGTACATTAAGGTAACAAAAATACATTAATGTTTCCATTTCCCTGTCAACATCATTTTAAGTCCACAGGAATGAATTACTAAAAACGTACCACATGGACGTTTATATATCTGGTAAAACATAGGTTCATGCAATGCATGAAACCCTTGAAAGTCACAACTCCACCTTTTTACCAAGACCATATTTAGGTGGCCTGGGTATATTCAGTTTAGTTATTGTAAAGAAAAATGCATGCGTAGAAAAACTTGTAATGTAGTGCTACTACTGGATCAGCACATAGTGTTAAAATGCCAATCCCATCATATTGCTGAATCTTAAAAAAACTTAATTTCTTCATGTCCACTAAACCTAAACTGTTGTTTCTCACCTCTACATGTTCTTGCAGAGAGTACATGCCTTGGGTGGTGAGCTCTCAGACAGTGCCCAGAAAACCACGCACCTGGTGGCTGGCAGGGTGACGCGGACTGTCAAGTTTCTAGCATCTATGTCTGTTGTCAAGCACATTGTTACACCAGAATGGCTGGAAGAAAGCTGGAGGAGTCAGAAGTTTGTCGGTAGGCATGGCTTTTTGTATATATGTCTGTGTAAGGACCACCTACATACAGCTTCTAATGGTTTGAAATGGCCTGTACGGGTCAATTCAGCTTTGGGATATGGTAGAATGGGAGGATTAGAAAAGTTCACTGCCAATGTAATTTGATGGAACACAAATGAGCACGTTCATTGTGTAATATCAACATTGAATGTTTACCTTCAATTTTGTCAAATAAAAAAAGCTTTTATTTTAGATGAGCTTAAATTATTTAATTACTGTGGCATATCTTGTTTAGTTGCATTGATTATTGATGTATGTTTTGTGTACTCTAGACGAGCAGAGCTACATGCTAAGGGATGCGGAGGCAGAAGTGCTGTTTGACTTCAGTTTAGATGAATCCCTGAAGAGGGCCCACAGTACACCACTTTTTAAGGTTAGTTTTATTTTACTCATTAAAATCATCAGTTCAAATTGGAAGAATGCTAAGTGAATTAAGGTGCAATGTTGTGATGAAATTAAATGATAAAGCCTTAAAAGAATAATTCACCCTAACCATACCCAGTGTTTCCCACAGGATTTTGTGAGACTATGGTGGGTGGATCTCGGACCCTCTAGGGGGGTCCGGGGGCATGCTCCCCCGGAAGATTTTTTTTTACATTTTAAAGTTAAATGCATCAATCTGGTGCACTTTGAAAGCAAAATTAAGAGGCTAGATATATGAAGACCTGTGTGCTCTTGTGAACAATTTAATCATAAACACATTGGGTGTATAGATACGAATGGTGAAAACACAAAATCAACTAGAGCATACATCTGAGCCATCAAAGAAATTAAGCAAACGTGGTTAACTGTGTTGAACTAGTTTATTTTTTAGAAAAGCCAAGATATATGCCCTGATCAACATAATTGTCAAGCGGGATCCAGGGGTATGCTCCCCTGGAAGACAATTTGGATTAGGTTCTGCTGAATTTTGTGGAAATAAATTGACAATATTCAGGCATGAGATGAACAAACCAAATATAAGCCTATATTACAGTAGCATCTTTGTGTAGAGCAGCAGAGCTCTTGGGACCCTGGGCCTGGTAGGCCTGTTCAGTAATCCATCCCTGCTAATACATTTCATCATGTAAATATGAGCACTCCTTCCAGGTGATGTGACCTATTGGCTCAAAATCAGTGCAGGATCATACTTGTTTTGTGAGACACAACTCTTACTTTCTTTTTGTTTCTTCTTCTTTTTTTTTTTAAATCAAATCTTAACATTCTTCATATTTTTTTAAATAAACGTTTAATACATTTAATACCCACGTTTTATTTTGAAAACCGGAAGTTTCCACACGCTGCAGTAAGCTAGCGCTGACTTTCCCAGTTGTCTCAAAGTATTTGCCATAAAGTCGGCAATAAGGGCGCACTTGAAAATGTTGGAGCGGCTGCTTGACCACGCGAAACCGAGAGACGGCTGGCTGGACCGCAGTCCGGTGCGTGTGGATGTGCGGCGCTCCTCCGGCGGAGCGGTTCATGTTAATAGCGGAGTCCGGGAGGGTTCACCTTCACGGCGTAGTTACGAGGGATGTGCGACTATCGTCTTAAAAAATACTAAAGTGTTTTTTAAAGTTAGAAAGGAATTAGACGTTCAACCGATATTCACGCTCCGAATTACAGAGATCAGACACAGGGATCACCGGTATGAGTCCCGTGTGTCTAGCGGTGTCTACCTGCCCAGGTGTCTACCTGCCCAGGTGTAGGCCTATTGGTCAGTAGTTCTGCAGCGATGAGTTAAATCAGGGCTTGTTGCGACCACGGATGTATTTGGTTTGCGATGCTCATGCCTTTTTATTTTAATGTTTTACTTTTCGCTCGACTATAAACGTATTCGACTAAGCCTCCGTCGATCGACTAAGCCGACTATTAGGGGCAGCCCTAGTTAACTTACAGCACTTATATTGACCATTAGTTATATTTTCAATTTATTTACAGAGCAATCCCTGCAAAGTGTTTAGGTAATAACTATAGAAGAGAGGGGTGTGGCATCACGATGGAGTCAGCCATTACGATGCACGATGTCAGACCACGCGAACGCGAACCTGATTTTTTTTTTTTCACAGACACGT
Source organism: Merluccius polli (assembly GCA_030340625.1). Lineage (NCBI taxonomy): Eukaryota > Metazoa > Chordata > Actinopteri > Gadiformes > Merlucciidae > Merluccius > Merluccius polli. The sequence goes on from JAOPHQ010005122.1 coordinate 235,851, forward strand.
CGGTACGCCGGAATTCCGGCGTGGTGGCGGAACGCTATCAGCCCTGCGTTAGTTACAAGGCTCGCGAATCGCGGGGCACTCGTCCGCGACGCCTTGTAAACGTTAAGTTAACTTACGTTGTCAGAGTGTTTGAACTAGTGGATACTGTAAAGTTTGTTAACGTTACTTACCTCAAACGATGTGGTGCCCTGACGTCTCGGATGCTGTCAGGTAACGCTATTCCAGTGCGCGCGCGTGTGTATGTATGAGTGTGCGCGCGCCGCGTTCAGCGGGGAGGGGAGGGGCGGAGCGGCTGACTGGGAGTGAGAGATGCTTAAGCAGCGGCGCGAAACACAAGTTACAGATCTTAATTGTTATTATGTAAGAATTTTTTTCGGTTCATTCTGAGACTGTGGCGGGACAAATTAGACCATGGCGGGCCGCCATAGTCTAAGTAATGAATGGGAAACACTGATACCATAACAATATAATATTCTAAAAGTTAATTGTACTTACTCTTGAACAGTTCAAAGTATTCTATAACATTTTAGCCTTCATTATTGAAGATTTTGCCAAAAAGTGTAAGTCCTCATTCTGCACCAGCTGCTCAATATTTCTAACCGTCATCAGAATCAGAGCCATCTTTATATCGCTAGTGGCTAGCGCCTAGCTGCTGTCAACTAGATCATTTTCAATGACTTCTACAGAAAAAGTTCTTCCATGTTAATTCCTATTGCCGACCTCTGAAAGTGTAGTGCTGCTGCTTCCCTCGCTACAAAACATTTTTGACACATACTTACTAGGGATGTCCGATATTGGCTTTTTTACCGATAACCGATATTGTTCAACTCTTAATTTCCGATACCGATACCGATATATGCGGCCACGTGAAACCTCCGCTTTACACTCATTGCAATAGGCTTTATGCCGAGCGGAAGTGTGGATTAATAAATAAAAACAAAACAGCGGTAAAAGCTAGCGTGTGTGTCCGGGAGAGGGCTCCTCTCCTCGGACACATTACTCTGAAGCCCCGGTGACGGCCTGGAACTGTGGATTAATAAATACAATTTAAAAAAACAAACAGCGGTAAAAGCTAGCGTGTGTGTCCGGGAGAGGGCTACTCTCCTCGGACACATTACTCTGAAGCCCCGGTGACGGTCTGGAAGTGCGGATTAATAAATAAAATAATGTGAGCGTGGTACAGCGGACCTGAACCGGTTGTGATGAGACTGTTTCGCAGAATGCGTTAGTATGTTGCGCTGACCCCTATTTTACTATTCAACGTAGAAACTTTGAAATAATTCCAAACCACCGCCATAACCACAGCTACAACTAGCGTCCCGCTACACGGCCGCACACGCCCAGGCTTGTTATTATTGAGACGGCGTGGCGCGTTTGATGATGTCATCAAACCACGTCCTCACTTGAAACATAACAGATGTCAGAAATTATTTCAAAATCGATATTTTCCGATATTGATTTTTGATGCCAATATCGGCCGATAATATCGGTGGGCCGATAATATCGGACATCCCTAATACTTACCATTTTTTAACCCATAATTGATAGAAATGTACTTTTAGAGTGAATTATTCCTTTAACCTAAAAATGTGTATTAGTGGCATGTGATTTCCCTTTTTGATTGATTATGTGATTACACATTTTTTACAGCCCTGCCCCCTCCCAAAAGCAAAGTCATCATAAGGCATTTAAACTTGCAAAAGCTGTGTGTGCACATGCACAGCAATTGCGCACAGCAATTGCGTTCTTTTTCCCGTCATTTTATCGACACAAACTATATATCATGAAAGCTGAGACTCTGCTGAAACTATCTAAACTTGCCGAACTAGAAGCCAAATACTATCGATAACAAACTTCACTTTTTCTAGTTACAACCACAAATGATGTCTTACCTTTGTTTTTGTCATCAAATTTTTGTTTGAGTGCTTAAAACCACCATTAACAGTGTCACGTTTACAATAATGTATAGTAGGTAAATAGGAAATAGGTCGATTTCCTTCAATCAGAACAGACTTTATCGCCATCTGGTGGCGGTATGGTTTAAATGCAATGGTTTGGCTTGGTCTCATTCAATTTTATTCGCCCTGACCCTTCAATAGAGGGGTCAAATGTCAATATTGAACAATGGGTTCTCAAGATCTTCACCTGTTTGTATCTCTACTAAAACCTATATTTTTGCTGCACACTTTTACTTCACTATTGGCATCAAATCCTGACCCAGGCTGTAATCAGATGTTGTGCTATGGCCCCATAATACTATGGGGCTACCAACTGATGCGCTAGTTGGTATTTACTCTAAAACATGAAATTTAATTCAGGCGGAAATTAAATCTTTCATTTATGTTGTGTTCTAGCTTTTTTCACTGAAATCCAGTAGCATCCACATTGATTATAGGGACTTTTACAACAATCTCACAGGTGTTATCTTTCTTTTGGTACCAAGATTAAATTACAAGCCCTTGTAGTTGTGAAGATTTAGTATATTCACTTTGGGTATGTTATTTTCGGCAAAAACCTGAGAAGGCCTAGGGATGAACAGGTTAACTTGTCCATTCCTTGTGGTTGTAGGGCAAGTACTTCTACATCACCCCAGGCATCTGCCCAAGCCTTGGCACCATGAAGGCCATCCTGGAGAGCGCTGGTGGAAAGCTGCTGCCTAAGCAGCCTTCCTATCGCAAGATCATGGAACACAAGCAAAACAAGGTTGGTCTGAAAAAACCATGCTTTTTTTTTACATTTGAAATTTAAATAGAAAATTTAGTATGGTGTGGCTATCTTGCCATGACTCAGGATGTGACATCACAGGAATGTTTTGGTTCCAAGTACAGTTCAACAGTATAGGTGTGAAGGTTGTCATGATTCCAGAATTTTAACGTTTGATACAATACTAGTATTCAAAAAAGATACTCAATACCTTTTTGGATACCACGGCAAAAAGAAAAAAAGTCCTGGCCACACAAAATAGGAAAAAAAAAAAATTTAACAACCTGCACACAGCGCTGGTACAGATGTCAGTGTTTCCCCTAGAAATTTTTCCAGCAGTGGTGCTGTTACGTAACGGAGGCAAGCCGCACGCGGCGGCGCGCAGGGGTCTGGGGGCATTCACCTCCGGAAGATCTTTTTTTCTAATAACCCCTTAAACCATAACTTCTGGCAAGTTTTGTGGATAGAAATGGACATTTTGAGACAAATATGATATACCATCAACAGATTTAATATTGGAGCACGTACCTTGAACTGGTCAGAAACAGAAATCTTGATTTTATAATTTTAGACAGGATTACTCATGTTTTTCTTTTGTGTTAATTTTAAGCTTTTATTTACATTATTGGTAGAAATTGATTGGGGCAAAAAATATTGAAAATGTTGTCTTAAAGGGGAAATGAACCCAAAAACAACACTATGCTCCAACACTATATTTCATCACATGAATAAAGTTGATTGTGCTGCCATCAAATGTACTAACTCCATATAAAAAAGAAAAGAATTTAACGTCATCAAATCACCGGAAGAAAAATGCAGGACTACAAGTTATGAACGTTCTGAATGTGAATCTTCAGGAGAGCAGCCCTCTCGGACACACACACACACCACTCGCCACTCTGGCGAGTAATCTAAGAATTCGCCGCGATTGCCGCGGACCCGCCAGCAACGGACCCGCTAGCCGCGGACCCGACCGCGCAGCACCCACCGCCGTCTACAATCGCTGTTACCGCTGTTTTATTATCATCCGCACTCCCACACCGTCACCGGGGCTTCATAGTAATGTGTCCGAATAGAGCAGCCCTCTCGGACACACACATGCTGTTACCGCTGTAACATGCTGTTAACAGCGATTGTAGACGGCGGTGGGTGCTGCGCGGTCGGGTCCGCGGCTAGCGGGTCTGTTGCTGGCGGGTCCGCGGCAATCGCGGCGAATTCTTAGATTACTCGCCAGAGTGGCGAGTGGTCTTCATAAATTACTCGACAAATACAAAAATTACTCGCATTTGGCGAGTAAAACAGCCTTATTTCAACCCCTGTGTGTGTGTGTGTCCGAGAGGGCTGCTCTCCTGAAGATTCACATTCAGAACGTTCATAACTTGTAGTCCTGCATTTTTCTTCCGGTGATTTGATGACGTTAAATTCTTTTCTTTTTTATATGGAGTTAGTACATTTGATGGCAGCACAATCAACTTTATTCATGTGATGAAATATAGTGTTGGAGCATAGTGTTGTTTTTGGGTTCATTTCCCCTTTAACGCTTGGCAATTTCAAGATGACGTTGTAGTTGTGCTAAATACCGATCATGTGAAGATTTTTGCAGTGGCGCTGATTTTCCAGCAGTGGCGCTGCGCCACTGCTGAATACATAGTAGGGGAAACACTGGATGTCACTGAACACATACCATGGAACACATTTGTAGTAATGTTAATAGGGTTGCACCATTGCAAACTTTGTAAAATATGAATACAGTAAATGGATACATACAACATGACTGAATTGTATGCAATATAACTTAATATTATATTATTTTATAAAGTTTCTTAAAAATATATACGCACATAATACAAACTGCAGGAGCCAAAAAGTTTTAATACAAATTGTGTTTTCAGTATATTTTTGTTCCTATATTATATTATGATTATCATTATGTGCTGATTATATAAGGGTTCTTATTGTTAGTGCGATATACGCACTATGTTATATGCAAGTTATTGTTAATTTGTTGAGCTGATGGAAGTGCGTTATGTGCCTTTAAGAAAAGATGCAACGTCATGTAAATGGAGCACTACGGAGTGCTCTGTTTAATAAACTAAATGCTTCAAGAGGAGATGTATTTAATGTTAGATCTGATGACAGACCAACATAAATAAACCTTGAGGGGCAAGTGCCACGGCGAAATAATGCATTATTGTAAAAAGATCTGGGCTGTTAACTTAACTAAGTTAAGTTAAAAGTCTTGTTTTGAGTGCAGTTGATTGGCGTGATTGTATGCAACACAAGGATGTAAATCCACACAACTTTATGTCAAGAACTGTTGATTGATCCATCGCATATTCATCTCATCAATCCGAGTTAAAGTTAGAAAGATATTGGACATTCATGCTCCGTAATAAAGCGATCTTAAGCGGGGAACTAATGGGACAGTCCGTGGTGGGTCTTGTGGTTTTAGATTAAAGCTGAACTAATGGGACAGTCCACGGTGGGTCTAGTGGTGTTGGATTAAAACTGAAAAGCCAAAGCAATGATGTTAAAGCAAGGGAAAATAAAGATCCCCAGTCAGGTTCCAACAGACCACGGTGACTTGTACCGCTGATTGTGTCTTTCGCATCCAGCTTTAGATCGCTTAATTACGGAGTGTGAATATTAGTTTATTATCCATCTGTTATATTAAACACTGTTCTCTTCTAATGTTATGGTTGGATTTAGCCTATGGATCTATCTTTTTTTTTTTTAAACAACAATCGTTGAATATCCGATTGACCTGGGGAATCGGGAGTCGACTCAGGAAATCCTGATTCGGGTACAGCCCGAGCCAACGCACTCATTCATGCACTAAGCCATAGATTGTATGGGTAATACACACCCAATACTGATTGAACCCAACATATAATCAAATATAATACACTCTGTACATATCCATATGCGCAGCCAGAGAAAAGGATAGCTATGCATGCTTGGAGTGAACAAACTTATTTTAAAAGGGGGAATCATAATGTAACAAGTGGAAAAATCACAGTGTTGACATTTTGCTCACCAGTTGCAAAGAAGCACAATGTTATCTTGTCTCGCTCAAGGGGAAATATAGTCCCTGGAGTTTGTGTTTTGTTTTTGGATGAGCCAGTGCATTGCCAGCTTCCAGCTCCTGGCATAACTTAGACAAAGCCCCTGGTCTCTACCGCTGCAATAGCCACAAGGCATGTCGCTGCTCGCAGCAATGTGAACTGTCCAGTATCAGAACGTCTTTTGCAAGCAGTTGCCAGTTGCAAGCAGTTTCGTCACAATCTTCGGCCGGGTATGTGGTAAACAGGGCGAAACAGATTTATGAATGACACCTCCCAACTTCTATTGGACTGTGTGAAGTGTGATATTTGTGGCTTTTTCCTTGGTCAGTCAGCAAACCTATTTTGCTTTGTGTGAAAGCCAATAACGTGATCTATTTTATTTAAATTCAAAAATAAAATACTGACTGTCCCTTTTCAACCACCTGCATCGCTGCAACAAGACCTAGGGAGAGAGCACAAAAATCCGCCCGACATGCCAGAGACAAGACAGAGATATACACTCACCGGCCACTTTATTAGGTACACCTTGCTAGTACCGGGTTGGACCCCCTTTTGCCTTCAGAACTGCCTTAATCCTTCGTGGCACAGATTCAACAAGGTACTGGAAACATTCCTCAGAGAGTTTGGTCCATATTGACATGATAGCATCACGCAGTTGCTGCAGATTTGTCGGCTGCACATCCATGATGCGAATCACCCGTTCCACCACATCCCAAAGGTGCTCTATTGGATTGAGATCTGGTGACTGTGGAGGCCATTTGAGTACAGTGAACTCATTGTCATGTTCAAGAAAACAGTCTGAGATGATTCGCGCTTTATGACATGGCGCGTTATCCTGCTGGAAGTAGCCATCAGAAGATGGGTACACTGTGGTCATAAAGGGATGGACATGGTCAGCAACAATACTCAGGTAGTCTGTGGCTTTGACACGATGCTCAATTGGTACTAATAAGCCCAAAGTGTGCCAGGAAAATATCCCCCACACCATTACACCACCACCACCAGCCTGAACCGTTGATACAAGGCAGGATGGATCCATGCTTTCATGTTGTTGACGCCAAATTCTGACCCTACCATCCGAATGTCGCAGCAGAAATCGAGACTCATCAGACCAGGCAACGTTTTTCCAATCTTCGATTGTCCAATTTTGGTGAGCCTGTGCGAATTGTAGCCTCAGTTTCCTGTTCTTAGCTGACAGGAGTGGCACCCGGTGTGGTCTTCTGCTGCTGTAGCCCATCCGCCTCAAGGTTCGACGTGTTGTGCGTTCAGAGATGCTCTTCTGCATACCTCTGTTGTAACGAGTGGTTATTTGAGTTACAGTTGCCTTTCTATCAGCTCGAACCAGTCTGGCCATTCTCCTCTGACCTCTAGCATCAAGAAGGCATTTGCGCCCACAGAACTGCCGCTCACTGGATATTTTCTCTTTTTCGGACCATTCTCTGTAAACCCTAGAGATGGTTGTGCGTGAAAATCCCAGTAGATCAGCAGTCTCTGAAATACTCAGACCAGCCCGTCTGGCACCAACAACCATGCCACGTTCAAAGTCACTTAAATCACCTTTCTTCCCCATTCTGATGCTCGGTTTGAACTGCAGCAGATCGTCCTGACCATGTCTACATGCCTAAATGCATTGAGTTGCTGCCATGTGATTGGCTGATTAGAAATTTGCGTTAACGAGCAGTTGGACAGGTGTACCTAATAAAGTGGCCGGTGAGTGTATAGTGTCCGAGATAAGTTATTGTCAGCTGCAAACAAACATTGAATTCAAATAAATGGCACTTACTGAGCCAATAAATATAAAACTATTTCAGGATTTCGTATCTAGCCTCATGGGACCATCCTCACATTTGCATTTAGCTAATATCACTCTGGCCTTAGCTGGGCAGCAATTGATTTTCAAATATGACCATGGCATTACGTTGTTCAAAAAACTCCAGCCAATCAGAGTGACGCTGGTGCTGTCTTCACTATTGTCGGATCTGTTTGGAAATAAAGTACAAAACATTCTAATCTGAGAAAAGCCTTCCATGCAGATTTCTGTAAATCTTATTACATTGTTTTTCAGTCTATTTCACATAAAGATTGATCGCTTCACTTTCCGTTGGTGCCACCATTGTTTTCCGAGTGCAGCACTCTTTGTTTGTCATGAACTAACGAACAAAACTCTCCCCTCAAGCTCTGATTGGTCCTAGCATTTAAAAAAAAAATGGAAAAGGCTTTCAACTGGATCAAGGACAAACTGATCTGCAGAAAGAAACAGAATGTGAACTCACAAGATGGGGATGTTCTTATGAGGCAATGTCGTGCCAGTCTTATGCCAAGAATTGGATCCCAATTGGGGAAAGGCATTTTTACAGCCTACGTCTCTTTAATATGATAGGGCAATGTAATTTTGCGCTGCCCATATAGAATATTAAATTCCTTTTTCCTGCTTCTTATATAGCTATAACTGTAGTTACAACTCAAGCCAACTAGATGCTGCTAATTGGCAAATGTACATAGTGCTGGTTTAACTTCCTCTCTCATGCTTCATTACTCCATTATGGTATTATCTCCACAGATCACGCATTGAAGTTGTTTAAGGACATTTTTTGAGATCAAATTAAGAGGATAGATATATATCTGTATATCTATTTTGCTAGCCACATAACAATGTTTAATTATTTCAGCAATTATTTTTTACTCACCAAAAGCTGGTTATTACCAGCTGAGTGGAATAACATTACAAATATATTTTTCCTGCAGAACCTTCCAGAGATTATCCTTATTTCCTGTGAAAATGACCTTCATCTTTGTAGAGAATTCTTCCTGAAGAACATTGGTAAGACACAAAATCATTATACACTCAAGAACATCCAACTTAAATATCTTAATATCTACATTAATATGGCATTCATTATAGCTAAGTAGAAAACCCAATTGAAAAATAAATGCAAGTTATGAAAGATTTTCTATTTTCCTTTCACATTCAGATGTGCACAACGCAGAGTTCATCTTAACAGGAGTTCTCACCCAAAAGTTGGACTATGACTCATATCCTTTCCGAAATAACAATCCAAATATTTAAGTTTGCGTGTGTCAGTGGTGAGCGGTCTATATAAGTTGTGAATACGGTGCATGCCCAGCTGTTTTGAAAGACGACAGAATTGTTCTTGAAATGCACTTCCAACATTTGTTTTCCTCCAATATATTTCATTTTCGAACAAGAATGACTAGAGTTGTGGGTTCCAATCTCTATGTGAATCTACGTTCCATAGCTGACAAAATGCTGCATATCTCGCGCATGCGCTCTATGTAATCTGCTTTTGTGAGGGGGGGGGCTGAAACCGCTGAGTGTTTGCTGGAAGAAAAGCTGAATTCGCCTCAGCTTTAAATTATGTGACACGGCGCAACAATGCCATCTAGTGACTCAGCTAAGTTACACATTTCCTAGGATACTACTGTTTCACGCACTCGTAGACCGTCACACCAACTCCGTAATTAAAGATCACATTATTATATTAGAGCGGTTATATTATAATAAATATTATATCCGGTTTGGTTAAAGGATGCTTTTTCATCAGCATGCCTCGCACAGTCACTGTGTGTGTGTGTGTGTGTGTGTGTGTGTGTGTGTGTGTGTGTGTGTGAGTGAGAGAGCGTGCATTTGAGTCACAAAATCACAATTCAAGTGTCAATATTATTTTTGATTGTCAAATGACAACCCCAATTCTTTCCTTGACCATCTCACATATAAGTTCACTTGATTACAGAAGAAGGATGCAAACAGTAGGAGAAAATGGGTGAAAACTACTGATGATCTGACCTGGTCCAAGTTGAATGGATGCAGAATGTTAATTTGTAATGTACAATATGTCAACAATTCCATTTTAGATTCCTTTTTTGTACTGATGGATGTGTCGACTGCTATCCAGTCATTTTTATAGATTTTGAGTGTGCTGATTGAATGGATGTTATTTTTGTGAAATTAATGTTTAAATTATGTACATTTTAAACAGTTTTTCTCAATTTGAAATATGTTTTGATGTTTTAGTAAACACATGCTGCTTTTGGAAAATTAAAATACTGTTAAGAAAAGACTTTGCATACACCTTAGTATTTTTCTCCCCAAATATGTATGTGTATAAATTTGCTTTTCTAACTTGTAAAGTATAACTAGCATAACAGAGTTTTAATAAATGTCACATTTTGGATAAAAACGTAGGTCTCTTTTCTTCCACCAAGCCAATATTACACTTTGCACCGTGTAGGTCAATTATGTGTCATGAAATTGTGTCTGAATGGAATGTCTTCTGAATACAACAATTATACATATAAATAATAATTTCATTCGGAAGAAACACATTTCTCGGCCCCATTTTAGATCAAATCGTATTATCATTTGATCGTGTGGAACAATTAAGTTGAGAACCACCTGATTGATGATGAAAGCAAGTAGCTCTTTTTTGACGACTCATGATGAGTGCGACGTCCGAGCCTGACACTCGCTATCTTTAAATACTAGCATCTGCGTTCAGCGATTACTGATCAACATGGAAGGAACAACGCGCAAGAACACACCGTGGACCGTGGCAGAGGTGGAGACGCTCCTGAGTGTTGTCGCTGAAGACCAGCGTTTTGCGTAGCCCACAGCCAGCCCAGTTTATCTGTCGCGTGGATAAGTATGTCACTGATGTCGACCCGCCCACTTTGAAGAGATACTAATTCTAGATGGAAACGCAACACGTCTGAAACCAAACCAAGTAGAGCCACACTAAGGCGTGGCGAGATGAGCTGGTACTACCAGTGGAAAGACGGCATTAGAGGGACCCCCAGTAGCACTGCCCAGGAAGTGGAGACACTCCTGGTGGAGTGGCCCCTGATATTAGGAGGCAAAGGCAGTTCTCTCGACCTGTATGCCTCAATTGTCTTAAGAATCCAACTGGAAAGCCTCTGTTTGGGCAGGGCGTGCCCACTCCTATGGCCCCAATAGCAGACAAACAGGCTATCGCAGTGGCCCTCACTGGGCAGAGCAGTTCTACTGAATTAGCTTCCTCCTGTAGGCATGAGGGGTCATAAGCTGCCAGCTCAATGACCTGATTAGAGTGGGCCGGAGCCATCCTCTTTGGGAAGAATGCCAGGTTAGGCCAAAGTGCCACCCCTGTGCCATCCGAGTTCCAGCGCATGCACGCTTCACTCACTGACGAGGCGTGAAGCTTACTCAAACGCTTCCCTGATGCCATCGCCAAAAGAAAAGCAACCTTTGCTGACCACTTCAGCCCCAACTGCTCCAGAGGCCTGAAAGGCAGGAGACGAAGGGCTTCCAGCACCAGAGGCAGGTCCATGAGGGAAAAATGTCTTAGTGGTGCACCTAAGAGTGGCCATACCCAAAGCTGCAGGCGTTCCGGGCTCGGATGCCATATGTGGCCCTCCAGCTGTGAGAGCAGGTCTTGCCTCCTGGGCAGGCACCATGGAACTCCGTCCAGAAGCCTGTGCATCCTTGGGAACCAGGGCCTCCCTGGCCAGTTCGGGGCGACCAACAGGAGTCTGTGGTTGCCTTGCTGCACTCTGTGTAGCGTCACCATTATCAGTGGAAATGGTGGGAAGGCATAGAGGAGGCGATCTGGCCATGGGTGTTGCCAGGGCGTCCTGCCCCAATGGACTCGATGTCTCCAAAGGGTGCAGTGGGTTGAAGTCGCTGAAACAAACGGGTCCACCTCTGCTGTGCCATATTTGCGCCAGATTTCCTCTACCGCCTCTGGGTGGAGTCTCCACTCCCCCGAGGGAGGTTTCTGGTGGGAATAGAAAGTCTGCCACCATGTTCTGTGGTCCTGTGTTTTATTTTTTGTTTTTTTCTACAGATCAGCTGTGGGGCGGCTGCTGACCCTGTGCTTCTCTCTCTTTGTTGATTTTTCGCTGTCAACTGTGGCGTTAATGTTTTTTCTTCGTCTGTGTATGGTGCAACATGGAAAGGAACTACTAATTTGTAGCGGTGATTATATCCATCTTGATCACATTAATACATTTCTTACATATGTAGACCTGTAGATCTGGATGGCGGCGCGTGCAGACGCAGCGACCACTCGCTCCTCCGACAAAGCGGTGTTTTGTTCATTTAATAAGTGTTTGTCAGAAAGTTTGTCTTGTTCGTCTCGTCTGTCTGCATCGGATTACAAGTTCAGTCAACAGGCTCTGCTAGACATCCGCAAAAGCAAGGATTACTGTGCTCTGGATACTACAACAGAGTCATTCATTAAGGAGCTCGGACTACTTCGCCAGCCCGCGGCTACACCGACTGCGACCATGACTGCGCCCCGACAAAGAGACGTCGGAAACGGTGTGCGAGGAAGCAGAAGAGGGGCAAGCGTGGAGGTATCCGAGCTAGGCTAGCGGCTAGCCCATCTCGACCAGCCATACCATCCATCATCCTGGCTAATGTACGGTCCTTGGACAACAAGATGGACCACATAAGACTACTGAGATCAGCGAACCGGACAGTGAGTAACTGCTGTGTGCTTGTTTTTACTGAAACATGGCTGAACGACAACATCCCCGACTCCGCTGTACAACTTGAACAGCTAACCTGCTACCGAGCAGACAGAGCCCATGGCAACGGATGTAAACAACGCGGCGGTGGGATTTGTGTTTACATACGTGATGTGTGGTGCCAGGACGCCGTGGTAGTAAGCAGACACTGTTCACCACTGGCGGAATTCATGATCATAAAGTGCCGCCCTTTCTATCTGCCGAGGGAATTTACTGCGGTTTTGCTAATCGCAGCATATATCCCTCCAACCTCCAGCAGCAGTGACAGGAACGCGGCACTTAATGAACTGTATCAGGCCATCAGTGAACAACAGACAGCACATCCAGATGGTTTCGCTATCGTCGCTGGAGATTTTAATCACGCGAATCTCAAAACTGTTCTACCGAAACTCTACCAGCATGTGAATTTCCCAACAAGGGAGAAAAACACCCTGGACTTGGTTTACACCTCACTCAAAGGAGCATACAAGGCCTCCCCCCTCCCCCACATCGGACTTTCCGACCACCTCACTGTAATGCTAATGCCAGCATACAGGCCCAGAGTGAGAGTGGAGAAACCAGTTAGGAAAGTGATTACAGTGTGGCCGGAGGGATCAAGGTCTGCTCTCAAGGACTGCCTTGCTATAACAGACTGGGACATGTTTAAGCAAGCAGCTACAAACAACAACCATATAGACAATGAGGAGCTCACAGACACTGTCTTCTCCTACAGCCGCAAATGCACAGATGATGTAACCCACACAAAGACCATCACCACTCGGGCTAACAAGAAGCCATGGCTGACGGGGGATGTCCATCGGCTGCTGAGGGCCAGAGACGAAGCCTTCAAAGCTGGGGATAGAACTGGCCTGAGAACAGCAAGAGCCAGCCTGTCCCGTGGCATCAAGAAAGCGAAGCAGGACTACTCGAAAAAAATCACCAACCACTTCAAAGACAGCAGAGACACACGCAGCCTGTGGCAGGGCATCCAGACCATCACGGACTACAAGCCTGCATCACAGACCTGCGATGACAACATCTCTCTGCTCAACGACCTCAACAGCTTCTTTGCACAGTTCGAAGCAACAAACACCACAAGCCCACAGAAAACACCCCCCCACGACCAGGCTCTCTGCCTGTCTGCTGAAAGTGTGAAGAGGGCACTCTCCACCATCAACCCCCGCAAAGCAACAGGTCCAGACAACATTCCAGGCCAAGTACTAAGGGACTGTGCAGAGGAGCTTACAGATATCTTCACAGATATCTTCAACACTTCTCTGAGTCAAGCCGCTGTTCCATCACACTTCAAGACCTCCATCATCATACCTGTACCAAAGAAACCGGCTCCATCCTGCTTCAATGACTATCGCCCAGTGGCACTGACCCCCATCATTATGAAGTGCTTTGAACGGCTAGTCATGTCACACATGAAGTCCATCCTCTCCCCCACCCTAGACCCCTTTCAGTTTGCATACAGAGCTAAACGCTCCACAGAGGACGCAATCTGCTCTGCCCTCCACCCTGCCCTCACCCACCTGGAGAAAGCAGACTCACACGTGAGAATGCTCTTCATAGACTTCAGCTCAGCTTTCAACACCATCATTCCACAAAAACTCATCTGTAAACTAGTCAAGCTGGGGCTCAACACCTCCCTCTGCAATTGGATACTGGACTTCCTCATTGAGAGGCCCCAAGCAGTTCGAGTCGGCAATAACATCTCAAGCAGCATCACACTGAGCACAGGAGCACCACAAGGCTGCGTGCTGAGTCCCCTGCTCTTCACCCTGCTGACTCACGACTGCACACCAACCTACAGCACAAATCACATGGTGAAGTTTGCGGACGACACAACTCTGGTGGGTCTCGTCACCAAGAACGACGAGACCCACTATAGGAAGGAGGTCGACCGTCTGACCACGTGGTGCAGAGACAACAACCTCCTGCTGAATGTCAGCAAAACAAAGGAGATTGTTGTTGACTTCAGGAGGCGCCACACCGAACACCCACCACTGACCATCGATGGTGCTGCTGTGGAGAGGGTGAGCAGCACCAAATTCCTGGGGGTGCATATCAGCAAGGACCTCTCCTGGGCCACCAACTCTGAATCACTGGCAAAGAAAGCCCAGCGGCACCTCTACTTCCTTCGCAAGCTTAAGAGAGCGAAAGCCCCCACATCCATCCTGAACACTTTCTACCGGGGCACCATTGAAAGCATCCTCTCCAGCTGCATCAGTGTATGGGGCGGTAGCTGCACTGAACACAACAAGAAAGCACTGCAACGTGTAGTGAACACAGCTGGCAAGATCATTGGAGCCCCACTCCCCTCCCTGCAAGCCACTTACACCAACCGCCTCACCCGGAAAGCTACCTCGATAGCGAACGACACCAGCCACCCTGCACACAGCCTGTTCAGCCTCCTACCCTCTGGTAGGAGGTACAGAAGTCTCCACTGCCGCACCACCAGACTCAGAAACAGCTTCACACACCAAGCTGTCAGGATGCTGAACTCTCTCCCCTCACTCCCCCCTGCCACATCATCCAGTCTGACAGGAAGATGACCCCCCCCCCCCTTTGCAATACAGTTACTATGCTGCTACCTCCAGTCATACAGACTAGACTCGCACATTGCCACATTTGCACTTTCCTTTATCTCATTATTAGTTAGTAAATGTCTTGTCTGTGTGTCTTCAATGTTTATTATTAGCATTAGTACATGTTTTTTTATCTGTGCGTCTTGAATGTCACTTAGTAATAGGAAATGTCTGTCTATCTGTGTGCCAGTGCACTTTACATGTCTCACCGTAGGAGAGTGGGAAACGTCTTTTCGATTCCTTGTATGTCTTAACATGTAAAGAATTGACATTAAAGCTACTTTGACTTTGACTTTTTTGAATTTCGCAATAATCCGGAACAATGGAGTCAGTCTGCAAGTTCACACAAGTTCCTCCACTCATCACATACTCAAGGGAATACTCTGACTCAAAAAGTCTGAGTCAAAGCGTGACTCAGGTGCGTGACAGAGCCTCATCATGAATCCATTGGCGGAGGACTCTGCATCTTTATTGACAATGGGCCACACAATTCAAAGTGCATGAAAAAGTGTGCACCAGAGACCATGAGCTACTGTCTGTATCCTTCAGACCGTTTTACCTCCCACGGGAGTTTGGACAAATCACCCTAATTCTTGTTTATGTTCTAGGACCGAATAATAAGGAAGCCATAACTGACAGTTTCAATGGTGCGCTCTCCCGATTGGCAGATCAGCCAGTGTTTGTTTTGGGAGATTTTAACACAATGCGACCTGTCACCTCACCTTCCCACTCTCCAGCAATATGTAACCATGCCCACTCGCTCCACTCGCATTCTGGACCAGTGGTTCAGCAACATCCCGGACGCATACAAGGCAGTGAGCCGGCCTCCCCTCGGTAGGTCGGATCATAATGTCATCCATCTCCTCCCAACATATAGACATAAAAAGTCAAGCGTGATGAACTGTACAGCAGTGGTCTGACGACGGAGAGGAGGAACTTAATGTCTGTTTTGACACCATAGATTGGCATGTTTTTTGATGCATGGTCTGATCCACATGAACTGACAGATACAATCACAGGCTATATTTAGTTCTGTGAGGACACGGTTATCACAACTAAGACAGTTAAGGTGTTCAGCAATAACAAGGCATGGCTCTCAAAAGATCTTAGTGTTTAAATTAGAAAAGGGTTGCATTTTTGAAAGGTGAAATGGATTCTGTAAAGGAGAAAGAGAAGGAGTTTAGACGCAGAGTTTTATACAGATTTATACGCAAATACAGATTATAAGAATAAGGTGGAGCAAGGATTTTGTACAGGCAATGCAAAGCAAGCATGGGAGGGGCTCAATAAAATGATGGGCAAAGAAAAAAGCAAAGCGTGAATATGGCACTGTGGTGAATTTGTTAATGACCTAAACATCTTTTATGGAAGGTATGATGTGAGAGACCCAAGAACAGGCTGCAACATTATCTGCAATCAGATAGGTAGCTATGAATGGAAGGAAGGGAGGAAACTGGAAATGAATGTGGCCAAAACAAAATAACTAATGCAAACCAAGGGGAACCAGTAACACCCTCCCTGTCATAGTCAATAACCAGCCCGTAGAAGAAGTAAAACATTTTAAGTACTCGGGCGCAATCATTGATCAGACCCTAACTTTTACTGAGAACTCAGTGAAGAGAGCCAACCAGCGATTGTTCTTAATCAGGAAGCTGAGGAGCTTTGGCATTAGCCAACACATACTTGAAATGGCATACAAGAGCCTGGTTGAAAGCATCTTATCATTTAACATAACAGCTTGGTACAGCAATTTGAGTGTAAAGAACAAAAACATGCTCTCCGAAATTGTTAACATTGCAGAGAAGGTGATTGGCAAGTCACAAAAACAACTCTGCAGTATATGGGGGAAGCTTCCACTTCCCCGTCCTCACAGAATTGGCTACATGAAGCCCTCGTAGACGGGGCATCCTCATCCCATCCTGGTGGGGTAGGGGACCTAGCCAGCCTGTCACCCTGCCTGGCTGAAGGTTAAGGAGCAACTCTTTAATCTCAGCAAACTCTGAGGTTAGTGTGTTGACTTTAGCTGCCAAACAGTCCACCTTCTTGGTCTTTTTCCTAGGTGGGGAGTGTCTCGGCCCACCCCGTACATTCGGAGCGCCACCGGGTGGGGGGCCGCTGGCCTCTGAGCTGCAGTCCTTCCACTTCAGCCAGTCTGGCTAGCTTAAGCTCCCGTGGCATGAAACTGCAATTCATGCACTGATTGTCAGACAGCCCCTCTCTCAGGTGTGCAACACAGAGGCATGTGGGGCCATAGACATATACATAGACAGGGGCGCCGAAAAGGGGGGTAAAGGAGACGGATTCTAGGGGCCCATGATTGAGGGGGGCCCATAAGAGGCCCTTAATGATGATGAAATTAAACCCCCCCCCCCCCGCTCAACAATCGCGCAACAGAATTCCTCCGGTAGCACCCCCCCCCCCCCCCCCCCCCCGCTCAACAATCACGCAGCATTAATTGTAAAAATTCTTTTCATGGGGCCCAACATCCCTAGCGGCGCCCCTGTACATAGACGCCTCATAGACTGACGCTGCCCGTTAGAGCTGACGTAGCAGCGCGGCCGCCATCTTGGAAGGGGCCCCAGTGCGCCCCCAGTGCATTCATTTCTATGGAGGAAGGTGTATCCCCAACTACAATAATAAGCATAACTCCCCGAATTTTTACCGGATTTTCACACGGTTTGGTTTGTTACAAATGGCAGAGATTTATTTATGATACAGGACGAATTAATTTTTTTTAAATTTTTAAAAAAAATAAGAATTATTGTTCAATCTTACTTGTTAAAGGTAATCCCACGCGATCTGGTGTCAATACTGCGCCGTAAGCTGCACAAAATACTGGCATAGCTTGCTCTCCCGTTGACTCCTATGCTAGACTAGAGTGAGGAGTCCCAACCAATATGGCGGCGACGCTGGGTTACGTTCCATCACGTCATGAGGCGTCTATGTATATATGTCTATGTGTGGGGCATTCGTCATGGCCATCAATGCCTGCATGGCAATTAAGCCATGCAGGCATTGCAACCATGTCAACATAGTGCCGTGATATGAATAATTGTTATTCTTAATTTTATGTTCTTAAATTAATTAACTTTTAATTAATTTAAGAACATTTTTTATTTATTGCGAATAACAAAGACAACCTTTACTCCAGAGCGAAAGCACTCTGTGGTAACAGGAAATCAATTAATTTGCTAAACCAGGGGAGTTTCTGCAACTCAAATCAAAACAGCTCCTTCAAACAAGACAAGTGAACTAGTACCGCTAATTTACAAAACGAATATACTCACAAGCGAAACCACTTAATGGGGAGCAGTCATATCTTCTTTTGATTCAACCTGCAACGCAGATTACCTGCCACGAGAAGATACAATGGACATCTTTGATAGTGACATGGGCTTATATAGACTGCGGCATCCCAGGTCACGTGACTTTGTTGATATTAAATATTCGACCTGCACGTGTGTAACGGATGTGGGTAGGGCATGTAAGGAGACGACTCAATGACTTGTTTTCCAGCATTTATTTGCTCCTGCAGAAGACAGTAATGCACATTATTTGCCTTCTGGTCCTTTTTCTGCACCTTTTTTCCCTCAATATGCACAGCGGCACTGTGAGATTTCATTCCTCTTTTTCTTCCAAATTACATACAAATACATTAATGTATTACTACAATATATACTCAGCTCAGTGTGCACATTACTAGCCAAAAGCTTTTTTTAAATGCACATTAATTGCCTTCTGGTCCTTTTTCTGCACCTTTGTTCCTAAACAGGCAAAATAACAGTTTACGCTAAGAACTGGATACTACGGTGTCTGAAGCGGTACTTTGTTCACAAGACACGTGCGGTCTGCTGCGTTACAAATGGCACCCAGAAAGTGAGTTGAAAACTTCTACAAAACTTATATTAGGGGTCAAAACAGCACAAAACAGCTGGGTAACGTAGCAGCATTAACGGTAACCATATTGCATTAACATGTACAACATAAACGGTTCATTTTCAAAAGAAACCAGTAAAATAGCGCAGCAGCATTTCTCCACACAACTTACCCTCAACATGAACTGTGAGGGTACGTCGGAGCTACGGAAGCTTAGGAGGTACAGAAAAGGTGACGTAAAATAAAGTGATTTCCGCAGGAAACATTAATAAAAATAACAGTAAATTAAAATAACTCATTAAGATAAAATTCACACATACTCAATAATTAAATGATAAATAAAATTGACAAATACAAATTGGAAATGAGAATTGATAAAGTGCATTTTTAACTCTGTTACACGTGCGCGAGACAGATAACATCCAGTGTTAATCACTATGACATGAACATGTCCAGCCATTTAGATTTGCCATATAAACAATATACACCTTTCAATCTGGTTAACATGGAGGACGATGAGTGCCTTGCAGAGTTTCGGGTGAGAAAAACTGACATAACACTGTTGGTGGAGGCTCTCGGTATACCCGATGAGTTGGTCTGCGAGCAGAGAAGTGTGGTGGCTGGCACATGCTACTGAAGAGGCTGACATACCCCAGCGATTAGCCATCTTTACACACGCATTGTAATGGCTTAGCCTACTACAAAAATGTCCCATCATTTGCTCCTATAAATGACGCCGCACAAACAGCAAACATGCCTGTAAACGTTTATCTAGCGGCTATGAACCAAAGCCGTTTCACTTACAATGTAACAAAATACATCTTCACACATATATCCGAAATATCCATCATGGCTAGTGTCATGACCAGCTCACAAGCCACGACAAATAATGGATGGTGACTCGAGAAGTTAAAGCAAATACAACATTTATTTACAACATCAAAAGTTGTCAAAATGCTATCAATTGTAGCAGTCAGTAAATCAGTAGTGTTGGTGTGTATGCATGAATGACAAAATAGTGTGGAGAGTGGAGTGTTGTAAGGTAAAAGGAAAAACAAAGACAAGAATCTGGACTCTGGAGCGTATGCAGGGGCGGTTTTAGTGATTTGGAGGCCCCAGTCAAAGACCAATGTGAAGCCCTTATCCATTTTGCTGAACACCATCATAGCTAGTGAACGAAAACTATTTGGAGGCAGCTCTTTTCAGTTAACAAAGCCACAGAACTAAAGGACAGACCCAAATGAGAATTCTAACTGGTGGTGCAAAAAACTTTTTAAACTGTGTGAAAAGTGTCAGCCAGACATATGTTGAGTTTGCGCGTGAAAAAGGCGTGCTTGTTGATAAGTGGTGTCATGCCAACAAGACAAAGGATTTTGCGCAGCTGAGAGAGCTTGTGCTTCTGGAGGAGTTCAAAACGTGCCTGCCAGAGCGCATCGTTGTGTATTTAAATGAGCAGAAAGTTGTCTCTCTCTCAATCTGCTGTTTTCGCGGATGAGTTTGCGCTGACTCACAAGGTAGCGCTGTTACCTGTCCTGGAAACGCCGAGGTCTGCGGTGAACAATAAGCCTCGGTCTCCTAGAAGCTCCCGGCGTAGTTTCTCTACAAGTGAAAATCAAGCGTGTTATTATTGTCATCAAGCTGGCCACCTCCTTTCAGTCTGTCCTGTGCTAAAATCAAAAGGGTTAAGAACAATCAAAGAGTAAAAATCCCTCTGCTGTGGGTCTGATACATTCAGAGCCTACTATAAGACAGCAGGGAAATCTGACAGAGGTTGATGACTCTTTTAAGCCATTTACAATGAAAGGTTTGCCTCTCTGATTGGAAATGAGGCGGCCAGGATTCCGATCACTATCCTGAGGGATACTGGTGCCAAACATTCTGTGGCTCATCGTGGCATGTTGCCTTTTTCAGATCAGTCGTACTGTGGCTCTGATTTGTTGTTGTGGGGAATTAAATTGAGCGTGATCCGTGCGCCGCGTCACACCGTTTATCTTTCCTCCACTTTGGTGTCTGGGACAGTACAAGTGGCGGTGCGTGATCAGCTGCCGGTTGCGGGAGTTGATCTTATTCTGGGGAATGATTTGGCTGGTAACAAAGTTTTTCCGACTGCTCCGGAGGTGACTGAGAATCCCACCGCTGACTTGTGTGTCACCTCCGCTGCACCTGACTCGCCGTCAGTTTTTCCGGCGTGCGTCGTAACCCGTGCCCAAGCTCGTAAACTTGGTGAAATAGTCGATCTTTCTGACTCGTTTTTGAACATATGAGGTCTCGGTCAGCCCCTCTTTTGAACCGGAAAACGAGTCTCTTTCTGTTGAGGGGGAAACAGATGACAAAGAGTTGTTTGGCAGTAAAGAAAGATCAATTAATTAAAGCGCAGCAATCTGACAGTACGCTGGCTGCCTGTCTGTCTGCTGCTCGGGAGCACAAAAAAGGATCGCGACCAAAAGTCTTGCTCCAACGGATCCTACGGATCCGAACACCGACGCAATATAAAAAACATCAACCCTGCCATCTTGTACGCTGACCTCCAACTGCTGGCCTCAGTCAACCATCCATCAGTCCATCAGTGAACTGTGCAAGATGAAGGCTGCTGGCCATGCCATTGAGAGGCGTGTTAAATCATCTGGCCAGGTCGTACACAAGCTGGCCTACAAACACCACCAGAAGGCCTACGCAGCGGCCCTTAAAGAAGCCTGGTCCATCTATTACTCCAACATCATAAATAGCAGTCCAGGAAATTCCAAACAGCTTTTTTCCACCATAAACCATCTCCTCAATCCCAAAAAACAAACCCATACAGAACCCGCAGCAGAACACTGCAACAGGTTTCTTGTATTTTTCAAAGAGAAGATCAATTCCATCTGGTCTCAGCTCTCTGGCTCCCTAGCTCCATCTCTGCCATCTGCCTGCCCACAACCTGCCCTTTTCAGCACTTTCACTACAGTCACACAGATCGAAGTCGAGGGTCTCATCAAAAAGATGAAGCCTTCCACCTCCCCCTGGACCCCCTCCCTACAGCACTCATCAAATCTAACATGTCTGCCATAAGCCCTCTCATCACACAAATAATAAACCACTCGTTAAACTCTGGCCATGTCCCACCCCCACTCAAAACTGCAGTTATCAAACCTCTCCTGAAGAAACCCAACCTCGACCCAGAATGCCTCTCCAACTACCGGCCCATCTCCCATCTTCCATTCCTGTCCAAGGTGCTTGAAAAAGCTGTTGCTGCACAGCTACAGGAACATCTACAACGTCATTCACTGTTTGAAACATTCCAATCCGTTTTCCGCACAGCCCATAGTACAGAGACAGCACTGTTGAGGGTAACCAATGACCTTCTCATCTCTGCCGATTCTGGTTCCCCCTCCCTGCTCATCCTCCTCGACCTTTCAGCGGCTTTTGACACTGTCGACAACCATATCCTTCTAAGCCGCCTCCACACCGACATTGGTCTCCGTCACTCCATACTGGACTGGCTCACCTCATACCTCGCTGACAGGACAGAGTACGTCAGCCTGGGATCTGCCAGGTCCCAAACATCCCCCGTCACCTGTGGTGTCCCCCAAGGATCTATCCTAGGACCCCTGCTCTTCATCCTATACATGCTTCCACTGGGTCATGTCATCAGTCGACATGGCATCTCTTTTCACTGCTATGCTGATGACACTCAGTTATACCTTCAAACCGACCCCAACCTATGCTCTACCCCGACCTCTTCATCATCATCTGCTCCCTCCTCACCATCATCTCTAGCCCTCTCCAATTGCCTGGAGGAGATTAGGGCGTGGATGAGTCACAACTTCCTCCAGCTAAACAGCTCTAAAACTGAAGCCATACAAATTGGCACCCCTCATCAGGTCCAGTCATCACCCATAACCACCATCTCCTTCTCCGGTCAAGACATCCCCCTCTCAACCACAGTCACCAACCTCGGTGTGAAGCTAGACCCACAACTGACCTTTACAAACCACATCAAACATCTGTAATTCAATTCAATTCAATTTTATTTGTATAGCGCCAATTCATAACAGAAGTTATCTCAGGGCACTTTTCAAATGGAGCAGGTCTAGACCAAACTCCTTATAACATTTACAGAGACCCAACAGTACCACCATGAGCAAGCACTTGGCGAAGCAAGGAAAAACTGCCTGTTAAAAGGCAGAAACCTCGGACAGACCCTTCGGCTCTAGGTGGGTGGTCATCTGCCTTGACCAGTTGGGGTGAGAGAGAGAGAGAGAGAGAGAGAGAGAGAGAGAGAGAGACACAACAACTACATCAATACACTAATGAACATGAAGAAGATGATGGCGACAGCAGCAATGATGGGGGACAGCGAGCAGCAACAACAGTAACGGTAGCAATGATAATACTTAATAATAACTACTAATAATAACAACAATAATATCACGGATATTAGCAATGGCAGTCAAGCATGACCATGGCAGAAGGCTCCACCAGCATCCATGAGAACCTGCGGGACGAGAAAACACAAGAACTCCGGGGAAGAAGTGTTAGTAACATGCATTAATGGGACATGAATATGTGCAGAAAGAGAGAGAGAGGGAGAGAGGAGCTCAGTGCACCATGGGAAATCCCCCGATAGTCTAGGCCTATAGCAGCAGAACTAAAGGATGGTTCAGGACTCACCTGATCCAGCCCTAACTATAAGCTTTATCAAAGAGGAACGTCTTAAGCCTACTCTTAAATGTAGAGAGGGTGTCTGCCTCCCGAACCACAACTGGAAGCTGGTTCCACTGAAGAGGAGCTTGGTAACTGAAGGCTCTGGCTCCTGTTCTACTTTTAGAAACTATAGGAACCACCAGTAGCCCTGCATTCAGAGAACGCAGTGTTCTAGTGGGGTAATGGTGCTGCCTTCTTGGCCAGGTCATTCTTGTAAAAGAGATTTTAATCTCAATTAATTTATACCTGGTTAAATAAAGGATTGATTGTAATAGGGTACTATGAGCTCTTTGAGATATGAAGGGGCCTGACCATGAAGAGCTTTATAGGTGAGGAGGAGGATTTTAAATTCTATTCTAAATTTTACAGGAAGCCAATGCAGAGAAATTAGTACAGGAGAGATGTGATCTCTTTTCCTATTTCCTGTCAGTACTCGTGCTGCAGCGTTTTGAATTAATTGGAGCGTATTAATGGACTTATTAGGACAACCTGATAATAAAGAGTTGCAGTAATCAAGCCTTGAAGTAACAAATGCATGGATTAGTTTTTCTGCATCTGTCTTTAATAGGATGCAGATTTTTGTAATATTACGTAAATGAAAGAAGGCAGTCCTAGAGGTCTGCTTTATGTGGGAATTAAATGACAGATCCTGATCAAAGATAACTCCAAGATTCCTGACAGTGGTGCTAGAGGCCAAGGTAATGCCATCTAGAGTAGCTATATCTGTAGACATTGAGGTTTTTGGGGCCAAGTACAAGAATTTTGGTTTTCTCTTTTAGTTTAACATCAGAAAATTGCAGCTCATCCAGGATTTTATGTCCTTAAGACATGTTTGTAATTTAGATAATTGATTAATTTCATTGGGTTTGATCGATAGATATAACTGCGTATCATCTGCATAACAATGAAAGTTAATGGAGTGATTTCTAATAATGTTGCCTAAAGGGAGCATATATAAAGTAAATAGTATTGGTCCAAGTACAGAACCTTGTGGAACTCCATGACTAACTGTAGTATTTATTGAAGATTCATCGTTAACATGTACAAACTGTGAACAATCTGATAAATAGGACCTAAACCAGCTTAGTGCGGTTCCTTTAATGCCAATTTGATGCTCGAGTCTCTGTAAAAGAATATTATGATCAATGGTGTCAAATGCAGCACTAAGATCTAATAATACAAGTACAGAGACAAGTCCATTGTCAGAAGCAATCAAAAGGTCATTAACTTTAACCAGAGCTGTCTCTGTGCTATGATGAACTCTAAATCCTGAGTGGAAATCCTCAAATAAATTATTATGTAGAAAGTCACAATTGTTTGGTGACTCCTTTCTCCAGAATCTTAGACAGAAAGGGGAGATTAGAAATCGGTCTATAGTTGGCTAAAACCCCTGGGTCAAGAGTGGGCTTTTTAAGAAGGGGTTTAATTACAGCTACTTTGGTACAAGGACTGTGGTACATATCCTGATAATAAAGAAAGATTAATCATATCCAATAAAGAAGTGCCAATTAAGGGTACAACTCCTTTAACCAGCCTAGTTGGGATGGGGTCTAACAGACAGGTTGATGACTTCGATGAAGAAATTATAGAAGTTAACTGATGAAGACTGACAGCAGACAAACACTCCAAATACACATCTGAGGTTGCACCAGTCAAAGTGTCTGATGTTGGAGAGCCTATTGAGGGCACCTATTGAGGGCATTTGGTGACTAATTAGTGCCACGGGGCAATCGCACCGAGCACTGGCCCCTACAGCTAAAGCTGTAGGGACCAGTTTATACTGTGGATTTTTTCTTATCTTTATTATTCCTCTTCCGGACTAATTTCGATTCGCGACTACAACAAACAAAGAGTTGTAGGACAAATGATATATCAGAATGTGCGTCTTCATCGGGATCGGTGTGCTATTACTTTTCTTAAAATAATACAAATATATTTTTTTAAAATATTTTCCATGAATGAATGGGAGGAGGTAAAAAAATGAAGACTTTTCGTACTGCCTACTGCTGTCTGCTGCTCCGGCATACTTTCACCTAGAAACTCAATTTAACCTTTAAACAGTAGACACAAGTCTTGTGTATTTGGTGTATTATTCCACGTTTTGATACGTCATATCGTTTTTAATCAATCACTGATCAATGACCATGATCATTTTGGGAGAAATTATGAGATTATAATGGGTGTGTATTGCGAGGAATGTTCATGTCAGAGTGCATGAAATCATCGGTTAGAGTGGGAGAGAGCTCAAAATAAATCCAGATTTTTTTCTCTTTCCACGCTGCTCCTGGCCACAATTTACACTCTACACACATGATTTTTTCCAAATTTGTAGACAGACTTGTTCTGTCTCTCACAATGTGCTCAAAAAATCAGAGAGACTTACAGAATTTGAATTAGCAGCCTCTAAGTGCGGCCAGTCTGTCTCTTCTCCTCATTAACTCCAATACAAATATTTTCTGAGAGAAGCAGAACGGACCCCTGTTTTAAACTTGCAAGTGTGTCCACAATATTTACTGTAGAAACACTGTAGAAACACCAAATCGTTCAGGAAGTCCTTACAGTGATGAGGGTCTCGTTTTTTTTCTGATAGGTGCTACCGTTTTGTCAGAATAAGCCCAAATGTGAGACCAGTGCAGAGGCAGAAAAGTGCTATTTTTCTCAACGTTTCTTTCTGCCTCAGCCTGGGGGGGCTATCTCGCACACGTGTGCGCGTGATCTGATGACGGTTGATGACGTCGTCTATTGACAGTTGATACAAGAGGACTCCTATTGGTCAGTTGCGCGAATATTCTCAGGCTGTTGTCAGGCAAACCCTACAGATATCCCTCGTCTGATTGGACGGCGGATACAAGAGAACTCCTATTGGTCACTTGCGTGATTTTGTCGTTTGGCCAGGTGGGTTATGTAAAAAACCCCTTCGCGGATCTGCTCTTCCCCGTTGCTCGTATCAGAGGTAAGAAATATGCTTTGTCTTTACAACACACCAGTTGTACACAATAGTGAGATTAGGTTTGACTTTGTTACTCTGTCGTGTTTTGGCTATAATCATCTGAAACACATACACGGCCCGGCGGTACACGGGAAAGAGATGGCGGCGGTACACGGGAACTGCTTCCGGTAAAATAAGCCATTTTGAATCTCAAATTGATCATTTGTTTATACACGGTTACACCAGTCAGCAAATACGGTACAGGTCCACAGTGGTGTGTTAAAACCCGCCATACACGCACACACGTTTTTTTTCCAATAGCCCCGCAATATATGACTCGGCTGAAACACGGGAGGACACGCTGTATTTATCAAAGCTTGGTCGCCGTGCTTAGGCTACAGCCACACTACTGTAGCGTCCGAGTTAGGGCTTTCTTAAGAACACACAATGAGAAGTAATACTCTTTGGATGAGACTGAAACTCTCCGTTTAATGGCGCATAATCACTCCTCGCTAGAACAACATTACCTCCTCACCGGAACCACACACACATCGCCAATCACCATGGCAACTCCATAAACAAATCCCATTTACACTAGTCCCCACTGGAGTGTTACATTACTACGTTTTGAATCTCAAATGGATCATTTGTTTATACACTTTTACACCAGTCAGCAAAATATGCTACAGGTCCACAGTTGTGTGTTAAAACCCGCCGTACACACGCACACACACACACGCACGTTTTTTTCCAATAGCCCCGCAGTATATGGACTCGGCTGAAACACGGGAGGACACTGTTATGGATATGGTATATTGAGCATCTAGCGACACCTAGTGTCTTTGTTATGTTATGCTGAAGCCCATAATGCTGTGCGCGCCAGTTGATATATTCATGCAATAAAAGCTTGAACTGAAACATGGTGTCAGAAGTGGTCTAGCTGATATAGCTAGTTAGAAAAAATAGCATGGCGAACAATATGATTCCGGCACCGGAAGGCATGCAGATGTCCGGAGATCTGGCGAAGAACTGGGAGGTTTTCCGTGCGGACTTCGAGGACTTTGTGTTAGCTGCGGGCATAAATGAGAAGACTGAAGAAGTGCAGGCAGCCTCGCTAAGACGACTGATGGGTAACGAGTGCCGTCATAAAGAATGACCCTGCTGCCATCCTAGATGCTTTGGGAGAGTATTTTAAGCCGGCGAAAAATGTGATTTATGAAAGATATAAGTTTGGGTGCTGCAAACAGGAGACTGATGAACCAATAGACAGTTTCCTAACCAGACTACGGGAAGGAGCGGCGTCGTCTGAGTATCGTGGGCTAAAGGACGAGATGATTCGGGATAGGCTCGTGCTTGGTGTTGCAAGTGAGAACACCCGAAGACGTTTGCTGCGGGAACGAGAGCTGACGCTACCAGCAGCGGTTGAAATATGTCGTCTGGCGGAACTGACGGAGAAGCGCATGAAAACTATGGAGAGCCCACAAGTGCAGACAGACAGTGTGAATGCAGCAGACAAGCAAAATGAGAGACGTAAAACTCAAGACAGGAGAGGAAGAGATCTACAGTTTGCTTGCAAATACTGTGGGAACAGCCACAAGCGGGGCAGAGAGCAGTGCCCAGCCTACGGTAAGACATGCCGAGCGTGTGGCGTCGCAAAGCACTTTGCTAAAGTATGTCAGGCTAGTAACAAGATAAAAAAAGTGAACGTGCTGGAAGATGTTGCGCAAGGGGACACAGATACGGATGACATGTTCCTAGCCACAGAATGCATTAGCAACGTGAAATCAAAGGGGCTCAAATGGTTCATGCACCTGCGTTTGAACAAGAAAAAGCAAGCATGTCCGCTAGATACAGGTGCCACTTGTAACGTGATGAGCAGCAAGATCAAAGAGAAGTTGTCACCTGGAACAGCGCTGCACCCAAGCACAACCAAGCTGAAACTGTATTCTGGGGTAACTATGCGGTCACAGGGGAGATTCCACACAGATTGTGTCGTTAGAGGAGAAAAGCACGGCCTGGTCTTTGAGGTAGTGGAAACTCAACAGGAGCCTCTCCTCTCTGGGGCCACATGCGAGCGCCTAGGCCTAATGGCATTCACAATCCCTGAGGAGCTGCATAAAGTAGAGGCAAATCAGTGCGCGCCCCTCACCAAAGAGCAGCTGCTAACCAACTACACTGACGTCTTCATGGACCCAATCGGGTCAGTCCCAGGTGAAATACACTTTGAGCTGGATCCAAATGTATCTCCTGTACAATGTGCACCTCGAAATGTTCCGGTAGCATTGAGGGAGAAGGTCAAGGAAGAGCTAGACAGGCACATCAGAGCAGGCAATATCGCACCAGTGAGCGAGCCCACGGCGTGGATAAGCAACATGGTGACGGTCGCAAAACCAGAAAAAATAAGACTGTGCATCGACCCCAAACCCCTTAACCGAGCATTGCTGAGGTCTCACTATCACATGCCAACGCTGGAGGATGTGTTGTACAAGCTACCCAAGGGTCGTATTTTCACACTGGTGGATGCTCGCGACGCTTTTCTACAGTGCAAGCTCGATGATGAAAGCAGCCGTCTGACGACCTTCTGGACGCCGTGGGGCCGCATGAGGTGGCTCAAACTCCCATTCGGTGTCTCTGTAGCACCGGAAATCTACCAACGCAAACAGCATGAACTGCTAGCAGGCCTGGCTGGCATTGAACCAATAGCCGATGACATCCTGGTGGTTGGGTGCGGCGACACGGAGGTGGACGCAGAACGGGACCATGACAACAACCTGCATGCTCTCATGGAGCGATGCAGAGCTGTGAAGCTGAGACTGAGCAAGCGCAAGCTGCAGTTTAAACTTCAAGCAGTCCACTTTCACGGACACATACTGTCCTCGGAAGGTCTGAGGATTGACCCAGAGAAAACACGGGCTGTGTTGGAGATGCCAACTCCTACCGATGCAAAAGCTGTGCAACGCTTCATCGGGTTCGTGACATACCTCGCAAGTTATGTTATGTTATTACAGCCTGCAATGGGGATTGAGAAGTGAAGAGTTCGAAGTGTTTAATAACAGAACATAAATCTAAAGCAGGGGTGGCCAACCAGTTAGAGACTAAGAGCCAAATGTTTTACTGTGTTACTGCAAAGAGCCACATCATACACGAACACATGAACATCCCCCCTATCCCTTCCTCACTCACACACACGCTCGCGATTGTTGACGGGGGGGCGCGCGCAATAGTAACACACCGCGGACCTACGGCCGACGGGGGTGCGCACGCGCAATAGTAACACACCGCGGACCTACGACCGGAGGGGGGGGGGTTACTAGTTTGCATGCCTGTGATTAATATCGGGTGTTAGCGGGTTTACATAGGGTTTTTTTTGGGCAGTGTGAAAGGGGCTATACACAACACAACATTATATATGAACGTAAGAGCCGCATGAAACCAGCCAAAGAGCCGCATGCGGCTCGGGAGCCGCGGGTTGGCCACCCCTGATCTAAAGGAAGGAAGATGTTATGGATGTGGTATATTGAGCATCTAGCGACACCTAGTGTCTTTGTTATGTTATGCTGAAGCCCATAATGCTGTGCGCGCCAGTTGATATATTCATGCAATAAAAGCTTGAACTGAAACAGACACGCTGTATTTATCAAAGCTTGGTCGCCGTGCTTAGGGTACATTCACACTACGTTTTGAATCTCAAATGGACCATTGGTTTATACACTTTTACACCAGTCAGCAAAATATGCTACAGGTCCACAGTTGTGTGTTAAAACCCGCCGCACACACGCACACACACGCGGTTTTTTTTGTTTTTTTTTCCAATAGCCCCGCTGTATGTCGACCCGGCTGAAACACGGGAGGACACGCTGTATTTATCAAATTGATTGGGTCTTATTAGTCATACATACCATTTGTCATTTAATCCTTCTTGTGTGGGTACTCCTTTCCCATTGCCATGGCTTGCTCCGCGATGGATAATGCTCTCGGTACCGCTCCAATATGTCGCCGTATTTACTTTGCGATGACTCCCAATCTATGTTGCCGCCGAACGGCGCGCGTCAAAACAGCCGCCCCTATTATTTTCTATGTACAACCCCCACACCGGCGGCGGCAGGCGCCCGCCGTCGCCACCCCGCTAGACTTCACGCCAGTGTCCTGTGTATCTCTGTGACACAACACCCGACTGGTAAGTAAAGCAAAAAGATCGGTGTTTGTAGAATTATATCATTTTACGAATAGTTGGAAAATCTCTCTTTCTGATTGGACAACATACGGTGACGAGCAAAACGGCAAACATTGCACACACGTGGGTCCAAAAGGCGTACATGTCAATGGGGAAATGATCGATGCTGATAGAAATATAATAATAATAATTGATTGGATTTATATAGCGCTTTATTGGAGGTCACTCAAAGCGCTTACATAGTGTGTGTGTGTGGGGGGGAGATATGACACCTCATCCGCTACCAGAGTGTAGCACCCACTTGGGTGATGCACGGCAGCCAGTATGCGCACCACACACTGGCTCAGCGGAGAGGTGAGGAATGAAACTAACCAATTTGAGACCAGGGGAGGATTAGGTGGCCATGTTGGTACAAGAGCCGGGTTGGGAATTTTGGCCGGGACACCGGGGTTAGCACCCCTACTCTTGCGATGAGTGCCACGGGATCTTTAGTGACCACAGGGAGTCAGGACCTCGGTTTAACGTCTCATCCGAAAGACGGTGCTCTAGACGGGACGGAGTCCCCGTCTCCATCCCGGGGCATTGGGGATCTTACAGAGGCCAGAGGGATGAGCACCCCCTACTGGCCCTCCAACACCTCTACCAGCACCAACTGGTCTCCCATCCAGAGATGGACCAGACCAGCCCCTGCTTAGCTTCCAAAGAAACCAGCAGTGCAAGGCAGGGTTACATGCCGCTATTCCGACATGCCGCTACTTAGACATTGACGTCTAGTGGTCGGAGTGGCGGCATTAATATTATTTTCCAAGCGTCCCACTACTGCGACAATTTTTTTTCCCCATTGTCTGAGTAGCGGCACTTTACTTTTTTTCAAACGTCCTGCCATTCCGACATGAGGCCATTAATATTTGTCATTATCATTGTACTTTAAATTAATTAATTAATGTGATTATACCCATATGTTCTGGACTTAGCATACACGCAGCTTATGCATGGGTGTGACAAATACATGGGAAAACAATTTCTAAAAAGAGCCAATCATCCAACTTCGAGGCTGCCCCTAGTTGGTAATATATAGGACTAGCCTATCCATATCAAATCCAAAAGCAACAATCTTCATAACAAAATCAGAGTATCCTTTTCAAAAAATATTATTTCGCCGTTCTTAAATTAGGCTTCCACAGCGCAAAAAAGGTAGGCCTACACCTTGAAACTTTGTTCAATCAACTTAAAGTCCGATTAAACTTCATTCAAAGGCAGTCCATAAGTCTAATTAAATTGATTTCTAACGAACAAGTCCAAATTTCAGGTCCTAGAGCTTTATTCGTGCTTCTTCTTATATATTTTTAAGTAGACTGCTGGCCTGCATGCACAGAGTTTGTTTGATGCATGGAGTTTCAACCTTTTCCCCCTGAGAGCTGAATAAAAATGAGGAGAGCTCCCTGTCTTTTACATAATGTGTAGGCCTAACATTTATTCACATGGCCGGTTCAAAATCACCTAGTTTTTGACTGAAATGTGTGCCGATATCAATTATTGTGAAAAACATTGTTTGGAGTAGAGGTCTGCACTCGCGATGCAAATGGAAGCTCATTGCGGGTGCGGGCGGGATGATAGAGGTAGGCCTACATTTATTCTATATTAATAACTATTATTATTATTCTATTGCACTTTCTATGAAAAGTAGGCCTAATTGTCGTAATAGCGGTACCAAAAAAGATCGGATGCGGGCGGGATGATAGAGGTAGGCCTACATTTATTCTATATTAATAACTATTAATATTATTCTATTGCACTTTCTATGAAAAGTAGGCCTAATTGTCATATTAATAACTATTATTATTAGTGTTGCACCGATACCGATACTAGTATCGGGAGGGGCCCCGATACCGCACTAAAATGCTGGCATCGGTATCGACGAGTACGAACAAATAATGCGCCGATGCCATTTACAGATACTAATATGAAACTTGGAACGCAGCGCCTTGTCTTTCTGTGCGTTCACACCGAAAGCGCACAAAGAGGAATCCACCTTGTCCACTCCACCTAAGTCGCTTATGTCGCTTCTGTCCCCCTTCAGAATGTTCGTTCTTGCTTTTTTTTTTAATTTAAAAGGCCAGCGCGCCACACGCGCTAAACACCACCACGCAACTACTGCTGTAGCACAGCCCATTTACCGACACCGTTGATCACGGAAAGTTACTTGATAAAGTCATTAAAAACAGAATTACTCCGATTGGCTGGAGAGTGTAGGTTAAAAAGTGTTTATTTACACCATCTTTGATTTACACCTAGGAAAGACGTTGACGCTATGAAGACGCTATGGCCACGTTGCTTGGCAACGCCTGCATACGTGAGATATTAAATAGTCTGCTCGACTTGTAAAAATAAAAAAACCCTCACGATTTCAACTCTAAAACACATTAAAGTATTATTAATTGATTACATATGTCATTCTTTCGTAAGTGACCATGGTACTTCGCGGAAGCAACCCTCCGCTTCGCGTCGGACGGTTCACGCCTCCGCGTCGTCCATTCATTTCTGTTAATGGACACCTCGTCGGGTTACTCCCCAATCATATTTACGGAAATGATCATCCCAAATAAACACCGATTTTGCCAAATGTAATGTTGTCAAATCATAGAGGACATCATAGAGGACATCATTCTCTCCCTTCACTCACTGCAGTTATGTTTGCCACTGCTCGTTTTAGTTTTTTCAATGTGGATTTTGGAGTTGTAACTTGTTGTCATAGGACACCTTTTATTTATTTTATTTTATTTATTTTACCCTGGCTGCACTTAGAGGAGTGCACATCAGCATTTCTTATTTTAATTTAATTTAACTTCTTGTTGCACTACGATTTACATGTTGTAATTACATGGATATTGCACTATTTTGGCATATTCAATTATTGTCACCCATAACAGGTAGGCAATAAAAAAGTTCTTCTGGATTTACTGTGTATTCCTGACCAAGCCATGATAGCAATGATTTTACATCCAAGTGAGTATGCAGTTCTTTAGTATTAGAAGAAAAAAAGCTTATATATATATATATATATATATATATATATATATATATATATATATATATTTCTCCAAACGGCGTGGTATCGGTATGGTATCGGTATCGGCCGATACTGCACAGCCGGGTATCGGTATCGGTATCGGGGGCCAAAAAATGGTATCGGTGCAACACTAATTATTATTATTCTATTGCACTTTCTATGAAAAGTAGGCCTAATTGTCGTAATAGCGGTACCAAATTGTAGTAGGCCTAATTGTCGTAATAGCGGTACCAAATTGTCGTAATAGCGGTACCAAAAAAGATCGGATTAGGGGCATGTCTAAATAGAGGCATGTCGTAATGACGGGATGTCGTAATGGAGGGTTGTCGTAATAACGGGCTGTCGTAATAAAGGGCGGACCCCGCAAGGCAGGTAGCCATGGTGCTGGCTGCATGTTCTGGGGGCATGTTCTGTGGATATGTCATACTTATGCATTATTTAGGCTACATACTGTTAGACATAATACATGTGGTGCTTTGGCCAAAATATTTCGTATCCTGCTTTTTTCAATTCAAAGGGTAGGCAGAAAAAGAAAACTGTGATTGGGGGATATATTGTGA
Organism: Merluccius polli; assembly: GCA_030340625.1. NCBI lineage: Eukaryota > Metazoa > Chordata > Actinopteri > Gadiformes > Merlucciidae > Merluccius > Merluccius polli. The sequence continues at coordinate 270,006 of JAOPHQ010005122.1, forward strand.
AACTGGGCGTGACTGAGTAATGACAGAGACTGAGTAGTGAGCCGTCTTGTTAGTGATCTGGAGTCGTAACACATCCATTTTGCCATTTTGTTCACCATAAACCGCAGATTAGCAAGGACATGCTGGGTGGAGACAGCCGATGTGGCGTTAACAAAAGCTTAGATCGTAGTCCATGTTTACAGCCCTTACCATTCGTCGCAGTCGCGGCAAAACTGTACTACACTTTATATAGCCAAAACTCTTGGTATACTGCCACATATCTGGTGTATAGGCTAGTGTTGTTGAACAACCACGTCCAACATATCAGACATTCAGTTCAGTTCACTACAGTTCTCGAATATAGCCTAAGAAGAGAAATGGCTGGAATTTCAACTTTCCGTTTCCTCTCTCTCTTCGCCGAAGCTGATCGTGTTACTTTTGTTTTGGTTGAAGACTTTCCTTGAACAGAAGTGTTTGGAATGGCTGATGCTTTCAGCACTTTTTTTTTTGTCATCCCAAATTCTGAATAATAGCCCGCGTCCTCAAAGTCCTCTTCAGAGAAATGATCGCTGCAGATCGTACTACTATCAGATGGCCCAAATCCGTGTATCATTCGTTCTTTTTATATTCAATTGAGAATCCAAAATCGGAAAATGAAAAAACGATTTGTTATTGCCTTATTCGTTTAAGAATCTGATACCAAAAAACAAATAACGGTTTGTTTTTTGTACTTTCGATGTTATGGTCAGATCAAAAATAGGAAATGAAAAAACTGGGCCACGGGCCGAACTTGATTTTGATATTTAATTTCTCCAATGTGTGTGACCAGGAAGTCTTATATTTATATTGACTTATATTGATCCAATCACAGCCCTCTCCATCTCTTTGTCCGATACATGTCTTTTTCACTTATGGTCGTGTTGAACACAGAATCTTCCAACACTCATTTCAGAGCATCGCTGGAGGCCCATCTGCTGCAGCATGGTGGAAATCTCTGCATGCGTCTTGCCAGTTTCAAATAAGTCTTTAATTAACGTATGGTTCCAGTGCGGCCATGGTGTCGATACCAAATTACTCCAAATAATACTGATTCATTGACTTACAATCACTGCGTGATTCTGTTTTTTCAGGCTTTCTTTCACACTTAACTGTTGACGAATTTGCTGCAAGCTTATCAAGTGCAACACACAAAGAAGTCAATAACTTCCTGGTCACACAAATCGGAGAAATTAAATATCAAAATCAAGTTCGGCCCGTGGCCCCGTTTTTTAATTTCCTATTTTTGATCAGAGCATAAAATCGAAAGTACGAAAAACAAACCGTTATTTGTTTTTTGGTATCAGATTCATAAACGAATAAGGAAATAACAAATTGCTTTTTCATTTTCCGATTTTGGATTCTCAATTGAATATGTAAAGAACGAATGATACACGGATTGGCCCACTCCACTAAGCTGTTGTTAATTTGACCTGCTTTATCCAACTGTTACGGATTTTTTCATATTTCGGAAACCTATGAAGGCTTACTCCATGCTGGTTAGTGTTGCTACAACCCGCCACGATACAGCGATTAACCATTGTTACTAAAGTTTTTCAGCCCGAAAACTTGCAGCTCTCAATGCAATTACAGTCAGATCGAACTGAAGGTCCCGCTAATGATGTGTCAGACTCACGTGATCTTTTAAGACCTTTTTTCCAAGGCGGAGCTTAGGGGAGGAGAAAAGAGGAAAAATACCTCTTATGAAAACGTCTTACAACTTAACTAAATCTCCCTCAGAAATGTAAGGTCTCTCTCCGGACGCATTAACACACATGTGAATAAATATGGACTTATAATTTCTTAACTTAGGCGACCTTTAAACACTTTGAAAACTGTTACTGAACAATGTGTTAAATATTTTAGGGAGGATGACAACAGATCTCAAGACAGCAAGTCAGCAGAAGAAAAGTAAGAGACATTTACCCATGATTACAAAACTGTATGGAGGTTTAAAAGTGCCAAAATTAAATAAATAAATACACCATTAAATAATTACTTAAATGTGTCGTTAATTAAAATTGGAATTAAATACTTAAATGTGTCATTAATTCACTAAAATACCGATTCATTTTATGTAAAAAAAACAAAAAAAAACAATATATAATCATTTCACTATTTAATTAAAGGTGCGCTATGCAACTCGGTTATTCCTCCGCTGTTTCTGGGTTTTCGCCGGAATTGGGCTCGCATTTCTCACTATAGAGCTCCCCCTGCAGCTTCGGAATAGGCCTACAACACTGTCGTAAAAACTCATTGACAACGCCCCCCACCCCCCACTTCGATAAATAAATAGTAATACACAACGAGAACCTGGATTCGGACCGCAAACAAACATGTGTGGTAGCAAGTCACTGCTAGGATAAACCCTCACTAGCTAGCAAGCTAGCCATGAAGCAACCAAGCGAAACACATACAGGGCTCACAATAAAACGGTCGAGCAAAACACATTGTTCAACAGACTCTCAAACCACATTACAAAAACGAAGTTCACCCAAGGGTAGGCTACTTACAATTTCAGCAGCAAGACAGCCAAGTCGGCGTCCGTTTTTCATTCTTCCGAGTCTCTCAGTTGACGCCATTCCGCATAAGCTCGCCCTATGTTCACTCGTGTCTGGTTTCTTTGTTTATCATAATCCTTTCTCTTATTCTTCGATTCCTCCGACCTTCCCCTCTTGGGTCTTGATGGATCCATAGTGGATTTGTCGATTGATCCAGAATTGCCTTGCAACTGACTCTTTATATTCAGCCGGACCCATGTTTGGCACCCCCGCCCAGGTCTACCGTAAAGCAGTGAAACTACAATCTGACTACATTTTCGAGGCGCGATTGGATACTTCCGCTGAGTCACATCCGTAAGTGGCCGGGACGGCCACATGAAGTTGCATGTTCTGTTTTTCCGCGGGGAACCAACAGGGGGAGATGAAACACCCACCAAACAACCCAGAAAGTGTTGTAGAACGATCAGAACGACTCTCAACCTGCATGGTTAAGGTTATTTTTGATAAACGAGTTGCATAGTGCTTCTTTAATTTACATTTACATTTCATGATTTACATTTCATGATCCTGTGTTGCAGTGCTTCATGAATTGTCAAACTCGCCCATCAAAGTTGGCGGATCCTAATGCCTGATTGGTTACCCTGCGCATCAAGTCAAGGCAAATAATTAAATAGTGAAATGATTATATATGTTGTTGTTTTTAAATAAAATTAATCGGTATTTTAATGAATTAATGACACATTTAAGTATTTAATTCCAATTTTACTTAATTAATGACACATTTAAGTAATTATTTAATGGTGTATTTATTTATTTTTGGCACTTTTAGTCCTCCATAAAACTGTACTGTATCTTGATTACTTGACTTGATTCATGTTGGTGTCTTACAGATGTTTGTGTGTGTGTGTATTTGCAGACAACATGGAAGATCATCACTGCCCTCTTGCTTAACTCTACTCTGCCTGCAACCCTTTTCATCATTTTATTTTGTAACTTTGTTTCCCACATAATATGAGGATGAAAGGGCATAGGTTGCTTTATACATAAATACTTCACAAAGGAACGTTTGTTGTAGGTGTGCTCCTTGTATATAATATCATAATGTTACTACATATTACATAATGCACACACTCGGGCAGTAGCCCCCGTGGCACTTTCAAAATTTCCCCCGAGGGAATTTTCTAGTTTTCTCTCTAATAGTATAGTCATTTTTTTTCATTTTTCATTTTAATTAATCATTTCATTAATCATTTTAACATGAATCAAGTACATTGGAAACCATGCCGTCAATTAGTGATCCCACCCTATTTATAGGTGGCATTTCTCCATCCATGGCCTACAAAACAATGGCATATACTGTATATTGCTGCTACAGGAGACTGTGGATGCCCTACAGAGGGAACAAATCTTTCAGGACCACGTAGATCTTTTTTCAGAGGCCCTGCACACGGCCCTGCAGTCCCTCTTATGCAGGGCTTGAAAACAAAATTACTTTTCAATCGTTCCGCTCCGAACGGAACCGGTATATTTAACGTTTTCGTTCTTGCGTTCCGCCACCAACATATCGTTCCTGAACTGGTTCGGAACGTAAAATAACGTTCGTTCTTAACGTTCCAGCAGTGTTATTGGGCCTAGTCTATTTTTGTGGTCGATACCTTACAATAGACCTAGTTATTGGTATATAACCAGGGTGGTGGTGGGAATTTGTGACAGCTGAGCTTAACAGGCGGCGAAGTGAACGTGGCAACCAGATTTTTTTTTTTTTTCATGAAATAGGCTATGCTTTTGTGAAATTTTATAGGCTATATAGAGAACGAAAAAAACACGTTATTAACCGGTTTTGGGGATTTCAGAATAACGTTTCTGTTCCGGAACAGTTGAAGACCATTTGGTTTTCGTTTCCGTTTCCGTTCCTCGCAAAATTCCGTTCGTTTTCGGTTTTCGTTTTCGTTCCTTGAACCGGTTCGGAGCCCTGCTTTTATGGGCCCTTTTATGGGCATTAATGGGCGGTTACCTATGCTAATCCTATGTTAATTAGACTCATTTGGCATGCGCGCTCAGTTTACGAGGAGATGGCATTCATCAATCTAAGAACACAGCTGCGAACAATTCAGCGGCTTAAGAACACGTTGATGAATCTGACGTAGGGTCTTAGAAATCTTCTTAAGAAGGACTTAAGAAAGAATCTAAGAAGATTCTTGAGAAGATATTGGTGAATGAGGCCCAATGCTTTCAAATGAATTATAATTTAGTTTTGGTTTAGGGTCCATTAAAACGCTTGAATCATATATAGCTGCTACTCCTACTCCTCGGCCTGTGTCTCGGGGAATGTGAGTATTAATATGACTGGGGGGGTGGATTCATTTAGGCTAACATAATCCTCATGGGACAACCAGGGGGGTATTCCAGAAAGCGGGTTATGTGAAAACTCTGAGTTTGTTAACCCTGAGATGAGGGAAACTCGGAGTTATCTGTTCCAGAAAGTGAGGTAACTTAAACTCTGGGTCTGTTACTGCGGTAACTTACGCTGTGAACCTAACCTGCTCGCTGGCAGGTTTACTTTAAGAAACCCAGAGTTTCTACCTGTCTCCTCCCACATGAGGAAGCGGTTAGACATGGATTGCCCATTCATTCGCAATCCGATTGACATCGAAGCCGTATTGATTGGAAATGCTTTACGTCGCGAGAGAATCTTCCGTCCCAGATTAGACGTCTTATCATTTCCAGAGGAATATCTTTTCCAAAGTTACTGCTTTTCATCCAACAGTATCATTTATCTCAATAACATTCTCCGGCCATATATCACCAACCTCACACACCGCGGACGAGCACTCCCATCAGAGCAAACTTTATGCATAGCGCTACGTTTTTTGGATGGAAGGGCTGTAAGGGACCTAATCACCCGAAATCACTTTTGATTAAAAATAAAATAAAAGACAAATTCACATGTGATTTGGTTCTTCTTTATTCCCTAATAGTACAAAAGCAACAGTCAGGATTTGTAATATAGTTCCAACCATGGACGTCGCTAGCAATTGAATTGATCCGGTCGTAATCAACTCAGAGTTCAGGGATAGACTCGGAGTTTGTTGCTTTCTGGAATACCCCCCAGGTCTCAGTAAGACAAAGTAAATCAATATCATAATCTGATATTAATTCATTCACTAAAAAAGCTTTGGAGGACAGAGACCTGATATTTAACAGTCCACATTTCATTCTTTTATTTTGTGCTACTGAGGAGTTTGTTTTAATTTTTATTAGGTTTTCATGGTTAACTCCTCTTGTTTTTATTTCTTTAAATAATGTAGGTGGTCGGGGGACAGACACAGTCTCTATGGGGTTGTGGGTGGGTGACTGTACTAGAGGAAGCACAGAGAAGACAGCAACTCTGCTTCTTGGTCCCAATTCTGGACTGTCAGGTTTTAGAAATAAACATATTCATATCATATTCCTAGATAAGAGAGCCACTCCATCCAACGTGGGATGGATGCTGTCGCTCCTAATCAAACCAGGTTTTCCCCAAAAAGGCTGCCAATTATCTATGAAGCCCACATGGTTTGCTGGATACCACCTGGACAGCCAGTGGTGGAAGGACGCCATGCGGCTATACATGACGTCAACTGGTCACATTGGGCAGGGGACCAGAGAAAACTACAGTGTCCGACATTGTTTTAGCGTATCTACACACCGACTCCACCGTTTTGGCACACTGAGCAGGAAAGAGGAGCAGAGGAAGAGGGAGAAGCCATCGCTAACTGCTAATGCTTAATGTAACTAGCGTGTGAAAACTTTAAAATAGCGAAAAGTCGCACAAAACCTGCTTCTTCCATATCAAGAACATTTCAAAACTCCGCCGCTTCCTCACTTTCTCTGACGCAGAAAAACTCGTCCACGCCTTAATCTCCTCCAGGCTTGATTACTGTAAAAGCCTGCTCATCGGTATACCCAATAAACACCTTCAGAAACTCCAATTCATTCAGAACTGTGCTGCCCAAACTCTAATGAAAACCCGCAAATATGACCACATCACCCCCATTCTTCAGAACCTCCACTGGCTCCCCATAACCTCAAGAATTCAATACAAGATCGCCCTCATCACCCACCTTTGCATCTACAGCAACGCCCCGCAATACCTCAAAGACCTCCTTACCCCTCACTCATCCACCCCTAACCTTTGGTCCCAAAGCACAAACCTCCTCCATCAGCCCCGCACAAGACTCCGCACCAGGGGAGACCGAGCTTTCTGCTCCGCTGCCCCTCACATCTGGAACTCCCTTCCCTCACATCTGCGGAAATCCCAGTCTGTGGACACCTTTAAAAAAGGGCTTAAAACTTTTTTGTTCAGGCAGGCGTTCTTAAATTGCCCTTAGATTTTTTTTCTAATTTCACTCTGCACTTCAACTCCTTTTAGCTGTTTTTTTTCAATGTATTTTATCACTTGTCTTTTCATTCTGTTGCTTATTTTTAATGTGTTCTTGTCCTTAGTGTTTTTGTTATTTTGGTTTCTTTTCGGTTTCTGTAGCACTTTGAGATTATTTTATGGAAAGTGCTTTACAAATAAAATTTATTATTATTATTATTATTATTATTATTAGTGTAATCCGGCTAAAAGTGACATTTGCCGCCTCATTTGTGGTAATGCTGCGCTGTTCAGGGATAAGCCCACCCAGACAACAGTCCTCATGCATGACAGCTGTGGGGAACCACAGGTCAATTAAGCAGCACGCGTACTGCGTTAATCCTGTGAAGCGGGCGGTGATGCAGACGGAGGTTTTGGTTTTGCTGTGCCGACTTCCAGTCCGTGGAGCGCACCTTCGCTCCTGGTGCCAAAATCTGACCAAACTCCTCGTTTTTGTAACAACTACCGCAAGGTGAACGCCATTCCTAAACCTGACTCATTTCCTCTGCCCCACATGGATGATTGTGTTGATAGAGTAGGATCTGCCAAGTACGTCACTAAACTGGACCTATTGAAGGGTTACTGGCAGGTGCCTCTTTCACCGCGTGCATCCGATATTTCAGTGTTTGTCACTCCAGATTACTTCCTCCAGTACACTGTTATGCCTTTCAGGTTGAGAAACGCACCTGCCACCTTCCAAAGGCTGGTGAACACTGTCCTGTCAGGTGTGAAATACTGTGATGCCTACCTGGATGACATTGTGGCATATTCTTCCAGCTGGTCTGAGCATTTAGACACACTGCAGCAATATTCAGCCAATCTGAATCTAGCAAAGTGCGAATTTGGTAAAACTGTGGTCACATATTTGGGAAAGCAGGTAGGACAGGGACAAATGCGCCCCCTGTTGGCCAAAGTTCGGCCATTTTGGAGTTCCCTGTACCAGAGACGGCTGCGCCGGTTTCTGGGGATGTGTGGCTACTATCGTGGGTTCTGTAAGAACCCCCGCCAGTTTTTGTGGACAGTTGAATGTCAGGACTCATTCGACTCTGCCAAAGCCCTCCTTTGCAGTGCGCCAGTACTGGCTGCACCTGATTTTGTGAGTCCCTTTAAGGTGGAGGTAGACGGAGAGCGCTCATGGTGCAGGTGTTGTGCTGCTGCAGGAGGATGATCACGGGGTTGAGCATCCAGTATGTTTCTTTTCAAAAAAATTCAATAAACACCAGGTGAACTACAGCACTATTGGGAAGGAATGTCTGGCCCTGCTATGGGCTTTATGCCGAGCGTCACGTGACCAAACCGGAAAACTGGTCTCCTGACTTCCGCTTGTCGTTAAAGCCGGTAGCAGCGGTAGGAACTGACGGCGACAGCTATTGACTTGGCCTAGTTAGCCCTTTTTACTGTTGGCGTTTTATTTGATTTTAACATCTGAATGTTAGTGAGAAGAAAAGATGGATGGAAAAAAAAAAAAAAAAAAAAACAGCGGCGAGTGAGTCCGGGAGAGGGCTACTCTCCTCGGACACATTACTCTGAAGCCCCGGTGACGGTCTGGAAGTGTGGATTAATAAATACTTCTTTTTTTTTAAACAGCGGTTAAAAGCTAGCTTGTGTCCGGGAGAGGGCTGCTCTCCTCGGACACATTACTCTGAAGTCCCGGTGACGGTCTGGAAGTGCGGATTAAAAAATAAATAAATAAAAATAAACAGCGGTAAAAGCTAGCGTGTGTGTCCGGGAGAGGGCTACTGTCTTCGGACACATTACTTTGAAGCCCCGGTGACGGTCTGGAAGTGTGGATTAATAAATACAATTTTTAAAAAAAAACAGCGGTAAAAGCTAGCGTGTGTCCGGGAGAGGGCTACTCTCCTCGGACATATTACTCAGAAGCCCCGGTGACGGTCTGGAAGTGCGGATTAATAAATAAAATAATGCGAGCGCGGTACAGCGGACCTGAACCGGATGTGATGAGACTTGTTTTGCAGAATGCGGAAGTATGTTGCGCATAACCCCCATTAGCTCTGCAACATTTTGAGGTCTATGTAGGCTCGAGCTCCATTCCGGTTATGGTATACACAGACCACAATCCCCTGGGGTCCATTTCACAAAGCAGGTTCAACAACCTCTGAGTCTAATCCTAAACGCTGAGTTGATCTACACTGAGATAGAAAACTCTGAGTTTTCAGTTCCAGAACAGCGGATTTGAGTTAGTTTAATCAACTCAGAGTAGTTTCACCTAGGGTTAAGCGCGTGCACCACAACTATAAAAAGCCAGCATCAATGGAGCCCCGATTCGAGTCACCATGGCAACGGGGAAGAGGAGGTCTACGTTTTTCACCAACCTCAAATTGGAAATCCTAATGCGCTCATATGGCGAGTTTCAACACGTTTTTAGAAAGAAGTGCAACACTGCTGCATAAGTTTAAATGTAGTCCTTTGCAATCACAATAATATTACAGGGGAAAACTGCTTGAATGGTAGCCTATTCATTTATTTCATTTAGGTGCAATCCCGCGGGGGAGAAGCGCACTTGGCAGCAGCTTAAGATGACATATAAAAACATTGTTCAAACAGATAAGACCTTGGCATGATCATTTTGATCATGTTTTACACTGTAAAGTAAATATTAAGTGGCTATTTGACTGTGCAGTTGTTTTATCCCCAACATAATGCTGTTTTTACACACATACTGTAAATGTCTTCTCACCTATATCATGTTCTGTTAAATAATCAAGCCTATTTAAACTAACACAGACTACTCAGCCAACAGAAAGAAGGCAGATGCCCGTAAAACGGGTGGTGGCCCAGGACCGCCACCTCTAACGGAGGCAGAAGAGCTGGCCCTAAGCCACAATATTGGAAGGCCAGTGGCTGAGGGAATCCCTGGAGGGAGCTCATCCTCTGAGTCCACCCCCCCAAGACCTCCTTGATGGCTCTGACAGGTTTATGTCCAGGGAACACGACAAACATGGGTAAAAGCCGTTTCATGGCGAGGCACACTTTTCTGACCGCCCTGCATACAGTTGCCTTGCTCAAGTGCTCTGCATCTCCGACATTGTACAAAAAACTTCCATTTGCAAAGAAACGCAGTGCAACACACAATATCTGCTGGGATGTGAGAGCATGACTACGGTTGGTAATGTTGCAAATGTAAGGACGGATTAGGTTGTGTATGTAAATGATGGACTGTGACGTGAAACGGTACCGCTCAAAAAGATAATTGTCTGGAAATGATAATTGTCTGGAAAGGCTACATCTATGTGCGGTCTGATAACCCTCTCCCGACGAATATTTAATTCTCTGCGCAGTAATGCTGCACCTTCATCCACGGGATCGTTGTCAAAAGCAGTGCTCGAAGTGGGCCGGTACATTTACTCTTTAGCGTACCGGCACTTTTTCTTGCGTACTGTGACGAATGTATAACCACACATATCAACAGACTGTAATATCCTCACATAGCCACATGGGAACAGAAAGAAATATATAAGTTGTATTAACCGCACCTGGCCACCAGATGGCGGCACACATAATACACTGGGGGCGGGCGCTCACCACTAGCCAATCAGAGCATAGTATGCGTCATAGAGGCCACGCCTGCCCAGGTACTACCAAACCACACATCTGGGGGAAGAACAGAAACCCCCAGGCAGTGTATCTGTTAAGATATCCAGCTAAAGGGTCGCTCCACGCGTGACCTATACAATACCCCTCCTTTTGCTTCATAGATAATAGACCTAAAGCTAAACAAATAAAGTGAGTTAAAAGTGATCCTGTGTCGGGGGCCTTCTTCCTCAGAGAACACACTACAATCTGGTGACCCCGACGTGATGCAGAGGAGAGGCCATCGACCGGGAGAAGCGAGGCCACGCGGCAGCACACGACTCACCATTTCTGTCACAGGCCGGCCATTAAACCAGGTAAGCAGAACCAATTGCCTTAAAATGGCTGAATCTGCAATAGTTAACTATAGAGATATTATGTGACAGAGGTGGCTAGCGTGTGTTGTTGTAAAGCCCTGTTATTCCGGTCCATAGTCGTTACAGTTAACCCGACGTGAAGATGAACAGGCGCTGATAACTCTGATTGGGCATTAGTTAAATGATATTTGTCGTCATTGTACGGCTATATAGAAGAAGCAAAGGGCCAGTATTGTGTTTGATTTATTTAACTGGGTGTTGGAGTCTCCCGGACGTGTTTGATTTATTTAACTGGGTGTTGGAGTCTCCTGGATATGTTTGATTTATTTAACTGGGTGTTGGAGTCTCCCGGACGTGTTGGATTTATTTAACTAGGTGTTGGAGTCTCCTGGATATGTTTAATTTATTTATTTATTTTGTTAAAGGTTTGAGGCCCAGTTTGATACTGTGTTAAAATCGGATGTGTCTGAACCTGGGAAACCAGTGGCGTGAGGAGGTCGATTGGGAACATATTGCTGGCAATATTTCCATTAACAAAGAGCTAAGCTAACTTGCATGAAACATAATACCTTTTGTGTGACTAACCCTGTATGTGCTAATACTTGCTAGCTTTGCTACGGTGCATCTTCGTTTTGTCTGCAGAGTATGGTACATGTGACTAAAGGAATCCCACCACGTGGGAGCAGTTTATGACCCTTTTGTTCTCCACTAAGGAGTGGGGGATGGTAACATTCCTGGGTCAGGAATCAGTTTTATGGCCCCACATGTGGAGAGTAAACTTATCTTTCACTCTAACACATAGACACACACACATATGTGGCAGGTTGAGTGTTGCTCCACCTCCACTCAGGTGATTTCTGGTTGGCGGATTGCAGAGTGGTGTCACCTGTATAAGTGCTGCGCCTTCTCTGGCGCGCACACTGCTGCCTGGAACTCGTGGTGAGGACTCGGTGTGGTGTGCGTTGCATTGTTGGCCATGTTTGGGGGCAGCCTGGTGAAGAGTGAGGGGAGTGTGGCGTCCGCTCTGTACTGTTACCGCAGCCGGTGATCAGTTTCGGGGGCTTAAAGCTCTCTTCGTTCGGCTGTTGAAGCCGCAGTGGCTTTTCTTCCTCCTCCTGTGCTCTGGTGAAGCTGCCCTGCACGGCTCTGTGCCGTATCCTCCACCTGGCTATCCCAAAACGCAGACCATCCACGGCCTCCGGTCCTGGTGCGGCCGCTTCGTCTTCTCCATCCGCTCCGTCGTCTTCATCGTCTTCGGCTGCTCTGGCACCGTTGCCTTTCTCCACACCGTCCTCTGCGGCGGTTGCGTTCCCACGCAACGCCAAGTTCCCCGTCCCACCACAACTCTTATCTGTTTGGTTCATTGTCTGCGTTTCCTTTCATCTCTTTGTTTTTGTGTCCTTTGATTTATTTCTTTGGGGTTCAATTGATTATATATTTTCTGTTTTAGTTTAACATATAGCTGTTGGGTTTGTGTTTGGGGGATAAATACGCCTGGCCCCCACCCACAGCTAAATGTCGTTGTTTTGTTTTATTATTATTTGTCTTAGTAATTAGTTGGTTTTCTGTATCTGTATTTGGGTTTAAATATTTGGTTATTAGTCAGTTCTGTTTGTGTGTGTGTGTGGGTGTGAGTGCTGTGTGTTTTCATATAGTCTTTTGTTTTAAATGATTGTCTGAACGACCTGAGTGTCTCATCACCACAGTAGTATAATTTTGTGTTTTATTGTGTTTCCAGGGCAGGAGATGGTGCAGCGGGCGGCAGGCTTCCCCTGGTGGTGGTCCCCTTCTCACCCCCTCCTTAAGTTTGGTGTAGCACGTGGTGATTTGGTTTGTATGGTTTGAGTTGTTTTAGCCTGACCGCCTCGCTACAGCCTTGCTCCGTGCCTGTTGTGTGCTCTTTTAAGTCTGATTTACTGCAAATAAATACATTTTGATATCTTTTGTAAGTCCGTCTCTCGTCCTCTATATAATCGTGCAACGAATCTGTGTGACCTTTTGTTGGCCAAAGTACAGGGCCAAGGGTGTATTTCCTGGAGCGCAATTCCCCAGGTGGCGTTGTCGAGCAACTTTCCCCCCCCTTCCTCTTTCCATTACGCCACACATAGATGGACATATACACAGTATTAACTAGGAAGATATAAAGTGTGCTAATATCACAGGGAGCATAGACAAGAATACAAATCCCTGTAAGCCATATTGGGAGTTTACGCAGTACACCCCCCACTGGCCAAGACTCCCCGACCACCCCTACCCCTACCCCCCCCCCACCCCTACCCCCACCCAGACTAAAACCCAACCTTCCCCCTACCCCTCCCCCGACGACTGCCCCTGAAGAATTCCCTCGTGGGACAAAGGAAAATGGCGTTGGCCAGTACATTACTTACTTCGCGAGACGCCATTACGTTGCGTGAGTGTGCTAAATAAGCGTGAATGAAGTTACTTGCACTCCTGGAGCTGCAAGGGGGGATAAGGCAGAATGAAGCCCAGTACGATAATTCGGTTTATTGATGGTCATTACGTAATTATGAATGTTATTATCTAGACTATTAAATTCATAAATAACTATGTTAACAGATGTCATTACTGCGATAAAAAGTGTTTTTGTGTAAAAGCTGATTATTCTTAAGCGTCAACTTGTCAGTAATATGAAGCAAGGTGTTCAAATTGACATTAACTCTTTGTTTTATTCTTTTCCTTTATTTATATTTGCACAAGAACCTTAAGCGAAGGAGGGGATCTCCATGGCCAGGAGGCTCCTTTCCAAAAAAATATCTTGAACATCTCTTTTTGTGTCTATTAATGATAAGAAATGACAAGGTTAACAAAGAAGGAAAGGAAAGTTGGACATGACAAAATGGGATGGTGACAGTAAGTGGTGATGATGGGTTTACCCTATAATAGTAACGATAATAATAGTAATAATAATAATAATAATAATAGACATAATGAAACATAATAAAGAAAGCGCTGCGAACATTAGAACGGTTAAAGATCTGTTGGGACATAGAAAATACATATGTAGAGGTCAACTATGTATTTATGTCTGTTATTTGTTTTTTGTTTCCCGTTGATTTGTTTTCTTTGTGTATTTGTTTTATAAATGTGGGTAAAAGTGTTTTAGTGTTTTGTGGGACAATTAGCAGACCAACAGCTTATTTAAGTTGGATACTATTCATTTAAATCAGAAGTTATCTCCTCTACCGCTCGTCCACAGAAGTCCAGGGGTCAACCAGCGCTGGGGACTGTTACAGTTCAGGGAAATTCCCCCCTCACCAAATGAGGTAGTGGGACCCGCCCTAAATGGAGGAGGACGCTGTGGGAGCGCGGTAGTTATTATGTCAAAACCTGATACGCAGTGTTGGGGTGTAACAATTAAACAAGTCCATTTGTAGGTTGCTCAGTTTACCTCCATAATGTGGTGTCAATTGTCTTGTCTTTATGTACGATGTTTTGTTTTTGCTCAATAATACTGACCGTTGCTAAGGCTATGATTCTTAGATGGGCCGGAGTGTTTTTACCTGGGACACACACACAGGTGCCATTTGATAATTAGAGATGACTTGGACAATGACAATGAGGAGATTGAGGTTGGTTTCTTTGAGGTATACCCATTTTAAGTACTCAATGACTATTCAATGACTATGTGTGACTATGTGTGACTACATATATATTCAATTGTCACTTCATTCCCCATATTCACCTATTGTTTGACACACCTTTGTATGCACGTTTGTTTTGATATAACTTTCACATATGGTTTGAACTACTTAGATTAGTAACGATATAAGTTCATTCAGGATTTGGACACGCCTGATCTATAATTCCATAATAGAAACAACTGTCTACATATTGTTTGTTGTATTGTGTTAGATGTTTTTCTGCAAAGATACTGGTTGGTTCTGGTCTCTCTTCCCCTCAGGACAATGGAGGGGGGTCCATTAGAGAGAGGACAGTTGATCTGGGGCTCCTGCCCTAAATGGACTCAGAGACTCATATCTGGACATTGAAATGGACTGCAAACACGAAATGAACAGCAGGAACATTGCTTCCTGTTACCAGCAGTTGATCATAAGTTTCATACTAGGAGGCACGGACGTAATTTACGGGGGGGACACGGGGGACATGTCCCCCGCACTTTTTCAAAAGGCCGTTTTAGTCCCCCGCACTTTTTACCGTCCAAAAACAATGTTACGCTATAGTGAACAGAGACGGGTCAAGCACTAGGACCAAGCGGAAAACTGCCGCTCAAGCTGATTGTTCGCTAGCAGAGCCCTGGAAGACGTGTCTTAAAGAGACAGGCGTCATTTTAATAGGCTCATACAATATTAATATCTGAACTTGCACCTATTATTTCAAGAATCATGAAAGGCTTTCAGCAAATATTAAGGTGCTATTAATTACATATTAATAAGACAAATCTACCACATAATAAGTTAAACTACACAAAATGAGACAGGCCTATAGACAATTCTAGTATTGGCTGTATCAGATTGTGATGCCAGCTGAACTAACACACCTAATGAAACATAAAAATCAAATGTTTTACCCATTCAAAATATTAAATGACTTACTAATTAATTATCAGAATTAATCAGAATATGTGCTTCAACTAGCTCTCTCTATTTTGACCATACATGTGTTTGTATCCCTGTTAATATAGCCTACACATAACACAACACTTGTACTTTCAGTACTTGAGTAGTAAATTTTAAAATACTTCTACTTGCAATACTTAAATACAAAACATTTTGAATACTTTAGTACTTCCACTTAAGTATGGTTTTTAAAGAACACTTCTACTTCTACTCAAGTCACTTTTTTGATATAGTACTTGTACTTCTACTCAAGTCTTGGTCTCCAGTACTTTATACATCTCTGTGTGTATTACACCAGAACATAATAGTAGTCAGTAATTGCAGACCATGCTCCAAGGAAAATCAATGAAAGAGGGAGATCATTTTGAATCTGAAAACATGGTAAAATGCACCAGAATGCGGGAAATTGCAACTACTTCTTTCAAATTTTTCTGGGGGAGGACCCCCAGTCCCCCCGTTTAAATATGTCCCCCCCACTCTCAAAACGCTGATTACGCCCTTGCTAGGAGGCAACATGGCTGACAGTCTTATCTGAATGTGATGTGTTTTTACGCTCTATATTTTCTATTTTCTTTTTGATTCTTTTAATGATTGATTATTTACAAGTGATTGGTGTTGAAAGATGTTAACACTCTGTAATGATGATTTGTTGTGCATTGACATTGATTGGATTGCAGAGAAGTGCCTCATTCTGATTGGGGGTGAGACCTTCTCTAGATTTGGAAACCATCATGATACTCTTTTTTTCATCTCCTAGAGGTGGTTTTCGACTGGATGATGGTAACCCGACCTGGACAGACCTCTCTTCAGCTGCTGAAAGGGTAACTGGGAAGAGCTCTTCCGGTGGGGCGAGACTAGCTCATGAATTTGGCCTTATTAGAACAATTGAATAAGTTTACCTAGTGTAAAAGTAAATAAAATAATGTGGGCATAAGATTCAAAGGTAACGCTAGAAGACTAAATTAGTTGTTCCGAAAAGCTTGATAAACTAGGACCCAGAATCACTGTCATATACATATATATTTTATGTTATTATCATCAATATATAGGACGATACAAGCGGGAAGAATGAATGCAACATGCTTAACTTTGTGTTAATTTTGCGTGACTTCTTCAAAGTCACGAGGGGGGAATATGTAGTGTATTTTATTTTCAAGGGGGGAATATTTTTTTGTTCATCACATTCACTCATCCGCATAAAGAATGCGTCTGCTCTAGGAGAGGAACACAGAGGTGTCCTCTTACAACTTACATATAGATAAACCTAAAGGCTAAAAGTGTGAATTAAACGAGACAAACAGACATCCCTAAGTGATAATTGTTTATGTTAAGAGCTCTCTCCCATGTCCTGGGACCTTGAGGTTATCTTGGTCGTAAAATCTAAACGCTATCTGCTCGCTGGGCGTAGAGTTCGGCCTTTGGAAACCACATCTTGCGTACCATGTGTTTTGATGAAATAGATTGCATTTTGATTTTGATTTTGATTTTTTTGTTTTTGTTTTATTTGTTTAATTGTCGAATTTGCTTAAGTCAGGCATATGTTCTTTGAACAGTTGCAATGACCTGGTTAAAGTAATCATTGGGAAATACTTCAGCAATCTGTTGGGAAAGGATCTAATGCACAAGCTAGATAGTTTATTGACATTGGGAAGAATTTACCTAGCCAACGCCAAATGCTGTTATGCTGTGTTTAATATCTTTACTTGTTAGCTTTGTCCACCGCCGTGTCAAATATACAGCATCAACGCCGTGTGGTGCAGCAGTCACGCATCAAACAGCGGTTAGGTTTCATTCTCAGTCACTAGGAATGGTGGAAAGAGTGAATGGGACATTCAAGAAACTAACAACATTTCTGAGAAACAGAATATCAGAGCCGAAGGACGAACCACCAACCAGGGTGGAGACAGGTGACCAGGTGTACCTGAGTGTTCAGGGGACAGTGGCGCGCCCTGACTTGATCAGGCTTGGTTACATAGACTGGTACCTGATTTCCTGGAGTTCGGCACCTGTGTCTAGGAGGACACAGCACCTGATTTACTTGAATGTTGAATTATTAAATGCACAGTATGGGTCATGGTTGTCATTACAATGCATTTTAAGTTCGCAATGTGTTATGCTGTTTTCCTATGGTTGCTGTAATAAAGAGATTGCTGAATTTTTTGATGCTGCTAGAATATGCTCCGACTACCAGTATGGCCGAGCTGGCCAGTGGATCCGTGGGCAAGGCACACGTGCTAGTAACCTTGTCATGTGGGTCTTGCCTATGGATGACAAGATGGACATTAAATTTGTGAACTGTCCGACCGATGGTCGGTTACGGATACGGGTGATAACACTGTGATGATGTTTGAGAACCTTGCATGTATGGAGACTACCTGAGCCATTGGAAACCATGCATGTCTACAGGGCGTTTTTAGTTTTCTTTGTTTTATTCATACATTACTTGATTTTATTAGTTTTGACTTCCAATGCATGCTGGAAGTGTTAAGTTTACTGTTACTTATACCTGGAAGTATTTGAGATTGTGATATTCATGCCTAGAGGTAGTTGAAGGGACCCCTGGTGATGAATATGTGCCTTTATTACTGTGTTGGATATGTGTGTCAATATTAATGTGCCTTAATCACTGTGCCTTTACTACTGTGCCTTTGTGTCCTCAAGATACTGAGACTGTATGACAGATTGATTGTATGATGTGTTGATAATTTGTCTACTGTTTGTTGGCTACGGCCCATGTATTCTTTGAGAGACACCAAGGTGAATGCCGTCCACTTTAGAGATGCGACAGGTTTTCCTCCTGTATAGTGGGGGGTTTTCCCGAACTAAGTCGGTTGGTGATGTTGATGTTGACCCACGGTAACCAATCCGTGGGTTTTTTTCTTTTCGCTTGAATTTATACTCACTAGTATTAGACCTTATATGATACATTGCACTAGTAGTTGGTAGTATGGTCATCAGTGATGACCAAGGAGGGACTGTGACGAATGTATAACCGCACATATCAACAGACTGTAATATCCTCACATTGCCACATGGGAACAGAAAGAAATATATAAGTTGTATTAACCGCACCTGGCCACCAGATGGCGGCACACATAATACACTGGGGGCGGGCGCTCACCACTAGCCAATCAGAGCATAGTATGCGTCATAGAGGCCATGCCTGCCCAGGTACTACCAAACCACACATCCGGGGGAAGAACAGAAACCCCCAGGCAGCGTATATTTTAAGATACCCAGCTAAAGGGTCGCTCCACGCGTGACCTATACAATACCCCTCCTTTTGCTTCATAGATAATAGACCTAAAGCTAAACAAATAAAGTGAGTTAAAAGTGATCCTGTGTCGGGGGCCTTCTTCCTCAGAGAACACACTACAGTACTGGCACTTGTCACTGGCTGCCGGTACTCTACTTTGCCCTAACTAGGGGCGGAACTACTGGGGTGGCACCCCCCCCCCCCCGTCGGTCGTAAGTCCGGGGTGGGTTACGATCGCGCCCCCCCCTCGTTGGTCATAGGTCCAGGTGAGTTAGATCGCGCGCACCCCCCCCCCCCCCCCCCCCCCGCTTATATGTGAATAAGGGAGTACCGGCACTTATTTTTTTCCACTTTGAGCACTGGTCAAAAGGACATGCCATGTTCGTGAAAAAAGTCACCTCCTACTGTGCCTAATGGACTTCTGAAATAGCCTACTGACTCAGATTTTTTAAATGACTTTTGACAGACGGCTACGCCAAAACTCGCCTGCTGACTGAATGAATGAAAGAGGAAATCAAATGGCGTGTGTGGCTGAAAGAGGGCGGAGACAGAGAGAAACTCTAGGTTCATGGAGAAAAACCTGGTCCCGACCAGGTTAGGTTCATAGAGTCTGTTACTACGGTAACTGACCGAGAGCTTAAGTTACCTCTCTCTCTGAAACAGGCTAGAGTTACCCCTCTTTATCTGGTTTGAGTTACCTCCCTTTGTGAAATGGAAAACTCAGAGTTCCCCTCATTTCAGGGTTAATAAACTCAGGGTTTTCACTAAACCTGCTTTGTGAAACGGACCCCTGGTGTTCGTGTCCCGCATGCGCAACAACAATCAGCGCCTCATGCGCTGGTCACTGTTGCTGCAGGATTTCAATGTTGAGATAAAACACATAAAAGGTAGCAACAATGTTGTGGCTGATGCTCTGTCATGAGCAGGGTTTTAGGACAAACATGTCTTGAGGGAAGATATGTTTGATCTTAGGTGGGGGGGTGTTATGACCTTAGGGGGCATAATTTGTGTCAGTTCTGTTAGTTGTCTGTGTTGTGTTATCCCTCCCTGTCAAGGGGGGGAGCTGTATCACTTTGTGTCCCAAAATGTACCCGTTCAGGTGGAGGCTGCTGTTTGAAGGAAATCCAGGGGGGGTATTCCAGAAAGCAGGTTCAACAAACTCCGAGTCTATCCCTGAACTCTGAGCTGGGAAACTCTGAGTAGTTAGTTCAATCAACTCTGAGTATGTTAACCTCGAGTTACGCGCGTGCACAACCACTATAAAAAGCCATCATCAATGGAGCCCTGATACCACGAGTCACCATGACAACCAAGAAAAAAAAGATCAACTTATTTCAGTGCGATGGAGTTGGAGGTCCTGATGCTGTCCTACGGTGAGTAGGACCACATATTTTGCCGCAAATCCAACACAGCTGCAGCAGCGAAGGAGAGAGAGACGACATGGGAGAACATTGCTGCCCGAGTCAATGCGTAAGTTTGAATCTACTATTCCATTGACGTAACATTTAACCGTAAGATAGTAGCATAGCCTATAGTTATGAATATAAGTAGGAATTAAATCTGATTTTCATTTAGGTGCAATCCAACAGGAGAAATTTTTTTTTTTTTAATTAAACAAAGTAAATATTAATTCAGTGGCTACTTCAAATAGTAATTTAAACCCCTAACAAAATTGTGTTTTTCAACGTGCTCTCACTTAATACTCCACTTAGTAGATTAACACTTGATACAAATACATTTATATTTTATAGTAGCCTACCTATTGAAGTCATTTAAAATGTGACGCTGTGGCCTACACCAACACTCATTAAAATACTAATTAAAAACAAACATTGAGTTCTGCTCAGCCAACAGAAAGAAGGCAGAGGCATGAAAAACAGGTGGAGGGCTGAGGAGCTGGCCATCAGACAAAACAGGGGTCGCCCTGTGGCTGAATGTATTACCGGGGTAAGCTCATCTGAGCCTGTCACCCCCCAGGACACAAGTGCCTACATCAGATGCAAGTATACACTTATGTCTTAAAAAAAAAAATATATATATATAAATATATACAGCCTACTTTTTAACAAATATATATCCACCCACCAGTTGTGGATGGTGTCATCTGCCTGGTTCAGCCTCCAACTGAAACAATTGTAAACCCTGCAGCTGTAAGTATTGCATACTCAGATCTTGCCTCAGATGGTAGTTCACAGCTTGACACAGTGAGATTTTTGGTCAATACCATGTTAAGGCCCAATCCCATTTCTCTTTTTTACCCCTACCCCCCCTTACCCCTACCCCTCTCTTTCGAGCGCCCCTCGGAACAGAGTGACAAGGGGTAGTGGTTGAAATCTTCCCCTATGAAATGGGACAACCCTTCAAGACCCTGATACGTCATCAGTAGTCGTCGATGGCGTTTATGTAAACAGACGCGACGAGTTTGTTGCCGGACATTTCACACACAATGCCGTCTTCAGCTGTGGTAAAATGTGAAAATGTGCTGCTGGATTATTTTCTTTATACAATGTACTTTCACTCACAAATCGTCGTTTACACAACGTTCTACTGACATTGTGAATAGCGATTTTTCGGAAATGCATGTTATAACGATCATGGACGTCGTTAGACCCTGGATCTCTGTGCCGTGAAATAAAAAAATAACCCCCCCCCCCCCCCGATCCAATAATAATAATAATAACAATCCAATGACATATTCCTTTGCAACTAAGATATTCCAACGGATTTAAAAATGTTTACATGATTATTGATTAGAAATTCCTCAAACCCCTCCCTTTCAAGTGTGGTCCTATGGACACTTCATTTCAAGGGCTACGTAGCCCTTCGGCTTGGCCCTAGCCCTTAACCCTAATAAGAATTGGGACAGCCCTATCCCTCACATGAACGCGCAAAAACAAGGAGGAGGGGTAAGGGGTAGGGGTAAGGGGTGGAAATGGGATTCACCCTTACTCTGTATGTAGAACTGTAGGAATTAAATGTCGTCCATATGTTTCTCAGTTACCGGTAAAGGAGTTCTACAGAGTGCACCTCATGAAAACTATTAAAAAAACAGAAAAAGAAATGGTGTACCTGGATCGGCAGATTAGAAAAACAGACCTGGAAATTCTATTACTGGAACGCCAGTTGAGCGCCAGTTGTGCATTGTCATGGTGAAACAGGTGAATATGTGAAATATATGTGAAATATGTTAATGGTTGGAACTATATTACAAATCCTGACTGTTGCTTTTGTACTTTTAGGGAATAAAGAAGAACCAAATCACATATGAATTTGTCTTTTATTTTATTTTTAATCAAAAGTGATTTCGGGTGATTAGGTTCCTTACAGACCTTCCATCCAAAAAACGTAGCGCTATGCATAAAGTTTGCTCTGATGTGAGTGCTCGTCCGTGCTGTGTGAGGTCGGTGATATATGGCCGGAGAATGTTATTGAGATAAATGATACTGTAGGAGCCATATTCTGTTTAGTATTATTTGTGTGCAATACTTGTTTTTGGTGACCTCTACAGGTTTTGAGTGCCTGTGTGCATATAATAGGACATGGACAGAGTGCCACGTGTGGCTGATTACACAGCAAAAAGTTTTTCTACAATGGCTTAGCCCACATCCTGCTCTTTTGTTTGTTTTAAGTATTTTTGTACAAAATAAACCACAAGACGTTTTTTGCAAATCCAACAAACTTCTGGACATTATATTTTTTGGACTCAAGCATTGTTAGAATCTAGTCTGCAGTCAGTCACCAGTGATGTTTATTGGAACCAGGAAAACTTGAGAAACGTCACTACAGATACTGTTGGATGAAAAGCGGTAAAGTTGGAAAATAAATTCCTCTGGAAATGATAAAACGTCTAATCTGGGTCGGAAGATTCTCAAGCAACGTAAAGCATTTCCAATCAATACGGCTTCGATGTCAATCGGATTGCAAATGAATGGGCAATCCATGTCTAACCGCTTCCTCGGAGACAGGTAGAAACTCTGGGTTTCTTATAGTAAACCTGCCAGCGAGCAAGTAATGTTCACAGAGTAAGTTACCACAGTAACAAACCCAGAGTTACCTCGCTTTTCTTTTCACATAACCCACTTTCTGGAATACCCCCCCGGAGGCTGCTGATTGGGGGGGATTCAAAAGTGGAGCCGGCAGCAGACTTGAGATCTCCCTCTCTCTCGCATCTCTGACCCGATCTGGCCAGTGTGGCAATAGCTGATGTTTGCTTGTTGTGTTAATGAGATTGTGGATCTCATTTGAAAAATATTGTATATATCGTTCAATCCAGTTTTGGTAGGGGTGAGGCACCTTTTTCTTTGTGGTATCTTTTCCCCTGTTTTTTGGTTAGGGAGTGAGGTAAGAAACCTGTTGACTTTTATTTTGAGTATGGGCAAGTGAGATTTAAACCCAGCTTGTTTTGTTTATTATTTTAGGCTATGCTCACCCTGAAGTCTTTAATTTTGTTTGGGTAAATAAATTCCCTTTATTTTGGACTGCATACTACGTGTTTTTGTTATTCATTCTGGAAAGTGAGAGAGAGAGAGAGATCACTATGTTATGTTTCGGTATTCCCTAGGCCGGGGCATAACATTCGTGTCGGTCTTGGTGTGAAAGGTTTGAACGTGAATATTCGTCAATGAATATTCCACATTTTCGTTTCATCCCTGGTGTGTAAAGGCTTTTAGTTAACGTAGTGTATACGGCTAATGTCATTTAACTTTTGACTATATAATGTCATATTTAAAATAACCCTACTTTCATATTAAAAAATGGTTTAAAAAAGTGTAATCAGCCACAGGTATGGATGGGGATGCCACATTCAATGGAAAAAATCCAGTCATCACCGGCGCAATGTATCTTGGGATAGGTTTGGCTGTGAAGGATCCATCCTTTGGATCCTTCGGACTCGGGAAAAGAAGACCGAATTTCTAGGCACCTTCGAAATGGGACAGCCTTGTCGTGCCACGGTGACACATTCAAATACAGTCTTCGAAGGATGCGGCAGCCTCGAAATTGTAATCGAAATTGTTTAATTGAGTGTTTCAGCTCTTTAGTCTGGTGTGGAAAAAATGGAAGCCAATGTCGCAAATGAGAATATGGATCAATGAGCAAAAAAAAAGAAAAAAACATGATTCGACGATCAGTCGACTATAGGCAAGAATTGACGAATCAGTTTTGATTATGTAAATTCTGAGTCGGGGACACCCCTAAAGTATATTATCTTTAACTCAAGACAAAAGTATAGTACATGCTTTTTGATAAAGCATTTGAACAAACAGTAGGGGTAAAAGTCTGAAGTTGAACATTTATAATGAAAAGTGGCACACACACACACACTGCAATAGTCAAACAGTAGTCAAACAAGGATTGAATGGGAAATTAGACAGTAATGCCCTGGTGTGTGTGTGTGTGTGTGTGTGAGAGAGTGAGAGTGAGAGACAGTGTTAATTAGGCTCTATCCAGCTTTGTTGCTTGATTGGTGATCTGTGTCAGGTTTACGTTGACAACCCAGTACAGATCTAAAGAGAGGGGAAAGACAAAAGGCATGCTTATACATTAAGAATTGTCCCTCTACTTACAATGATCAATCCTGCACACATCTCTTTGCTATTGCCTTATCTCATCTACTAAAACTATTGAATCAGTGTTCAGTGACATTGGTCTTCAGAAATGGAAAATGGAGGAGGGGTAAGGATTTAAAGGATTTGAAGACAGCGTGAAGGGATGCTCACCAGTACTCACCAGGTCACAGTTCACAGGCAGCAGGTCAGTGGCATGGCTGGAGGGTCATGGAGGTCTGGATGCTGACGTCATTCTATGTTGGTACAATCTGGGGAGAGAAATTGGAAGAGGGAGACAAAGAGAAAGGGGCAGGTAAGTAACTTAAGGAGGAGAGGGATCACATCCAATGGTAAATATCTCAATAAATAATTAGAAACATTTGAAATGTAAAACTATCTTGTTTATGAAGAAAAGTTAGTGTACAACTGTATACTTGTGTGTTGTCATGGCAATTTCTTTATGAGATATTGCATCTAGGACAGATGAGACTTTTAATGTTAAAGTAACACAATAGTTGTGGAAGTATAAAAGTATTTAATGTATGCATACAAGAGTCCCCTCTCTAACAGTCGGCCCAGTGCCACAGACATTTATCCCAATTTGCCCCCCCTCCCCAGGAAGCCAAGACTAGATTAACATATTGGCCTGGAAGTAATACGTCACAGACAGGGACGGACTGGGACAAAAAAAAGGCCCTGGACTTTTTTTAGGCCGGGGGGGGGGGGGGGGGGGGGGGGGGGGTGTTGCATATCCCTGTGATTTTTTAATAATTGAAGAAAACCCACACAGATTAACTATGTATGTTGTTTATTGCCTAATAATCAAGGTCTCAAGAAGGCTTAACATTACTTTCAACTACTTTCAACTTTCAACTGCTTGTATTTCACATACTTTGGTGCTTTCATTTTAAAGAAACAAAAAACCTAAATTACTGACTTGGGCTAACACAGTACTGCTGCTGCTGGCAGTTGCACTGCAGGCAAAAAGCTCTGTGAGCTTCTGACACTTTGCTGCGTCCTTTTCAAGCACCTTGGCTTTCTTTTCCCTCACCTTTTCCCATCCACCTTTTTCTTTACGCTTTCTACTCGCCATATTTCGAGTCACTCTTCTGTGTTGGCGGTTAGGCCCGCGGAATTAATGCTTGACAAATGGACAATTTTTTGTATTAGTGCCCCCTGCTGTTGATAGTTGTTAGATTCTATTTTTTTGTTATTGAACAGGGCGGGCCGACTCGTGTATTATTTTTCTGTTCTTCTATGTGTTTTATGTGCACTTAATCCTGTACATGGATGCATTAAGGCAGGATTGCTATGAGTAGCCGTATGTTTGTTGTAGCCTACATGCATTAAAGATTTTTTTTTTCAAAAAAAAAAATTATTTTCCAAAAAAAAAAAATGTCGAAAAAAAAAAAGGGCCGACGGCCGACGGCTGTAGACCCACACGGCCGTTCTGGACTTTTCCAGAACGCACAGATTGCCAGTCCGCCCCTGGTCACAGATGAAGCCAGGTAATTATCTTTACATCCTCTCCACACCTAAGAGAGCACATAGTACTGATTTCCAGGCTGAAGCATCTGACACCCTTGACCAACGTCTGACCCCTTGACCAACCCCTGGTGTGGCCAGTAGAGGCATAATAAGTCATCCTAAGGCATTACCTCACAGTCCTACAGATAACTACCACTTTGCTTCTACGGAAGATGGTACAACCACTGATCTATAACCCAGATTCCATTCTCACTCATCTTCCTCACTGTTCGAGCAATCCAATCCAGGTTTAAATTAATGTCAGATATTAGTGAGTGGTGGGGGCCTGTCCTTGTTACTGTCTATCAGCACAATGATTACAAATTTAGGTACCACGGCTGTGGACAATTTGGTTATACAGGCTTTTATGCATGCAATTATTACTGCCAGACTTAACCTTACTTACAACCTGTCCGAACAGCTCAGCCACCTGGGCTGAAAGGTGAGATGGTAACTTGGCTGATTCTACCACGTAGACCTGTGTGGCAATGGCATAGCCCACTTCATTTACCGGGTATGCCTGTAATCTGATCTTTCCGACTTAACCATCAACATACAATACATCGTTTCCTGGTGGTAGCAGTGTGGCAGTGAGATCCACTTGTGTGTGCACAATTTCTCAATGGTGGCCACGCAGTCATGTGGTTCCTCATCTTTGGGGGTGTGCAGCAAAGTAGCTGGATTCTAAACAGTACACCTGCGTAAACTATTGTTTGGCATGGCAAGAAACACATTATGGTATGACAAGAATCTTGATGCTGTTAGACGTGTTCTGTGTTAGCAAAATAGATGAAACCTCATGAGGTACAAGCAAAGTTAATTGCATATAACCCACCAGCCCCTACGGCTGTTGCCGCATCTTGCCCTCATGCTCTTGCAATAGTACTAAAGTCATGTAACCATTACGCTCCCCCACAGTCTGTGTGAAGGGCCGTGTATGGTCCGGCAACCCCAAGGCTGGTGAGACCATAAATCTGTTTAAGCCGTCCGAAAGCAGCATCCGCCGCTGGTGTCCACGTCACTGGGTCAGTCGATGTTAGGCCATGGCCATGTGTGGTGTCCAGTAGAGGCTGTGCTAAATTTGCATTATCGGGTATCCACTGTCTACAGTAGCACATACAGTCATTCCTAAGAAACCCATCATCTGTTTTTTAGTAACCAGTTTGGGCATAGTCTGGATTGCCTCTATCCTGTCCTTGCTAAGGGACTTGCCGTCCGATGTAATGGCCCAGGAACTCCACCTTTTGCATTACAAATTGTAGTTTTGCTAAACTGGCCTTGTGGCCCTGATTGGCTAAATACTATAATAAAACAATAGTGTCCTGTTCACATACAATGGGTTCAGGAGAACATAGCATGAGATCATCCACATATTGTACTACCCCCTGGGAGGACCAAATGTATGGAGGACTAAAAGTGCCAAAATTAAATAAATAAATACACCATTAAATAATTACTTAAATGTGTCATTAATTCATTAAAATACCGATTAATTTTATGTAAAAAAAACCCATATATAATCATTTCACTATTTAATTAATTTACATTTACATTTCATGATTTACATTTACATTTCATGATCCTGTGTTGCAGTGCTTCATGAATTGTCAAACTGTCAAACTCGCCCATCAAAGTCAGTGGGTGGGGCTAACGCTAATCTAGTCTGATCCATTGCTTTGGTCTGAAGTAGAGTGCCTGGTTAGAGAAAATGGAGGATCTTCATGAACTTTCTAGGGAGTTGGTGAGAGACGTTTTAGACTTAGCAGAGGAAGTGGAAGCAGGACCAGAAAGTTTTGTTTAATAGAGTATCTAAACCAACATAGAGGGGAATAGCGCCACCCAGTGTATTGGAATGTGTTCACTAGCTCTGCATCAATCCATTATCTGGAATTGATTTGCCTTAACTTGATGCCCAGGGTAACCAATCAGGCATTAGGATCCGCCTACCAACTTTGATGGGCGAGTTTGACAGTTTGACAATTCATGAAGCACTGCAACACAGGATCATGAAATGTAAATGTAAATCATGAAATGTAAATGTAAATTAATTAAATAGTGAAATGATTGTTTTTTTTCTACATAAAATGAATCGATGTTTTAATGAATTAATGACACATTTATGTATTTAATTCCAATATTAATTAATTAATGACACATTTAAGTAATTATTTAATGGTGTATTTATTTATTTAATTTTGGCACTTTTAGTCCTCCATACAAATGAGCCAAATTGTCCTGCAGCGATGCAGAGAAAATAGCTGGATTAAAAAATGGTTCAAAGAATGAAAACCGGAAACAAACAACATTTTAGGATGAACGTTATGAAAAACAGGAACAAAAACAATTTCAGTTGTTCCAGAGTAAAAAAGTAGGGATGTCCGATATTGGCTTTTTTACCGATAACCGATAACCGATATTGTTCAACTCTTAATTTCCGATACCGATATCAACCGATACCGATACCGATATATGCGGCCACGTGAAACCTCGGCTTTACACTCACTGCAATAGGCTTTATGCCGAGCGGAAGTGTGGATTAATAAATAAAAACAAAACAGCGGTAAAAAGCTAGCGTGTGTTCAAGTTCAAGTTCAAGTTTGTGTTTATTGGTCACATACTGGGTGTACATGGCGTATAGCCAGCAGTGAAATGTGTAAGTGCCTCCTCCAGGTCTTTGCCACAAAAATAACACCAACAACAACAACACAAGACAACAAAACAACAACACAAGACAACAACATTCCCCTAGAACCCCAGTACCCAGTGCAGTCCAGTTTGTTTGTTTGTTTTTTGTGCCTGTGTGCATTGTGCGTGTGTGCGTGTGTTGGCGGGGGGGGGGGGGGGGGGGTCTTCAGTCCTCAGCCTTCGTTCAGCAGCCTCAGGGCCTGTGGGAAGAAGCTCCTCCTGAGTCTCTCCGTCTTGGCCCTGAGCAGCCTGAACCGTTTCCCTGATGGCAATAGGGAAAAGAGTCTGTTGTTGGGGTGGCTGGGGTCCTGGGCGATCCTCCTGGCTCTTGTTCTGCAGCGCATGATGTAAATGTCCTGCAGATTTGGAAGGGTGGTCATGATGGTCCGCTCAGCTGAGCGTACCACCCTCCCCAGAGCCAGTTGGTCTCGCCTGGTGGTATTCCCCATCCAGGTGGTGATGCTCCCACACAGGATGCTCTCCACGATGTGGGTGTAAAAGTTCCTGAGCACCCTGAGGGGGAGCTTGAAGTCCCTCAGCCGTCTGAGGTGGTAGAGACGCTGGTTGGCCTTCCTGACTATTGAGCTGAGGTGGTGTGACCATGTCAGGTCCTGGGAGATGGTAATGCCGAGGTACCTGAAGTGTTCCACCCGCTCCACCTGGGCCCCATTGATGTTGAGTGGAAGAAAGCTCCTCTGCTGCTTCCTGGAGAAGTCCACGATGAGCTCCTTGGTCTTGGAGGTGTTCAGCTCCAGGTGGTTCTCCCTACACCAGTCTGCCAGGTGGACGACCTCAGTGTGGTAGGCTGCTTCATCGTTGTTGACAGCTGCGTCGTCGGCAAACTTGATGATGGTGTTGGAGTCTGCGATGGCCTTGCAGTCGTAGGTGTAGAGAGAATACAGCAGAGGGCTCAGCACACAGCCTTGGGGGGCCCCGGTGTTGAGGGTGAGGGAAGATGAAGTGTGGTCACCTACACGCACCACCTGTGGTCTGCCGGTGAGAAAATTGTGTATCCACCTGCACAGTGAGGGGCACAGGCAGAGATCTTGCAATTTTTGGGCCAGCTTGGAGGGGACTATGGTGTTGAACGCTGAGCTGTAATCAATGAACAGCAGTCTAACATAGGCCCCTTTTCCGGTGTCCAGGTGGGTGAGGGTGGAGTGAAGTAGGTGGGCTATGGCATCATCTGTGGATCTGTTGGGGCGGTATGCAAATTGTAATTGGTCCAGGGTGGGGGGTAGGGAGGAGGTGATGGAGGGTTTGATGAGCTTTTCGAAACATTTCATGATTATGGGTGTTAGGGCTACGGGGCGATATTCATTTAAACAGCTTGGTCGGGGCTTTTTGGGGACAGGGACTATAGTGGAGCATTTAAAACAGGTGGGGATAATGCATTGAGAGAGGGAGAGGTTAAAGATTTCAGTGAACACGGGAGCTAGTTGGTCCGCGCAGGTTCTAAGGACTCGCCCTGTGATCCCATCTGGACCGGCAGCCTTCCTGGGATTCACCTGCTTAAGTACACGCCTCACTTCATGCTCAGTCACCTGAAATGTCACCTCTTCACTGGTGGATGGAATGTGGTGTGTTTCTGCAGCCTGAGTGTTCTCAAAGCGTGCATAAAATATGTTAAGCTCATCTGCAAAGGAAGTGTTTGCATTTGGGATGGGTGTGGATTTGGGTTTATAGTCTGTGATTTTGCAAAGACTTTTCCAAAGCCCCCTAGAGTCCGTTTGTTGTAATTGGACCTCCAGTTTCTTTCCGTATCGTTGTTTTGCCTCCTTAACTGCTCTGCGGACGTTGTAGGAGGCAGCCTTATATTCCTCCTTGTTCCCTGTTGTTAGCGCTGCGTTATAGGCAGCGGTGCGGGCCCTGAGAGCTTCACGGATGTTTTTGTCCACCCACGGTTTCTGATTGGGGAACGTTTTGACAATGTGCTTGGTGACACAGTCGTTAGTGAGCTTCTCAATGAACCCCAACACCGCTTCCGCGAACTCACTGATGTTGTCAGAGCTGCGGCGGAACATCTCCCAGTCAGCAGTGTCGAGGGCGTCTTGTAGGGATGCTTCTGATTGGTCGGACCAGCGCGTCACCTCCCTCCTTACCGGTGCTTCCTGTTTCAATCTTTGTTTGTATTTGGGAATGAGGAGTATGGCGGCATGATCGGATTTCCCAAATGGAGGAAGAGATTTGGCTCTGTAACCATCCTTGAATGGTGAGTAGCAGTGGTCTAAAGTTCTCTCTCCTCTGGTGGCGCAGGTGATGTGTTGCCGCAAATCCGGCCGTACAGTTTTAAGATTTGCACGATTAAAGTCCCCTGCCACAATGAGGGCTGCATCGCGGAGCGTGGTTTGATGGCCAGCAAGTACCTCATGTAGCTCAGACAGGGCAGTGACCGTGTCCGCTTGTGGTGGAATATAAACGGCACTGATAATGATTGATGTAAACTCACGGGGGAGGTAGAACGGGCGGCATTTGATGGTCAGAAGCTCCAGGTTAGGTGAGCAGGAGTGGGTGAGAGGGACTACGTTCCTGCGGTCACACCAGTTGTTGTTGGTCATGAGACACAGCCCTCCTCCTCTAGACTTTCCGGACTCTTCTGTTCTGTCCATCCGATGGACAGAGAAGTGTTCCGCTGGTTGTATAGCATGGTCCGGTGTCATCGGGGTTAGCCATGTCTCGGTGAGGCATATGATGTTGCAGTCCCGTATGTCCCGTTGGTATCGGATCCTGGCCCTGAGATCGTCGAGATTGTTCTCCAGGGACTGGACGTTGGCTAGCAGGATACTCGGCAATGGTGTACTGTGTGCTCTTCGTCTGAGCCTGTTCATGGTCCCGGATCGTTTCCCTCTGGGCCTTCTCCTTCCTATTGTTGGGTTTGTTCTGTCGGTGTCGATTGTTCTCTGAAGTATCTCCCTTGGCCAGTCGGAGTTGTTTCCGACTGAAGGTAGCCAGTTTTTGCCGATGTCGATTAGTGTTTGTTTGTCGTATGTGATCCCGCAAAGTGCAGGGTGCACTAATAAATTAAAAATGAAGATTAACAAAACAATATAGACGTGAATACAAACACCTGGAGTAGGTACGACGGCAGCCACCCTTACCGGCGCCATCATCATCATCATCATCATCATCGTGTGTCCGGGAGAGGGCTGCTCTCCTCGGACACATTACTGTGAAGCCCCGGTGACGGTCTGGAAGTGCGGATAAAAAAATAAATAAAAAAAAAACAGCGGTAAAAGCTAGCGTGTGTGTCCGGGAGAGGGCTACTCTCCTCGGACACATTACTCTGAAGCCCCGGTGACGGTCTGGAGGTGCGGATTAATAAATAAAATAATGTGAGCGCGGTACAGCGGACCTGAACCGGTTGTGATGAGACCTGTTTCGCAGAATGCGTTAGTATGTTGCGCATAACCCCTATTTTACTATTCAACGTAGAAACTTTGAAATAATTCCAAACCACCGACATAACCACAGCTACAACTAGCGTCCCACTACACGGCCGCACACGCCCAGGCTTGTTATTGAGACGGCGCGGCGCGTTTGATGATGTCATCAAACCACGTCCTCACTTGAAACATAACAGATGTCTGAAATTATTTCAAAATCGATTTCGGTATCGGTTAAAAAACCGATACCGATATTTTCCGATATTGATTTTTTATGCCAATATCGGTGGGCCGATAATATCGGACATCCCTATAAAAAAGCTATTTTTAATTTTAGATAACCGGTTAATAACATTATTTACCATTCCAATTAACTTTTCTTGAAATGTTATTGTGGATACATTTTCAAAGGAAGTTCTATTCAGGAAGTGATTTAATTGTTGCCCGTGCCGCCCCCAGACCGCCTGTTATGCGCCTGTTACCACCAGATAATAATCCATAGTTTTTCTTTCTGATTTTATACATTTTATCCTATTATCGATATATAAATAATTTTGTAAAGGCAATGACATTTTAAAAATAACATTATTAACCATTCTCCTATAAGGTTCTAACTGGTTATTAGTTAGAGGACTGGAACGGAACAGAAAAATAACGTTTCTGCTCAGAACGAAGCAAAATGCAAAACAATTTGTTTTTAATCCCTGCCCTTGTGGCATCCTAGTCCACATATATGATGTACCATTAAACTGAAAAGCAAACCAGTATTGGCTTGCTGGATCCACCAGTATACTAAAGAACGCGTTTGCTAAATCGACCACTGAAAACCATTTACTATCCCCAGGTACCCATGTTAATTGTGTGTGAGGAGCTCGAACAATGGGTGTTCTTGGATGCACTGCATCATTTACCTTTTTCAAATCTTAGACAAACCACCATTGCTGTTGGCTGCCCCGCAATGGGTGCCTTTTTCACTGGGAATATTTGGGTACAACATGGTAAATTAGGAAACAGAACACCGGCATCCAACAGTGAGTTAAACACAGGTGTAATACCATCAATCGCCTCTTGGCGCAACCTGTAATAGGTCACTGTCAGGACTGGACTGGGACGAAAAATCGTCCCTGGCATTTTGGCCCAGACTGGCCTACCACAATCAATAACACTGGGGTTTAAATGATTGAGCCAGCCCAGTGTCAATTAAGAAAAAAAAAACAATGGGCCGATCTACCTGTTGGGTCAGTCAGACAAATCCCCCCCCCCCATGCCTTGAGATCCTGTCCATGAATATCACAACCAGAATCGGGGACAAGGGGCAACCTTGCTGGAACACCAACACCCCATACTCCCTCAGTACCCCCCACAGGATCCCCCAAGGGACACGGTCGTAAGCCTTCTCCAGGTCCACAAAACACATGTAGACTGGATGGGCAAACTCCCACGACCGCCCCCAGCAACCCTGCAAGGGTAAAGAGCTGGTACTGTGGTACCTCACCCGAAATAGGGAAACTGGGGCCCCCTCCTGGAGCCAGACCTGGGAGGGGAGCTCGCCGGCGAGTGTCTGGTGGCTGGGCCTTGACCCATGGGGCTCGGCCAGGCACAGCCCGAAGAAACAACATGGAGCCGCCGCCCTGTTGGCCCACCATCTGTAGGGATAGGCATTGGGGTTGGGTGCAATGTCAGCCGGGCGGCAGGCAAAGGCGGGGGCCTGGGCTTGCTGATCCTCGGCATCGCAGACTAGTTCTAGGGACATGGAATGTCACCTTTCTGGCGGGTTAGGAGCCAGAGCTGGTGCGGGAGGTGGAGCAGTACCAACTAGATATAGTTGGGCTTACCTCTACGCACAGCACTGGCTCTGGAACCAAAGTCCTGGAGAGGGGCTGGAACAGTTCCCTCTACTTTTAAGACCGCTGTGATAGCAGAAAACCTCTACTCAAGAAGCCTGGCCTAGACCCTGAATTACTCAGCAGCTATCGGCCCATCTCTAACCTTCCTTTCCTTTCTAAAGTACTGGAAAGAATTGTAGCTAACCAAACCATCAATCATCTGATGATGAACAACTTATTTGAACCCTTTCAGTCTGGGTTTAGGACTTTCTTATTCTTACTCCCTGCTGATGCTGCTTGACCTTAGCGCTGCCTTCGACAGATTCGACCATAGCATTTTCCTTGATTGTCTTGAACACTATGTTGGCATCAAAGGCTTGGCTCTTCTCTGGTTCAGATCCTATCTCACAAACAAAACGCAATTTGTTCTTCTATCTCTTTCAAGACTCACAATTGAAACACTGCTAATCTAAGCTTTGGACTCCCCCAAGGGTCGGTCCTTGGTCCACTGCTCTTTGCAATCTACATGCTTCCTCTCAGTGAGATCATTCGCAGCTACAGAAGTAGTCTTCACTGCTATGCTGATGACACTCAAATCTACATTCCTATTGGGTCAAACAACTCCTCCCAGATCCAGGATGAATCCTGCTTAACTGCAATTAAAAGATGGATGTCCCAAAACTACTTGCAGCTTAACACAGGAAAGATAAAGCTAATAATCATCGGCCCAAAGCAACAACAAACACAATTTGAAGATGTTACACTGCGTTTTGAGGACTGTACTATCTCTCAAAGTTCATGTGTCAAAAATCTTGGTGTCTTGTTCGACCCTATGCTTTCTTTTGAGCAACATGTAAAAAGTATTACCAGAACTGCATTCTTTCATCTTAGAAATATTGCTAAAATTAGACCAATGCTATCCGCAGCGGACACAGAGACACTCATCCACGCATTTATATTGTCTAGGTTAGATTACTGTAATGTATTGTTCTCTAGTTTACCCAACTCTACTACGAAAAGCCTCCAGCTTTTACAGAACCCGACTCCTAACTAGAACCAGAAAATTTGACCACATTACCCCTATTCTCGCCTCCTTCCACTGGCTTCCAATCACTCAGTCACTTCCAATCAGTCAGATTTTAAGATGCTACTACTTGCCTATGAAACCCTGCGTGGACTAGCATCATCCTACCTGAAGGACCTTATTATTCCTTACTGTCCTTCTCTGCCCCTCCGGTCTTCAGGAGCTGGCCTTCTATCAATCCCTAAATTGAAAGAGAAATCAGCAGGACACAGCGTTCTCTTACCTAGCACCCTATCTGTGGAACAGTCTGCCACCTGTAATCAAGGAAGCTGACTCTGTTGATACATTCAAATCCAAACTTAAAACCTACCTCTATACTGGCTCATTTGGCTCCTAGGAGTGTCTCTCAGCTCTCATTACAGCTAAATCGACCTGTTAGCCAGCACTAGCCTACCCCTGCTGCCAACGGGTGCTAGATTGAGGGTATGTGTGTGTGTTTTGTTACATCTCAAACACACCCATCTGTCTGTGCTGCTTTGAGTCCCATGTCCCTGTACTCTTGTAGAGAGTCTCTCCATCAGCTTCTCTTTTCAGTGCTTCTATTGAGACTTGGGGACTCTGCAGGAGTTTGCTGACACTGTTTATTTGATATAATAACAAACAATATAAAACTCCAAGTCTTCATTTCTTTGAGAATGCCCTCAGATGTGGATACAGTCTCAGAATCCTTTTTCTCCAGTGCATGCGTGGTGAGTGCAGCCAAGGCTTCCACACATTGAGGCATTTGATACTGGAGGGCCTTCACACTGTCTATTCTACACTCCCATCTGGTTGTAGACAGATTCTTGATGGTCACCTGTACATGCTCCTGCATAATCTCCCACCATTGCACAGAGGAGCTGAACAGGTTGTTTAGTCTCTGGAGAAGTCTATAGAAGCTGACTGACCATACAGAGGACTTTGCTGCATCACCAATCACCAGGTTTAAGGTTTGGCTCCCAGAGGGCACACACAGGACCTTATTGTTTGTGTCCAGCACTCTCTTCTGTACACCCTGGTGTGTCCCCTGCATGTTGCTTCCATTGTCATATGATTGGCCATGACAGTCAGAGATGTTTACTTTCAGTTTTTCTAGATGCTTTATGAAAGTAAAGCATCAACAAAACCCACAATATGCTCCTCAATGGAAACACCAAAATGTGTTTCAGTTTACTATATCAATGACAATGGACAACTGCTCAGTGTGGCTTTTGTCAGGTGTACAGTCCATGATGACAGCAAAGTACTTGGCAGTGACAGTACAAAGTACTTGGCACTCTTTTTAAAAAAAAAATCTTTTTATTGAGGTTTTCCAACAAAATGACTAAGTGATATCTTACAGTGTGGGAAAAACACATTCACAACAGTATGTCAACAAAACCCCTAAACCCAGTCCCACCCACCCACAAACCCACCCACTTCAGGTCTGAACCACACTGGGACAAACAACACACACACACAGGCAAAGGAAGACAGACGGAAGAGAGAGCAAAGAGAAAAATAAAAAATAAAAATAATAGTAGTAAATATTGTATTAATATATTAATTATAAATAATTAAATGAATAAAATAAATAAATAATAAATAAAATAAGGGGGGGGGGGGGGGTTCTGAGATTAGAGGGACCTGAGCTTAGTCCTCCCCTGCATCCAGAGGTAGGCCAGGAGAGCCAACAAACTCCAAGAAGGGGTTCCAGATGTCATGAAATCTTTCGGTAGAGCCACGGAGTGAAAGCCTAAGTTTTTCAAGTTTCAAGTTATAAAGAACTTCTTTAACCCAGCGATTATATGATGGGGGGCGGGTGAGCTTCCAATCAAGAAGAATCAGCCAGCGAGCCAGCAAGGTTGAGAAAATCAGGGCCCGTCTCATCGCAGCAGAGAGGTTATTGTCAGGGGGAGAGCGGATATAGCGGATATTGAGTTAGGGGGAATAATCTGACCACAGGCGCCACCTATGGAATCAAAAATCCTTTGCCAAAAAGTTGTCAATTTAGGGCACGACCAAAACATGTGACAATGAGTAGCAGGGGCTTGATTACACCGATTACAGGCATCACGAACTGAGGGATAGATTCTGGCCAATTTTGCATTTGTGTAATGCAGGGGTTCTCAACCTTTTTCAGGCTGGGCCCCCCCAAAACTGGTTCATTGCAGTCGGGCCTAGACTATTGCGCGCACCCCCCCCCCCCCCATTGTTGACGGGGGGGGGGGGGGGGTGCGCGCAATAGTAAAGGCCGCAGTATACTCGCCGTTCCCAAGCCGTCGCGCGACAATGTGACGTCACAGGAGCATGGTAACTATTTATACTCGCGCTGGTGGCCGCGACAGTAGTTGCAGTCTTCTCCTGAACAGAGGTGGCGCCACTGAGGAAAGGCGACCAACTCTGCTATTTCTACGCAGTAGAAGAAGAGATATGCTAATACTGGCACCCCTGTGTCTTCATAGACATTCAGTTAAGGTTTAGTTCACCGGGATGTCTCTCACTATACAGCATTATGTCTATTACTTTACATTGCTATTATTCTACATCACTGCCCCACCTGGTCAGCCATCAACAGTCCAGTGTATAGCAGCAGTTCTCATATGAATAGTGTTTGTAAGCATCTATCTTAATAACTTAGTGATTACCTTATATAATTTTATTTTATAACTTACTGCCGCTTTGAGATAGTTTTTCAGCCACGTAATTCCACTCGTCTTTGACCACAACAACAGTAGACAGCACTTACGTAAAACCACGGTTTATTAGCGAAAAAATATAGGCCTACACCACACAATAAAACAGAACATATGTGCATTCGAACTCGTCCGTGTTTGTTTCCGCTTTGTCGCACGCCGCTGAAAAAAAAAGAGAGGTGCGCGACACGGCGCGAACGGGCCAAATTCCTGTCGTGCCGGCGAGATCTACGTCATTTTGATGGCACAATGTCGCGCGACAGCTTGGGAACGGCGAGTATACTGCGGCGTTAACACACCGCGGACCTACGACCGACGGGGGGGGGGGGCGCGCGCAATAGTAACACACCGCGGATCTACGGCCGACGGGGGGGGGGGGGGGGGGGGGGGTACGCGCAATAGTAACACCGTGGACCTACGACCGACGGGGGGGGGGGGGGGGGGTGCGCGCAATAGTAACACACCGCGGACCTACGACCGACGGGGGGGGGGGGGGGGGGTGCGCACAATAGTAACACACCGCGGTCAAAAAGGAGGACAAATACGCGTCCGGCTTGATATTGCGCCGGACGCCGGACAGGGCTTTGAAAAACCGGACAGTCCGGCCTAAAGCCGGATGCGTATTTGTCCTCCTTTTTGAACCCCGCGCCCCCCCCCCGGGAGAGTGGTTCTCAACCGCCCCACCGGTTGAGAACCACTGGTGTAATGGATTCTGTGGGGAACTTTACATTGAATCAGGCCATGACGAGTGCAGATGGAAGAGGTGTGGACTAAGTTAAGAGCAGAGGTCCATTGCTGATCTGTCAACACCATTGACGGGTAATTTTCCCATGCGGTCCTGGTTAGATTGAGAGAATCAAAGGCAGTCGACCAAAGAAAATTATACAACACTAAAATGCATTTCTTTTGTTTGGGGTCCACGGCCAGTAAGGTGTCTGTCAGAGTTTCGGGGGGGTGATTAGGGAAATGGGGAAAGTTATTTTTGACAAAGTCTCTAATTTGAAAGAAACGAAAGAGGTGGGAGCCCGGCAAATTACATTTTGACGAGAGTTCTGTATAAGACGAAAAAATACCATCTGTGTACAGATCCTTAATGCTGATGATACCTTTACTGTGCCAAGTTTTAAATGTTTGGTCTATGTTAGAGGGTTTGAAGGCATGGTTTTTAAAAAGTGGGGAGAGGATGGATGGGCCCTGCAGGCCAAAGTTCTTCCGGAGTTGGTTCCATATTTTCAGTGAGGAGGACACAACTGGGTTTGCTCTCAGAAGGGTTACAGGAAGGGGAAGCTTGGAACATAGGACAGAGTGTAAAGAGAGGTGCGAGGTTGCCCTTTCCAACTGTATCCAGGCAGGGAGCGAATCATGTGCATCACCCATCCAATATAAGATTTTCTGCACATTAGCAGCCCAATAATATCGCCTGGATATTATCCCGTCTAGTTTGTCAAAAAATGATTTAGTAATGTATATGGGATGTGCTGGAAAAAGTAGAGAAATTTGGGCATGACAACCATCTGCTACCCATACATCAGAAGACTTTGAAAAGATTTGGAAAAGACTCTTGGAAAACTATCAGCTCACACCTGCTCACATCTAAAGACAAGTGTTTAGAGTTTTTAGTCACAGCCTAGTCTCAATCTTGCAGGGTCACTATTTACAAGACTACAACTAGATTATTTTATTCTTTTTTCCCACCATGCAATTTTTTCCCATCATGCCCTTAGTAGAAACGGTTGTTCTTCTTGTTCTGACTGCCAGGTTTCCTGTTTCCACTTTTGTCAGAGCTCATCTATTGGTTGTTGATTGTGTTACGTCACTGCGACTTGCGATAATATCAAACGTGTTTGATATTATCGCAAGCCCAAGACTAGGAAAAGACTGATCTGAAACAGCGCAGATTACTACCTTAAACTTAACGATCAAGATGACGGGAGCGCGCTGTGACTCCAGTAAAACTCCTAGATTTACTAAAGACTTTCAGTTTTTAGTCTGGGAGTGTGAAAATCTTTTGGTGTAAGCCCAGCATTAATCAGATTTATCCGACCCGCGAGAGATAGTGGTAAAGCGGACCAGCGGCTGAAGTCTCTCTTTCCTCTCAACTAAAGGCAGAAAGTTAGCACTGAACATATTGGACATAGATTCTGTGATGAGAACGCCTAGGTAGCGAAAGCCGTTCTCAGCTCACTTAAATGGAGTTAAAGAGCACGGAAGTCGCTTAGCCAGTGAATTAATTGGGAACAGTTCGCTCTTTTGATAGATTAATTTGTAGCCGGAAAGTACTTGGCACTCTTGACCTGATCAACAATAGCATCTGTTTTATTCTGTGCAACCAGTCATATGAGTTCATTTTAGATTTGCTTGCTCAAATATTGGTCATGGTACTCCTTGTTTTTAATCCTCCTCAAATGCTCATTCATTACAGGATCAAACTGGGCCATTAGTTCTACCTGACCCAGAAAGGTGCATATCTCTGAGTGGCCCAGCCAAAATGGTACACAATGGCTCCTAAAGACCATTTTCCTGTGGTTGATCTCCAGTTTTATTACAGTGATGTTCCACGACTCATAGTGTCATCATAGTTTTCTGAGCTCGTAACACGAGTTGTACAATATCGTCAATTACTACAATGTCCATGGTGCATTGCGCCACAAGCGTGAGTCGAGGCGGCCAATGGGAACTTGTTTACATCCGGGTGAGAGGGTGTTCTGAGAGGCAGATAAGCTTGGCTACTTTTGTTTAGAGTTTCATATTTTCTATTTGTCGAAGTGTGGACTATGTGGATGACATCAAGAGTCTCATTGTTTCCATTGGTTGACTTGTGGACTATGTGGATAACATCCTGAGTCTGTAAAACAGTAGCTGTAAGCACAACATATGACATAAAAGCATATGCATGTCCTTACATTTGTCCTTACCTTGCATTTGAATAATATAGTAATGAACACAAAACTAATTTTATTTGCGATAGTTAGTTGCTTGCCATATCACTGCACGTATCATAAAGAAAACACATTTGCTGACTCTTAAATCCTGTCCGCGTTAGTAAATGCTAAATATAGCAGTATACTAATGGTAATACTACATTTAAAAACATTGATTTGGCTGGAGAAAGCAATTGTAGTTTTTTGAAAATCCGGGAGTCCTGGGAAAAGCCATTTGCCGGGACATTCCAGGGAATGAAAATAGCCGTATTTTTACCCACAGAACGCATTTATAAGCAGTTTTTTTCATTGTCAAGCTTTCGTTAGGCAACTTGGAGACCATTAAAATGTCGAAAATTGGTGGAAGGTCCCTTTAAGGCCAGAGGTCAAATTATCTGAGTAGAAGCATTGAGTTATAGTAAGATGCTTAGTGTCCTTGCCTAAATACCTTAAGTATCTGTGTGAGTATGTCTGCAGTGGGGGGTGGTGTGGAGGGGGATCCAAACATTAAAACAAGTAATGTCTAAGTTGTAAATAGGGATGGGACGGTATGAAAATTGCATGTCACGGTTATTGTGACCACAGATATCACGGTTTTCTGTATTATCATGGTATTGTTAAAGACTGTGTAAAGCAAAAGTAAATGTGTTTTGAGTTTGTTACCACAGAAACAATGGGTTATTAACCACCCAGCCAAATTTGAATGATTAAAAAAGTTGCAAGTATATAAAATTAGGTTTCAAAATCATGAAAAAAAGCACTATTCTCTGCTCTGAAACACAGGGGTGAAGGTGCTGAAACCACACCCATTTACGCACAGTGGGGCGAGAAGAAGCCTGGAACAGTCAAAATTGCGTGGTGTTTAAGAAGTACTGTACCTTTAAGACGTACTATGAACTCAATGACTTTTACATGAGATTTCAAACTCAAGATTTTAACAATGAATGCATCAGTATCTTAAACTCCCTCAGCTCTGATATGAGCATAGGACATGAGATAGACTGGTTACGGATACAGTCACTGTTCCAGCATCAGTGTACTAGGAAGGCTAAGGGTCCAGATGGAATCTCTGCCCGCTTACTGAAAACATTTGCGGAAGAGCTTGTTCCAGCCTGGTGCCCCATCTTTCAGCGATCACTTGACTCCCACATCATCCCGGCCCTATGGAAAAAGACTATTATCACTCCGGTCCCAAAGAAACCTTGTCCCAAGGAGAACAATGATTTTAGACCAGTAGCATTGACATCCATTGTAATGAAATGTTTTGAGAAATATATAGTGTCTCTTTTAAAAATTGAGGTCAACAATAAGTTAGATCCCTGGCAGTTTGCCTATAAACGGGGTAGGAGCACAGACGACGCTATAAGTAGCATCACCCACCTAGTCCTAAAGCACTTGGAGGACCCGAAGGCCTACGCACGTTTACTTTTTAGAGATTTTAGTTCGGCCTTTAACACTATTCAGCCAGCTATTTTACTTGAGACACTTAAAAATATGGGTGTAAGCTCTTTTATTGTTAAATGGTATTACTCCTTCTTAACTAACAGGACACAATATGTTAAGGTACACAAGGCAGTCTCAGATCCCAAATCCATCAGCACAGGGGCGCCACAGGGTTGTGTGAGCTCCCCTGTCCTTTTTACTATCTACACCAATGAATGTGTGAGTAATCATCCACACAATTACATTGTTAAATTCTCTGATGACACTGCTATCCTTAGCTTATTGTACCGAGACCAAGACACAGCCTCCTACCACTCAGAAATACAACAGTTTGTAAATTGGTGTGACGCTCACCATCTGGTTGTCAACGTCAATAAAACAGAGGAGATGATATTTGACCCAAGATCAATCTGTGAACCTAATCCTGTACTTATTCATAACACACCAATACATCAGGTTACATCATATAAGTATCTGGGTGTTTTTATCGATTGTTCCCTTACCTGGCACATTCATGTTGAAAATCTCTGCACCAGGTTGCAACAAAGGATCTACTTTTTAAGAAGGTTAAGACTGTATGGTGTCAATAGCAAACTCCTGCTTTTGTTTTTCCAAATGATTTTAGAGAGTGTGATACGCTACAGCATGCAGACCTGGTATGGAAATCTATCAGTTCAGTTGAAATCCAAGTTGGGGCGTCTGATCAGTACAGCGTTTAAAATTGTAGGTTACCAAGAAAAGTGCTACCTACAGTCACTGTACGAAAAATCTGTGCTCAGGGAGGCACATAAGATTCTGGATGACCCAACCCACATTCTAAATCAGGAACTAGAGTTTTTACCTTCAGGCAGAAGACTTAGAATGCCGAACTGCAGGCTAAAAAGGTATAAAAATTCATTCATCCCAGCTGCCATTAAGATGCTAAACAGTAAGAAATGACTGTGTTACCCACTTTTACACTGTGTTGTGCACTTTGCATGTCTGTGTTGTCCATACCTTGTGTATATGTTATGTTATGTATGTTGTAAGTGTGTGACGCAGTGACTGCTGCCCAAGACAAATTTCCCCCTTGGGGGACATTAAAATATATTTTATCTTATCTTATCTTTATGTTGCTGTCATTAGACGGTAGTTATTTTTAATTAGTTGTGCAGCGCACATGTCACGGACAGACGCATGTTGTTACGCTCCTATTTTTGCTGCTAAACTCAACGGTGACATTTTGGTACATGTGGCCTCTGTTTTGTTCATGTGTGATAAAATAGTAGCCTTAAAACTGGGCTTGGTAAGGATGATGTAATAACAATAAATGACAAGCATG
Source organism: Merluccius polli (assembly GCA_030340625.1). Taxonomy (NCBI): domain Eukaryota; kingdom Metazoa; phylum Chordata; class Actinopteri; order Gadiformes; family Merlucciidae; genus Merluccius; species Merluccius polli. The sequence goes on from JAOPHQ010005122.1 coordinate 313,073, forward strand.
GTGGAAACCCCAGTACCAGCGTGACTGTTTTCTATGCTCTCTAAGCTGCCTCAACCCCGAACACGGACCTGAACTGTTACAACCCTCTCAAGTGTTAAATACCAGTACGACCTGAACGCGACCTAACTTCTTCTTAGGGGTGCAAACGTGAACAAGTACTCTTCGAGCAAATTATCAACGAAAATCGTTTTGTTGTCACTTTTTCGACATCTTACAAATACAATATTATATATTTTGTTGATATGTATTTTGGCAAAGTTTGGGAGCAGGATGTGTCATTGAATAATCAAAGGTCACGCACATTTTTTTTCGCCAATGTTCAGCAGATAGCCGGGTGGGCAGAGTTCCCCAAGTTTTACAATAATGTCCGCCCACCAGGGACATCCCGAAATCAAAAATGAAAGTGAAATGTATAGCAGCATAGTGCTGCTGATCTCAATAGAAGCTGATGCAGTTTGAAAATAATTTTTAAGTTAGAAAGATATTGGATATTCAACAGCTATTCATGCTCTGAATTAGCAATGTGACATGGTGAACTAAAGACGCGATCACCGTTATGAGTCCCATGTGTCTAGCGGTGTATACCTGCCCAGGTGTATACCTGCCAAGGAGACGGGGCTACCAAGCATAACCGTCAGGCAGTAGCACTCCTCTATAGAGTCATCGTTTGGTCAATATTTCTTCACAATAGGCGAATTACAAAGTATCCTGCCCCGCCCTAAACAATAGCCTAACTAAAATGCAATTCAACTGGATACGTCATTGTGGCAGTTTACCTCTGCCACACGCCACCTTAGTGGCTTTTGCTGTGGCCCTCCGACACAGGACACAGGTAGATGTTGATTTGAAGATGCATTTATTGGAGACGGCATGATGGTATATGCCAAGCAGATGGTATATGCTGCCATGACAGAGGCTCTCTCTCTTGTGTGTGTTGATAACTGGTTTATCCTGGGTGCCATGATTGCTCATGCACCACAGGTGTGCAGCTTTACCCAGCTGGGCCAAGTGAGGCTGTAAACCAGCTATCAACCACACACACTCCACATGCACTCCACAGTCATGTTTAAACATTTCTGAAACTATCGTGGACATTAAAAAAGAAGAGATAAGCACAACGAGTACTCGCTGGAATTTTGACCGTGTATTCGATTAGAATTTTGTGGTATTTCTTGCATCCCTAAACCTTCTAGCAGTGTTATTGGACTTGCAGCCATACACGTTTGAACCATGGGAGCCAGAATCCGATTCGTCTGAGAACACTGACCTCCCCGAGAATCAACCTCGTTCCTCTCAGTCTAAGCAATACCTCGTGATTGAGCAGGACAACCAGTGACGCTAACGCTCTCTGGTTGTTAGGGGCAGGGCAATGCTAAGGGGGACTGCGGTGCATCATCAGGTACCCCTTAAGTCCCGCCCAGAAAATCCTGAAAACAAATGGTGAAAAACAACTCCACTCAACACTACATGGTTCTACAGACTTTTCAGATGTTTTCAGCAATTAATATCTAACGTGTAGAAACAAATCTCTGAATTTGCGTCTTTGAAATGTGTTCAAAAAGTGTTAATAAACACTGAAATAATTTCACCAAAGGTATTATATTGACTACAAATATTTTTAACCTCTGGTTCACACTATAAATAAATGAACCACAAATTAAGCAATTAAATCTGCTGTCAGCTTGGTTGCGACAAAGTGAAAAGGCTGAAGTGGTCTACACAAGGAGCTCTCAATGGTATACCATGGAGGAGCTTGTTCTGGGGGTAAGGACCAATGAATCATATGTTGGAGTCGAGACCAAAGGTGAAAATTATATAACAAAAGGTTTGAGATACCCAAAATGGAATTTATCCATGTTGCGTACAATGAAATCTGTGCGTAAACCATGCATATGACAAAACAGGGAATTTATCAATTTGTTCTTGGTTTGAAAATGTGCCTACATTGGGAGAAAACGTACGCACCATGCATATGTACAGCAAGCGGTAGAGTGAATAGGAAAATCACCAGAGAGAAATTGCAAACATGATCAGTTGCTTTTGACCAACTTATACTAATAACTAAGTAATGTGATTTTTAATGATACAATCAATGTAGTCCGACTCCTAAAGTAGGCCTATACAATAATTGTATCAAGTAAGATTGATAAATGCCTATTAATTAGATAATTCGACTATGCTGCATATTCCTAACTGAAGTCATGTAGTAAGTCATGAAATTCTATAAAATGACGGCAGCTATATCTGGTGCGTGCATCAAGTGACAGATCTAGCGTTGTTAGAGGATGTGGTGGGGGCTGACATAGCGTTGTTAGAGGAAGTGGTGGGGGCTGATCTAGTGTTGTTAGAGGGTGGGGTGACTATGTATATGTAGTCACGCCGTGCGAAAAATGTGCCTTGTGAGTACATATTTTCACTATATAGTCTATCCTATAATTGGCTCAAATTCAAGTATATATACACAATACTTACACTAATAACTACAATAATGCTGTGCCATCCAAATGTTGTGAATTTGGCCGAAAAATTATACTCTTCTGTTGAAGAGTGTAATGGAAGTTCGATTCAACAGTTCAGCTAAGATTTAAAAAGCATAACGAATGAGATCTCACCGGCGTTGGTTGGATAACCTCGGGACAGCTGCTGGTAGCAGGGAGAGACTTCTGCCTTCAGTTGACACGAAGACATATGGTGTCCGTTCCATGACACTCTCCCCATCATCCGCGTTGCTTCTGCAATCCGCTCTGCCCTGGAACCTCAGGAACTGGACGAGGATAGCTTGCTGTGGAAGAACACCATCTGGTCGCTTGGTGATGGACCTCTGTGCTCGGTCAATCTCAATCCCATTGGGAGGAGGGTTAGCCTCCCACAGCCCTGACATGCAGGAGCTGTAGGAGAGTTTTGTGTAAAAAAAGAGAGTGCGTCCCAACCCTTGCATCCCTCAGGGAAACCGATGACCTGTAAGTTATTGCACCTGCTCCTCTTCTCCAGGTTGTCAATTTTCCGGTGCAGTTGTTCAACTTCACTCTTGGTGGCTGGGGGGACCGTTTCCATGGCTTTATTGGCATCTTCACGAAAATCCAGTCGCGATTCTACATTCCCGATGCATGCTGTAATTTCTGCTAGTTTGTTATTAACAGCTATGGCAGCTCACAGAATGATGACTTTTTCTTCTTGTTTCTCTGATGTTTCTTTAAGTAGTACTTACATTATAGCAATATCCGCAGCCTGTGAGGCATTGTCCACATCAGGCCTGCTGGACTTAGCATCAAGGTTAACTTAGCTTTAGTTGAGCTGTTTCTTGGTTAGGCATCCAAGACGATGTACTTTGATATTTCGATTCAAGAGAGGTTGATTCATTTGTAATATCTCGTTATATTATGAAATATACTGCATTGACAGCCGGAGCTCTGTTTCAAGCTGCCTTACATGTTGCTTGCCTCACGTGACTCCCCTGCAGTGTGTTCATAAAGTTGGTGAAAAGCTCATCGCCTTCATCTACGATTCTAAAAGCGGGATCCAACAGTGTCAAGTTGTCAGCTGGAGAAGCCTAAGGGGCCTAACTGTTTGATCGGATATGGCTGGGTCTTTAAGAATGAACTCTAAGTTCAATCACCAAGTGTCATAATCCACTAACCTACCATCTTCACTGTTAGGTTAGGTGCGTGTGGGCACTTTCCAGAGAACTATCTGAGTCTTGTAGACGTGTGAGTGTGAGATTTCTGCTCCACAACAACTTGCTGTATTTCAGGTGCAAGGAGAGCTCTTTATTACAGTTGAAGTGAATGGAGTGGAGTTATCTTCAACCATTGAGTTAGGGTCTAACTGAGCAGGTTAACTGGAGACACTTTAGCAGCCTGGGTAGCAGAATGGAATGCTGAATCATGATGTAGGAGAAAGGGATGCTTTATTCAACTGGAGCTCAGTGTGAAATCTACTACGAGGGGGTGAGGTAAGTACTTGCCTTCTCACATTTGGTGTGGTGTCCAGTGCACTAGTCTATCACGTCTATCGCTAGTCTCATGCGGAGTAGAAGCATGAGCAGCTACATTAAGCTTAGTTGGTTCTGTTTCTCCAATGTCTTTCCAGTTGATCGTGTGACACTCATTCTTCAAAGTAGAACTTGGTAGTGGCGCTACTAACTTCAGGGGCATGGTAGCAGGCTCCCTCTTCCCCACTGTTCAGGAATGAGTATGGCAGCTGAGGATGACCTGCTTTGAGGCTTTGGAGAGCAGCACCACATCCGGCCTCAATGTTGTGACAGCAACATTTTCTGGGAACTTGACTTGCTTCCACAGGTCAACCTTTAGCTCCCACTCTTGTGCTGTTGAAGTCCTGGAAGCTGCTGCTTGGCCTCTGACCAGCTCTGATGAAAGTGATGGTTTTCTTTGCTGGGTGGATGTGTGGTTGCAGTGGTTGATTCCGCTGCAGATGGTGTTGGTGATGACATTGAGGACTTGGAGATTGGGACTTTCGTAGACCAAGTGGGGCCAGAGGATCCGTGGAAGGATGCCTTGCTGGTATATCCAAGCGTTGAACTTCCCCGGAAGGCCTGACTTGTCCACAGCCACCAACAACGCTTCCAGTTCTTGATTGGTCGCTCGGATGGATGCCGTGTCCCTCAGGCTGCAGTCAAAAACGTTACTTATGCTCTTTACTGGTTTCTCACTGATCGAAGGTATCCGAGTTCTCAAAATTAGCTGACTGGATAACATCCATTGTGGGTTTGGGATCTTTGTCTCCTCACTATTACCGTATTTGTCCGAATATAAGACAGGGTTTTTTCCTGGAAATACATCTGAAAAAGTGGGGTTGTCTTAAATTCGGGGTCTAGACTTTTAAATGTCAATATACATTCACAACAACAGATGGCGCTGTTCTACAATTAGACTTCACTTCGATGGTTAACGCAGTTATTTAAATTTTGATGGGCTTTGATAGGCTACATCAGAGGTTGCGCTAGACTTTTTCGTTGTCTGTCATTTTGACTGACAGGGTCATAAAAATCCCGTCATCTATTTTTACCGGTCACTTTAATTTTTTAAATGATAATAATGACAATTCAATAGAATTTAATTTTAATTCATTTTTAATTAATATTTAGTCCAAACAAGCTGAACAAATAATCCACACCGTGGATACACACATCAAGCAGAAGAATATGTAAGAATATCGGCCGCCAGGCGATTCGCGTATAGTGGGGCTCTCATCACCACAATGTGGGCGGAAGCTAGTTGATCCACTAGTCAACATGCGGGAGCTAGTTGATCCACTAGTCAACACGCCCCCAAGCGAACAAGTTCGCGGATAATTCGTGTATAGTGGGGCTTCTAGGTCACACCTTCGCCTCACCCACTTGCGCGTAATCAAATGTTTCAAGTGGGTTTGTTGTTTCAAATGTTTCAACACTCAACTGCCATGACATTTTTTTTCTTTTCTACGTTTCTTCTGCTACAAGAGCCAATTAATATGCTCATCGCCACCAAGTGGTCAGGGTGTGAATTGCAATCTGTCAAAATGACGGATGGCCCTCGGATTTTTCCGTCACTGTTTTTTCACTATGAGATGGATAGCCTAATTGGTATTAGAAATACCAATAGACTATAGTTTATTTTCATTTTATGGTATTTAAATACCATAAGTCGTTAATTTACAAATGTGAGTACATTTCATTTTATTTAAATGTGACAATTTAATCTAAAATATAATGAAAACATGATTTTATTTAAAAGATGTAAAACACTTTTTTTCTTTATAAGAACAAGATTTGGTCTTCAAAAACTCTTTTTTCAAAAATGAGTCTTGAAAAGAGGGGGGTCGTCTTATAATCAGGGTCGTCTTATATTCGGACCAATACGGTACTACTCGATAAAGCACGACTTCTCCTGGCTGGCTCGCCAATTTTCTGTAACCCCTATTACCTCAACTGTGGTAGATACTGCACACAGAATAAGTATATATACTGTATATATCAAGTATCAATGTAACACAATGGACCAGCGTATCAGAAGCTCTAGGTATGCTCAGGAAAAAAGGGTATCGCACAGCAATGACGGAAATAACACTTTGTTGGACGTGGTAATGCATGGCACAAAGGATTATGGGTGACGGCTCACATGCAGGTGGGGGTATGCGGCGCATTGAAGAGGTGGGACAAAAGTTGACCTTTAGTTCACTTTATGCAAAAGAGCACGTTGTGTGGCATGCATTCGGGCATGGCAGACCAATGAGTCTGTGGCAGACTCGTGTTGAATTTAATTTCCTGGTTTTAAGCATGTCCATCGACAACTCCCACATAGCAACTAGAGAGGGCATGGTTCTCTAGTTTACATAGTGAGTGCGCTTTACATAGTGAGTGTATGTGTGTGTGTGGGGGATATGACACCTCATCCACTACAAATGTATAGCACCTACTTGGGTGATGCACGGCAGCCAGTATGCGCCAGAATGCTCACCACACACTGGCCCTCGTAGTGGAGAGGTGAGGAATGATTAGATTAGAGACCAATAAGAGAGCAGGGGATGATTATGTGGCCATGTTGGTACAAGAGCCAAGTTGCGAATTTGGCCAGGACAACGGGGTTAGCACCCCTTCTCTAGCAATAAGTGCTATGGGATCTTTAGTGACCACAGGGAGTCAGGAACTCGGTTTAACGTCTCATCCGAAAGACGGTGCTCTTTGACAGGACCCCAGGAGTCCCCTTCTCTGTCCTGGGGCATTTACGTAGGCCAGAGGGATGAGCAACCCCTACTGACCCTCCAACAACTCTACCAGCATCATCTGGTCTCCCATCCAAGGATGGACCAGCCCTGCTTAGCTTCTTGAGAAACCAGGTAGGCAGGCAAGGCAAGTAACCATGGTGCTGACAATAGTAGTAGTAGTCACCCGTCAACTAGTTTCTGTTAAATTTCACCTACTTCTTTCCTTCTACTTATTTTATATCTATTTAAAATCACCATTTTTATTATGTTCATAATATTCTATTTAAATCACAATTTTATTCTATTTATAATATTGGGTGACTCTGTATCGTATACTTATACAAAACAATATATCACTCACTGAGAAGTTAATCTCAATTTGTGACCATTTGGTTGTAACTGCAACATGAGTGAGAACTAGCAAGTTTGGACTCCCCCAAGCTTGGTCCTTGGTCCACTGCTCTTTGCAATCTACATGCTTCCTCTTGGCGATATCATTCACAGCTACGGAATTAGTTTTCACTGCTATGCTGATGACACTCAAATCTACATTCCTATTGGATCAAACAACTCCTCCCAGATCCAGGATGAATCCTGCTTAGCTGCAATTAAAAGATGGATGTCCCAAAACTACTGCAGCTTAACACAGGAAAGAGAGCTGATGATCATTGGCCCAAAGCAACAATGAACACAATTTGAAAATGTCACACTTGTGACGAATGTATAACCGCACATATGTATCAACAGACTGTAATATCCTCACATAGCCACTAGGGAATAGAAATAAATATATAAGTTGTATTAACCGTACCTGGCCACCAGATGGCGGCACACATAATACACTGGGGGCGGGCGCTAAACACTAGCCAATCAGAGCATAGTATGCGTCATAGAGGCCACGCCTGCTCAGGTACTACCAAACCACACATCCGGGGAAAGGGCAGAAACCCCCAGGCAGCGTATCTATTAGATACCCAGCTAAGGGTAGCTCCACGCGCGTGAATTTTCAATTCCTCTCCATTTGCTTCATAGATAATAGACCTAAAGCTAAAAAAAATAAAGTGAGTTAAAAGCGATCCTGTGTCGACGGCCTTCTTCCTCAAAGAACATCACTGCACACTGCATTTTGAGGACTCTACTATCTCTCAAAGTTCCTGTGTCAAAAATCTTGGTGTCTTGTTTGACCCTATGCTTTATTTTGATCAACATGTAAAAAGTATTACCAGAACTGCATTCTTTTATCTTTATAAATATTGCTAAAATCAGACAATTGCTATCTGCAGCGGATGCAGAGATGCTCATCCACACATTTATATCATCTAGGTTAGATTACTGTAATGCATTGTTCTCTGGTTTACCCAACTCTACTACGAAAAGCCTCCAGCTTGTACAGAATGCCACTGCCCGACTCCTTACTAGAACTAGAAAATTTGACCACATTACTCCTATTCTCGCCTCCCTCCACTGGCTTTCAATCATTGCCAGGTCCGATTTTAAGGTGCTACTACTTGCCTATAAAACCCTGCATGGACTAGCACCATCCTACCTGAAGGACCTTATTATTCCTTATTGTCCTTCTTGGCCCCTCCATTCTTCAGGAGCTGGCATTTTAACAATCCCTAAAGTGAAAAAGAAATCAACAGGACACAGAGCGTTCTCTTACCGAGAGCCCTATCTGCGGAACAGTCTGCCACCTGTAATCAGGGAAGCTGACTCTGTTGATAAATTCAAATAATTTAGAGATTGAGACTAACTATGTAATTGGAGGTTAGTTGGAGGCAATAAACTGTCCGTTCCATTTGATGCAATCCATACATTGAGTAGAGTTTCCTTACTTGAACAAAAACCTTTAAAAGTTTAACTTTAAAGTTTTTCTCTACCTGCCAGCTGCGGCCGGCAGACCCTACAACTCACGCCTCCTACAAATCACACCCACTACACACCACCATTATCATAATTTGTTTGCATCGAAGGAGGTAAAGCAGCTGGACCTTTCTCTTCTGTGAGGCAGATTTCAGCTCAGCTACTTTTGGTTAGAGTTTCATATTTTACATTTCTCGACCTATGGACTATGTGTGTGGACTATCATGCTGTCTCATTGTTCTGTGCTTGGTTGCACAGGGTATGAGAGTTGCATATGACATAGTATATGCATGTCTGTATTTGCATTTCAATAATAAGTCATAAAAAAACTTTGTATCAATACACAATTGTATTTGCCATAAAGTAATGAATAAAAAACTACAAGCTTTGTATCAATACACAATTTTAGTTGCCTACCATGTCACAGCACATATCATAAAGAAAGCCTCCAGAGAAAAGAAAGTCCAACATGGCATTGAAACTCTTGTGCTTTAAAACACCTTGTACAATTCTGTCTGTGTTATTATTATATATCCATAGTCTGTAACGACTCGAGGAGGGGTGGACCCAAACGCATTACACAGGCAGCACCAGATGAGAGCAGGTACAGTAAAGGGAGTTTATTTACAGATAGGAGGGGGATGTTGGTGTGGGCTGGCGAGTCCGTTGGTGTATCCTGGATCCGGCCTGATATACTGCCTGCAGGTCTTCAGGTAACGAGCTGCAGGTGTGAGCAGCCAGGCTGCAATCAGCCAACGAGCTGCAGGCGCGTCAGCCATGGAGGAAGCCATGGCTGCCGTGACAGTAACAGTTGATAACGGAAAGATTGTGCCAGGTCCCGCTTTCACATCAGCCAGTGGGTTTGTATCGTATAATCGCAGACATTGTAATCCTCGTCTTCACGGTTTAAATGCCTGTAATCTTCGTGAGCCTGCTGTGGTACAGTCTCCCCAATACTACATGAGTAAACTCTGAAACAATAAACCCATTTGCAAACTTCCATGCTGCTTACAAGTAAACTCTTAAAATAGTCGTTTAGTAATGGTAATACTGCATTTATGAACATAGCTGTAAAACTCTCCATTGTAAGATTTCCTCATCTGCGTATTCTGTCTCAAATAAATAAACGTCATTCCTTCCACTTAGTAAAACTTATAGATCTAGTCCTCATTTCATCCGTAGATTGGTATTCATTGCTAGCAGCCATTGTAAAATCTCATGTAGCTCTTCAGGATAACAACAACAAGGCAACTGAATCTCACAGCATATCCAAGTATATCTGGTATATCCAGCTGTAGCCAAACCTTATTTGGAAGTTCAACTTCCTTCATGTTTGTGCTGCGGCTGCAGCTGGACATACTTGCAAAAACATGTCAGAAAAAAAACAACAATGTATCTTATTAATTCTAAATAATAATTATGTAAATAACAATTACACCAACTTGTTCTTATGTTTTCTGTCCATGCACATGCACTGAGTGGTTTTGTGTTGGAAATAAATCTGATATTTTTCTACAATCTCTGGGGAGAATTTCCTCCATCCAGGGTCTTCTATGTCCTTTATAGAATGCTCTGTCCATTACATGGAATGTATACATTTGGAATGACAATTTGATCAACCAATCTGTATTCTCAATATTTAGATTTGGAGCCAATTGGCGCTGTGGCAGTTGACCCTGCCACACGCCACCTAAGTGGCTTTTCTGGGGCCTTCGACACAGGACATAGGTTCAGGTTGTGTTGAATATGCGTTTATTGGAGATGGCAAGATGGTATTTGCCGAGCAGATGTAACATGCTGCCATGACAGTTGCTCTCTCCTGAGTAGCTGCGCTTCAATACTGGGTTGAGTCGCCCTCGCTCACTCGCCCTCAGCCCTTGGTAATACGTCACATGGAGGCCACTTGGAGAGCCGAGGGGAAGTGGGCGGGGGAGGAGGAAAAGGGATAAATGAAACGCACCTGCCCTCGCCCGGTAACAGCCTTGACAATCATGGATCGGCCACACGTTGTTGGAGTAGCGCTCTAGTCTATTCCAAATAACGTGCAATATACGCAGAATCATATGTTTGAGTCTCCGTATATAGCAATACGCCAGCACCTGGTCATTTCAGAATTATTAGTTTTGTTTTATATTTTATTCAGACAATTCATTTATTTATTTGTAGAAGTTTGGTTGTTTAAACACATTTAACCTACTTTCAGTTTAGTTGACATTAGTTTTAGATTATTTCTGATAGTTATTAGGCCTGTTACCACCACCATCCTCGTCCTCATCATTGTCTTTAAATGGCCTTTATTGTTCAAGATTGTGGTTCAGAAAACTATACAAACACAACACTTAAAGTGTAGGATAGATGTTACTGGGAACAGTAGTCTATAAGGATTTATAGTGGTTGTTTCAATTTCAAATGAGAAAAAAGCATGTAGTTGTTTGTGCATTCTTTATGCATTCGTATGTGATGCTCACAGTTTTGTCTTTATCTTTTTATATGAGTGAATTTGTTTTGCCAATTGTGCTGTTTCTATACAAATTTATACTAATTGCCTTGTATTTCTTTTTTAGGTGTAGCGCCCCTAAATGCACAGTGGACAACGCCACCCCTTGAGCCAAGTGTGTCAATTCCAGAGCAAGGGGAACTCTGTCCCAATAATCAGTGCAACACAGGTTCTTTAAAGTATATAAAAAACATAATCTTTATTAACAAATGTCAGGTTTGTGTGTTGGTTGTGTTTGTTGGTCAACAGTTAAATATTCATAAATAAAACCAGTACAGGGGGATCACCCAGCTAGCACACAGGAGCCAGAGATGCCATTAAAAACAATAACACAAAAAGGTAGAAGGGGGGGTAGGGTCCCTATCGCACACGTGAACAATGCCTACACACACACTGCAACGTCACCGCACTCTGTAAAACTGGGATCAAACCAAACCAAAGATGCACACCACCCCACTACACACGTCTAGAACAAGAGGAGGGAAGCTAGAAAAAGCCTTCTACAAAGTGTTATATCTTTGGCTGGCTCCACCACCACCGCCGCAGCTGGGTATAAGGGGAGAAGGAGTAAAGAAAAATAAAGAAAGAAAATTAAACCACTCTAGCCTGTGATGTATCATACAAACAATCAGTACTACAGCTACTATCAACAGGCTAGAGGAAAACAAACAAAAGCAAAATAACTAAATTACCACTATGCACAGCACCACATTCATACCGTGTAGAGAACAGCAACCGGTTGTCACAATGCTGGTTGCAGTTGAACACGTCTAAAAACAAACACACAATTAGCCCTGGGCCCAGTTTCCCGAAAGCGTCGTTAGCCTAAGTGGTTCGTTAAGTTCGTCGTACGACCATCAGACAGTTTTCACACCGTTTCCCGAAAGCATCGTTGCGTAACGACCGTCGTTAAGACTCTCGTAGCTAACGAGGGCTCCAGCTGTCCTCGTAGCGCTACGAGCGTCGTTAACACATCCAATAGCACTGAGTGTCCAGCTGGTGACGCTAAAGTTACGATAGGCTATATAGCTTAGTCTATGTTATACCATGGTCTGGGTGAATACTCGATTCTGATTGGCTGAAGATAATCTTATATTTGATGTACACCTAGGAAAGACGTTGACGCTATGGCCACGTTGCTTGGCAACGCCTGCATACGGGAGATATTAAATAGTCCGCTCGACTTATACAAATAAAAAAACCCTCACGATTGTAACTCTAAAACACATTAAAGTATTATTAATTGACGGTAAGTGACCGTTTATACCGGTCACTTACGAAATAAATAAATATTTAATCAATTAATAATACTTGAATGTGTTTTAGAGTGTTCGTGAGTGTTTTTTTTTTTTTTACAAGTCGAGCGGACTATTTAATATCTCCCCTACGCAGGCGTTGCCAAGCAACGTGGCCATAGCGTCTTCATAGCGTCAACGTCTTTCCTAGGTGTACTTTTCAACCTACACCCTCCAGCCAATCAGAATCGAGTATTCACCCAGACCACGGTATAATATGCATTTCAGCACCGTGTCAGTGGACAGGTACAAGGCTACGATCGATCGTTAGATCTGTGCACGCGCGTTCATGTTAAGAGGAGTTTCGGGAAACGCACGGAAAAAAATAACGATCGTTCGAAAGATGATTCGTAAGATGGCTCGTAAGATGGATCGTACATCGTTATCGGGAAACTGGGCCCTGGTCGGTCACATTTCATTGATACATTTCATGAGTGTAGCGGCCGTCAGCAACATCACACGGTAGCAGGTTGATAAACAGAAAAACCAGGCATGCAAGACCAATGATACGCTCGTATTTCCACACATTAATATGCAACAAAGATTGACCTATAAAACCGTGGGCAAAGCAGAAGAACGTACCGTTCGCATACTTGGTGAGAGACGCCAATTTCAAAGTAGTTACTCCACTGCAGTTAAAGTAGCTACTAGCCACGGCTCGACCAGCGTCGTCTCCCCTAAACACACATTAATCAAACCCAACATTCCTTAGCAGTAGTGATGTTACGAGATGTTCCGAGGCTTCGAAGCGTGTGTCGAGTAATGAAGGGGGCGTTTCCGCGAAGCGCGTATCGAGGCTTGCTTCATTTAGGGGAGGAGCCAAAATGATGACGTCCGAAGCCTCGCTGCCCGGCTGTACCACGTGATTGCTTCGGGAAGTGGTTCAGATTTTGCCGCGAGGTTTGACAGCTGACCCCTCAGACTCCATTCAAAATGTCGGTTTTTGAAGGAGAGTTGTGGTCAGTTGAGAGTTTGGATAGAGTTTGGAGAGTTTGGATAGAGTTTGGATAGTTTGGAGAGTTTGGATAGAGTTTGGATAGTTTGGAGAGTTTGGAGAGTTTAGAGGTAGTTTGGAGAGTTTAGGGAGAGAGAGAGATTTAGGAGAGTGAGGAGAGTAGGATAGGTGATAGGATGGAGCCAGCGAGGAAGAGGAGGATTTCCCCTGTGTGGGAACACTTCGATCTGATATCTCCTAACAAAAAAAAGAAATCGTTTAAAACCAAAAACTGTTGAGAAGCTCTTGTTTGAATAAAAATGAATGAAATTTCCCCTGTCCTGTACATCCAAGTTACACAAGCATAATCTGTGCCCTTTTCCTAGTTCCACAAGCACTTTCACTGTCCTCTGCCTGATTACGCCCATGCCATTTTCAGAAAAACATTGCACAACCTGCCATATTATGATATTACCATTTTGGGAAAATTTACACACACAGAATACATTCAAAAATTTATTATACACATATGTGATAATTTATGTACAGAAATGATTTGGTCATACATTTTTTGTAATTCATTGTCATTCCCAACAGACATAACAGACACGAAAATTCAATCCATCAATGCATCACACATTATGTGGTTCAGATACAGCTGCCTGTGATTACACACTTGGCCAGTAGGTGGTTTCGTGTGTACATGAAGCTTCGAGAAATGAACCCTTTCTCGAACCAATTGGCTCAAGTGGTTCAATGCCTCATGAGGCTTCATCCCACCATCACTACTTAGCAGACTAACCTGCAGTGCAATACGAATCAAGGAAGAAAGATAACGCTTCACATACCTGTACACTTCCAGACAACACTCGGATAGCTGCTTCCATGCGCTAATACTAGCAGGAGTGACGAACTATCTATGTACGGACCCCAGGTGCATATATAAACCTACCCCCAGGATATTTAGGTGGCCTGCTAGGTGCCTACTTCAATCCCAAATTAATGACGTGATGGGAACAAAAAAAAGATAGACAATAAACTTAAAGGGCCTCCTATCCTAACCTGGTGCACAGGCTACATAGGTTTTCCCATTTTTTGGCCGCCTGTGTTCCTGTCAGCCTTCCCTGCAGACCCATCCTCTGTACAATTGTCCTGTTAGACAATAAAATAATTATGTTATGCACACCAAATAGTATCCCGCAAATAAAATTAGCACCACAACAAAGAAGCAAGTCTCTAGAATCAGAAGTAATAAGCTGAGCTGCCAACTCTCACGGATTGAGCGCGAGTCTCATGTCACACATGCCTTTTCTCATTCTAATGTTCCCCTCTTTGCCAATTTTATACGGAATCGTCTCGTAGACTATTAAGAAAGTAAAGACGCAGAAATACATTCATATGCAATGACACAGTAGGTTACAAACAAACTCACTCCCAGGCAGGGACGGACTGGCCATTGGGCAATGTGGGCAAATGCCACTGCGGCCACCTGGTGATGCGGCCGCTCGGCCTGGTGATGCCGCCGCAATAAAGCGGAGCGGAGTGGCTGTATCAATAGGCAGCCACGGCCGCAAATAACTAAATAAATGAATAAATAGGGTAAATAAATAAATAAAGCAGAGCGGCTGCGTCCCCTCCCTGAGCTACTACCTTACCGTGGTGGAGGGGTTTGCGTGTCCCAATGACCCCCAGGAGCTCCGTTGTCGGGGGCTTTATGCCCCTGGTAGGGTCACCCATGGCAAACAGGTCCGGGGGGAGGGGCCAGACAAAGGGTAGCTCAGAAGACCCCTTATGATGA
Organism: Merluccius polli; assembly: GCA_030340625.1. Lineage (NCBI taxonomy): Eukaryota > Metazoa > Chordata > Actinopteri > Gadiformes > Merlucciidae > Merluccius > Merluccius polli. The sequence continues at coordinate 328,162 of JAOPHQ010005122.1, forward strand.
ATACAATAAATGGTCTTGCGTGAAGGATGACGTGGGACCCCCTTCCCGCCGGCTCACCACCAGCAGGAGGGGCCAAAGGGGTCGGGTGCAGTGCGAGCTGGGCGGCGGCCGAAGGCGGGGACCTTGGCGGTCCGATCCTCGGCTGCAGAAGCTAGCTCTAGGGACGTGGAACGTCACCTCTCTGGTGGGGAAGGAGCCTGAGCTGGTGCGCGAGGTTGAGAAGTTCCGGCTAGATATAGTCGGCCTCACCTCGACGCATAGCAACGGCTCTGGAACCAGTCTTCTCGAGAGGGGTTGGACTCTCTTCCACTCTGGAGTTGCCACTGGTGAGAGGCGCCGGGCAGGGGTGGCAATACTTGGTGCCTGTATGTTGGAGTTCACCCCGGTAGACGAGAGGGTAGCCTCCCTCCGCCTTCGGGTGGGGGGACGGATCCTGACTGTTGTTTGTGCCTATGGTCCAAACAGCAGTTCAGAGTATCCACCCTTTTTGGACTCCTTGGAGGGGGTGCTGGAAAGTGCTCCCTCTGGGGATTCCCTCGTTCTGCTGGGGGACTTCAACGCCCACGTTGGCAGCGACAGTGAGACCTGGAGGGGTGTGATTGGGAGGAACCCCCGATCTGAACCCGAGTGGTGTTCAGCTATTGGACTTCTGTGCTCGTCACAGATTGTCCATAACGAACACCATGTTCAAGCATAAGGGTGTCCATATGTGCACTTGGCACCAGGACACCCTAGGCCGCAGATCGATGATCGACTTCGTAGTCGTGTCATCGGACTTGCGGCCGCATGTCTTGGACACTCGGGCGAAGAGAGGGGCGGAGCTGTCAACTGATCACCACCTGGTGGTGAGTTGGCTGCGATGGTGGGGGAGGATGCCGGTCAGACCTGGCAGACCCAAACGTATTGTGAGGGTCTGCTGGGAACGTCTGGCAGAGTCTCCTGTCAGAGAGAGCTTCAACTCCCACCTCCAGGAGAGCTATGACCATGTACCGGGGGAGGCGGGGGACATTGAGTCCGAGTGGGCCATGTTCCACGCCTCCATTGTTAAGGCGGCCAACCAGAGCTGTGGCCGCAAGGTGGTCGGTGCCTGCCGTGGCGGCAATTCCCGAACCCGCTGGTGGACACCGGCGGTGAGGGAAGCCGTCAAACTGAAGAAGGAGTCCTATAGGACCTTTTTGGCCTGTGGGACTCCGGAGGCAGCAGGCAGGTACCGGCAGGCCAAGCGGAGCGCAGCTGTGGCGGTTACTGAGGCAAAAACCCGGACATGGGAGGAGTTCGGTGAGGCCATGGAGAACGACTTCCGGACGGCTTCGAAGAGGTTCTGGACCACCATCCGGCGTCTCAGGAGGGGGAAGCAGTGCATCGTCAACACTGTATGGTGGAGACGGTGCGCTGCTGACCTCGACTCGGGACGTTGTGGATCGGTGGAAGGAATACTTCGAAGACCTCCTCAATCCCACCAACACGCCTTCCGGTAAGGAAGCAGGGCCTGGGTGTGGGCTCTCCTATCTCTGGGGCTGAGGTTGCCGAGGTGGTCAGGAAGCTCCTCGGTGGCAGGGCCCCGGGGGTGGATGAGGTCCGCCCGGAGTTCCTTAAGGCCCTGGATGTTGTGGGGCTGTCTTGGTTGACACGACTCTGCAGCATCGCGTGGACATCGGGGCCCCTGGATTGGCAGACTGGGGTGGTGGTCCCTCTTTTTAAGAAGGGGGACCGGAGGGTGTGTTCCAACTATAGGGGGATCACACTCCTCAGCCTTCCTGGTAAGGTCTATTCAGGGGTGCTGGAGAGGAGGGTCCGTCGGATAGTCGAACCTCGGATTCAGGAGGAGCAATGTGGTTTTCGTCCAGGCCGTGGAACAGTGGACCAGCTCTACACCCTCTGCAGGATCCTTGAGGGTGCATGGGAGTTTGCCCAACCAGTCCACATGTGCTTTGTGGACTTGGAGAAGGCATTCGACCGTGTCCCTCGGGGAGTCCTGTGGGGGGTTCTCCGGGAGTATGGGGTATCGGACCCCCTAATACGGGCTGTCCGTTCCCTGTATGACCGGTGTCAGAGCTTAGTCCGCATTGCCGGTAATAAGTCGGACTTGTTTCCAGTGAGGGTTGGACTCCGCCAGGGCTGCCCTTTGTCACCGATCCTGTTCATAATTTTTATGGACAGGATTTCTAGGCACAGCCAGGGCGTTGAGGGGGTCCGGTTTGGTGACCTCAGGATTGGGTCTCTGCTTTTTGCGGATGATGTGGTCCTGTTGGCTTCATCAGACCGTGACCTCCAACTCTCACTGGGCCGGTTCGCAGCCGAGTGTGAAGCGGCCGGGATGAGATTCAGCACCTCCAAATCCGAGTCCATGGTCCTCAACCGGAAAAGGGTGGAGTGCACTCTCCGGGTCGGGGATGAGATCCTGCCCCAAGTGGAGGAGTTCAAGTACCTCGGGGTCTTGTTCACGAGTGGGGGGAGGATGGAGCGGGAGATCGACATGCGTATCGGTGCGGCGTCTGCAGTAATGCGGACTCTGCACAGATCCGTCGTGGTGAAGAGGGAGCTGAGCCGAAAGGCAAAGCTCTCGATTTACCAGTCAATCTACATTCCTGCCCTCACCTATGGTCATGAGCTTTGGGTAATGACCGAAAGAACAAGATCGCGGGTACAAGCGGCCGAAATGAGCTTCCTCCGCAGGGTGGCTGGGCTCTCCCTTAGAGATAGGGTGAGAAGCTCGGTCATCCGGGAGGAGCTCGGAGTAGACCCGCTACTCCTCCGCGTTGAGAGGAGCCAGATGAGGTGGCTCGGGCATCTAGTTAGGATGCCTCCCGGACGCCTCCCTGGTGAGGTGTTCAGGGCACGTCCCACTGGTAGGAGACCCCGGGGAAGACCCAGGACACGCTGGAGAGACTATGTCTCTCGGCTGGCCTGGGAACGCCTCGGGATCCCCCAGGAAGAGCTGGCCGAAGTAGCTGGAGAAAGGGAAGTCTGGGCTTCCCTGCTTAGGCTGCTGCCTAAGCAGGGTAGAAGAGTAGAAGATGGATGGATGGATGGAGCAGGGTAGAAGAGTAGAAGCACGGTAGAAGATGGATGGATGGATGGAGCGGCTGCGTCAATAGGCGGCCGCAAATCAATAAATGAATAAATAAAAATAATTTAAAAAAATATAGCGGAGCTGCAGGCGTAGTTTATTTTTCTTTTTTATTTGTGACAAACAGTAGCCTATAATAGCAGTATATGCTTACACTTGTAAATTGTTGGCTCTGTCATTACGCAGCAACAACGTGTAGTCTATTGCATAATTACCCTGCCCGATCCGTGCTGGCTCCTTTAATTCATTTTCTTCTTCTTTGGTGGTAAACAAACAGCAGCCAACAGTGTTTGGGGCTCATTACTGCCACCGCATGGGTGTATTTTTCGTGCACCACTGCAGTGCATTGTGGGTGATATACAGCTCTGGAGTGACCGTCGATGTTGACTTGATCCCTCAGCCCTCAAGGGTCGATCTCACCAAGGGCACTTCAGCTTTTTAGAGAAATGGAATAGCCCTTAAGATGGAGCTGGGGATTCCCCCGAGGGCAAGGGCTGAGGGCAAGTGAGCGAGGGCGACTCAACCCAGTATTGAAACACAGCTAGTGTGTGTGTTGATAGCTGGTTTATCCTGGGTGCCATGATTGCTCATGCACCACAGGTGTGCAGCCCCACCCAGCCCCAGTCTAATCAGTCTAACTCAGGCCAGGTGAGGCTGTAAACCAGCTATCAACAACACACACTCCATACCCACACTCCACACTAACCTTTAACCACAAACATCTCTGGGCTGATGTCCATGTTGTGTGTGGTTACCATCGATGTTCTGACTAAAAAGATCCCTGTCAGTATGATCACACAATCACATACAATGTCATACACAAAGGAGGCAAAACTCGATGGAAATTATATTACATTTCTTTCAGAAAACCTTCCAAGATTGAATATTACAATTCCTGATAGATTTGATTTAGGCTAATTAATTATTTTAATGAGGGGGCTGGGGTAGTTACTGGTGAAGTTCTAATTGCTTGCTGTCAGACAGACTGCCTGGGGTCATCCCTTGCTACCAATGGTGGGTGGATACTGTAGTGTACCAGATGGCCCGCAGCAGTGCCCTCAAAACTGTGAAAATTGAATTAGACGCAGCTTAAACCAAGGTCATGCGCTAGATTGTTCTGTTTTTTAATTTTTTTATTTTATTTTATTTTTACAGCTTAACACGGTATCGCCCTTAAACTGATTAAATGGTGACAATTACAGTTACAGTCTTGGTTATCTGTCCTTTACCAACCTGAACAAAAGTTGTTCAGTTGATGAGTCCAACTCATCAACTGTGAGACATTAAAGGGTGAGGGTCTCTCTATTATAAGTGGCAATGTATGCAGATATTTCAAAGCATATATCAATATGAATAAAACTGCAGTTCTCTTAAAAATCGACTATTCCTTTTTTGCTCAACAATTATAATAATTGAATTAAACTGTTATAATGTTATTAGAAAAGAAGCTTGTAGTCATTGTGGAGGGTGTGTGTGGAGTGTGTGTTGTTGATAGCTGGTTTACAGCCTCACCTGGCGGAGTCAGACTGATTAGACTCTGGCTGGGTGGGGCTGCACACCTGGGGTGCATGAGCAATCATGGCACCCAGAATAAACCAGCCATCAACACACACACTCACGGGAGAACTGAGACTGTCATGGCAGCTTGTAACATCAGCTCAGCAAATACCACCTGCCATCTCCAATAAATATACTTTGAACAACATCTACCCGTGTCCTGTGTCGGAGTGCCCCAGGAAAAGCCACTTAGGTGGCGTGTGGGCAGGAGGAACCCTGCCACAGTCATCTTTTGTTATTATCTATCAATTTATACATACAGATAATAGGCCTAAGATAATTCATTTATTTTTCTTAACTGTTAAGTCTGTTTATTTAATTTGATAATATGGATATATATATATATATGGATATATATTTTATTGGCATATAATGTATTAAGAATAAGTTGTTTTTGTTATAGCTAGAGTGTGTTTAAATTGTCAAGGGGCTGACTGGTAGATGACGTGCGCACACACACACACACACAAACGGTTAATCCTAATTACTTCCAATTAGAAATGCAAATTAGTAGCCAGATCTTTGATTAAAAAGCATTTGAGTTCCTTGTTGGTTTGCAAATGTTCTCTTCTGGCACAGCTGAATTGTGGGTTAAAGGGAAAAAGTATTGGGACATTTTAAATGTAATTAATCTTTAAATGCTTTGATGAAATATTTCTAATTACTCCCCAGCACACCCATCCCTGTCGTTTTGTGCTATCCCCCATGCTGTTGCACTAACTTTCCCCCTGTTAGTTCGCATGCAGAGGAATTACAGACTAATTAGACAAAGATGATCATTAGCGCTAATTAAATGCAATGGAACAAGAATGACAATGAATTGAGAATTGAGAACAGCAGCCTACACCTCATTTTGCTTTATAGAATTTAAGAATATGATTTAACTGATAATCATAAAACATTTGAAAGGAGTTAACAGTATTTACCGGTTATTAACAGAATTTTTTTTAAACAAATAATTTGAATGAATGATTTACATTTTAACCACCAACATTTCAACCTTATTTCATTATTACAGTTTGAGTAGTGAAAAGCAAAAATGGTTGCGATAGTGCCCGTATTTCGGAATTGCAATTATACCTTATTGTTATTATACCTTGTGGACCCATATGATTAATATTGGAACAACTCATTATATTCTAATTGTAAGATTCCAATAAACAACTGGACAGAATCCAGAGTGGCTATTGGATCAGAACATGAGGTTATAGCTATGTTTTCATTTATTAGTGGTTATCATAGCAATTGCAACAAATTGTAACAATTATCAGGTCACAAAATGTACCATTTTTGTGCCATGACTATACTGCCCCCCTTTGGCAAATGATATCTGGCACATTTTCCAAACTAATCTTGATATTTTTCACTGTTTTAAATGTTGAAACTCTTTATTTACTAATCTGGGCCCATGCACAAAACACAAACCATTTTTCACGTGACATGGTAGCACTGCTTGGACCTACTGAACTTCTTGTGAACCACCATGGATGGAGAGGAAGGCATGGAGAGTATCGTATGGGGAGAGCAGACATGTTGGAGGATGTTATGGGTACAACAATTGGAGGATGGTATGTCTTGCTGTTGCTTTCATATAAATCCATCTTTCTGTCGCTAGTTATTCAGAGTTTAAAAGCACACAAATAAACGTGCGCGCATACATATTTTATAATCAGGTAGTTTCACAAATGTTGAAATGACCTGATTATAAACTGGTTACATTGGGCCTATGGGCCTCTAAGCACTTGGGAGTGATTGGCCTCAACCAATCAGAGAGTGAGGCTTTGAAGTATCCCGTATAGTTAGAGGCACCTGGCCACTAGTACTTTTGTGATATTATATCTGAGGCCAGAGCATCAAGTCAAAGAGTAGACGCATTAAAGGTTGTCAGAAGAGGGTCCATCCATCCAAGGAATGACTGATCCTCCATCTGTGTAGGCTCTACACACAGACATAGGCTCAGTCTAGACTAGTCAAGCTAAATGTGTGCCAAAGCCCTGTGTGATACGTTGTAGTATCGAAACACTACACACAGGGAGAGGGAGCCAGAGTGTGGGTTTTCCTTAAACACAAATACCATATTGACATCACCTTTGGTCATAGGGATTTACCTAATCTTCACAAATCAGACTTTAGATTAATATCTATAGTCTGATAGCTGATGAGCACAAATCTGGATAAACAGGGTGTTTCGCTTTCATGTATCATGTGTCTGGAGGTCGGGATCTGTCAGTGGGTATTTGGCAAAAACTGTTAAAAAGTGTCTGTGTCTGTAACGGTTTCAAATCAACACTGTATATACTGGCCACTGTATAAATACACTTATTAAAATCCCCTTCTGAAAGCTTCATTCACTCGCACAAATGAGTTTTCTTTGGTATAATACTGTATATACATAATGAAACAGGACTCCGCCCTTTGCGGTTTTTTGGTTTCAGGCTCAGGCTCTGTGCCGTGTCCCCCCAGAAGTACTGCTATAACATAATAGGATTGCTGGATGTGAGATTAGGATTTACCTAAAACTTTGCATTTAAACATGAATCAAAGTAAGTGCAAAAAGTGGTTAGTGAACTGATTAGCATGTATTGGAAATATTTCAAAATGAATCACTAATTATGTTATGGGTTTAATCTCAAAGGAATGATGTCAAAGGAACAGACTAAGAATAGGGGTGAATTGTCACGATTAATTGTGATTATTGTAAGAAGTAAGGTGGGAGGGAGAAGGGTGGGTCAACTTACCCTTCTATCTGTGTTGCTGTGGTGGTTGAAATCCTGTGTTTTGTCATTCAGGTATAATTTCAAACAAGATTGGGTTAGGGTTAGGTGATGTTTCTGGATCACAAGTTAGAAAAACCATCTATCGTCAATTAGACTATAATAAACTGAATATGATCACCATGGCAGTGGCACACAGACTCTGCAACACTCTTCTATTGCCCTTATGGACTGGACTCTGTAAAAAAAACAGTTAACGACTCATCTTTTTAGACAGGCTTTTGGGTAGCATTATGTTTGTTCTGTTTTAGCATTTGTATTTGTATCTGTTTCATTATTTATGTTGTTGTCTGTTGTTGCACAAGGCACTCTGTGACTTGTGTCTGTGAAAGTTGCTATATAAATAAGCTTTACTTACTTAATTACATTCATATTGTCTTGTCCCAACCTAATTTCCCCTTTTACTTGTTGACGTTTTCCACCAAAGTTTGAATGAATAAAATATATATTATATGATAAAATAGTCAGACCAATATAATGGGTTGTTGTGATGTAGCCTCTATTTCTTCACACAGCCATAAAATACACAAACACAATATAAGCACCAAACCCCATACAATTACTCATACACATGTACATATGTGCACACACACACACACACACACACACACACACACACACACACACACACACACACACACACACACACACACACACTAACCTCTCACCCCACACCCATTCACTCTGGCAGGGGCCTCCTCTCATTTGGTTTAACAAAAGCAGTTTTAATGGTTGCAAAAAAAGCGTGAAGGAGGGGTGAATGAGGAAGGAAAGACTCGAGACACACTCCACAGATATGCATGTGTGTTTGTGTTGGTATGATTTGCATGAGTGACAGCCCATGTTATACAGTGTGACACCCCATTGGTGGCCACCGTCAAGGCTGGAAGTAAGAATTTGGATCGAAGCATATACAAGCTTTTCACATTTTGTCATGACCTTGTCTCCAGCAACCCTTGCCATGCCAAACATGTCAAACCAATAAGTGATTACTGTCTTTCAGAACCATTCTGTTGTATGATTATCATTTAATATTCATCCCAGTTTTTTGGGGGGGATATTTATCCCAACTGCCCAGCAGTGGGGTGTGGGATAATGTTTGACGCTACCTGGTAAACCAAAACCGCCAGTAACAATTAAAACATGCAATAGCATGCCTTTAACCCATAGAGGTCAATATGTAAGGGGTAATCCACGATGAGGTGTGCATGTATCGAAAAATAATGCACTTTGCAGAGGCAAACCCTTCTTAGCCCCCGTGTCGTGCATTATTTTTCGATACATGCACACCTCGGAGTGGACTATCCCGCTTATACCATGGCCATTTACGAATCAATAAAAATATAAGGGTGTTGATTCATATTTTGCGGTAATTCTGTCTCAAAAGTAAAACTTTTAGCTCGCACTACTTTATTTGTGCCTGTAAACAAACGGCAAATGACCAGAGAAATATATGGGTCTGACTAATGCATAATGTCAGTTAACATGAGAGCATATGGAATGCGGACATTACCTTATTACTTCAGTAAATAGAGACGATCTTAGTAACGACATGGCAACGTTACCTTATTACTCCAGTAAATAGAGACAACCTTAGTAACGACCTGGCAACGGGGAAGCTTTCTAAACGTAGTCCCCCTGAGTCCGATCCAAGTTGGAAGTTGTTAATGTTTTGTTAGCGTATTCATTTTTAGACCGGTGATGAGACTGCTTGCGTCATGGCCGTACATGTTATCGAAAAATAATGCACACCTCTCCAGCCAATCAAACCACACCTCTCCAGCCAATCAGAATTGAGTATTCACCCAGGCCATGGTATAAGTATCTATATTTACATCTTATCCTATGTTTTTTAAAACGCTGTGAGTCAGGATTTGGACCAGGCCAATCCATAGCACTACTTTCTAACCCACTATATCATGTTTTATCTGTAATGTTTTTTGGGGGTTTGATTGTCCTTTAAAGTATATGTAGCTGAAAACATTGCAGACATTCAGCAGCAACACACAGCTGGGCATTCACCTAATGTTGTTCTAGATTCTATGTTGGCTAATACCTTTGAAGATGGAAGAGATGGAAGACTCCAACATCTCCAATGTCCAGTGAACAGGGCCATCAGAATATCCCTATGTGAGGTTGCTAGGCATACCCTCTTCACCTTATTGTATACAATACATAACAATACATCTAGGAGGAGAGACAGACATAGGAGTCCAATTAGAATGGTGAAAACATTTTGGCTGGCAAAGAAAGAGAGGCGATTGGTCAAGAAGAAGGGTAAGTGAGAATTGGATGTGTCTTGTAGGGCTGCCCCCTAATAGTCGACCAACCAGCTTAGTCGATCGACAGGCTTAGTCGAATAAGTTTTCATTAGTCGCGCAAAAAGTAAAACATAAAAATAACACAAGCATCGCAACCGAATACATCCGTGGCCCTAATTTAACTAATCGCTGCAGAAATATTGACCAATAATCAGTGTTGAGACTAACGCCGTTAGAATAAACGCGATTACGTAACGCCGTTACATTCCTCTGTAATTTGTAATCTAATTAATTACTTTATCCAGCGTTACTAACGCCGTTTCCGTTACTAACATGACTTGTGTTGCCGTTAGTCCGTTACTAAAATCGGGGCCCCAGCGCGATCATGGAAAAAAAAAAAAAAAGCCTGCAGCCAGCATGAGTTCTAGGCTATTGTTTTTTCTTTTCTTCCTTTCCTCCTCCTCACTTCATAAGCGGGCTGCAGAGTAGAGAGCACACTAGTACAACACGGTTTCGATAAATACCAAGGATAAGACAGGTCATGTTTTGCGGATATGGAACAAGGAAGTAACTGACTTGACGATGTATAGCTGCGTGACATCATTGACGAATCCTTGTAGGAGTTTATTTTACACACAAACCGACGTAGCTTCTGTGCGGCGCACACACACAACTTTCGACCGGTAAAACCAAAGTGATAGACAGAGAAGAAATGGCGAGTACAGAAGAGGAGGATAAAGTGGGAAAGTCGGCGTTTAGCAAGTGGAAATATAAACACTACTTCACCATCGTTGAGAGAAAGGGGAAGAACTTGTATTTGAAGTGCACGTTATGCTCGGGAGGAAAGCGTTTGTCCACATCGGCCGCGAGCAACTCAAATCTAATGAAGCATCTGACCACAACACATGCAGCAACAAAACTAGTGGCAAAAAACACCGACAACAGCAATAATACATATTATGTTGATGAGCAATAAATTGAATTATTGAAGTTCATATCCCCCCCCCCCATGACAAAGGATATTTGTTTAAGGTTAATTATCTCTCTATGCTGTTCTACTCTATGAAACTGGCGTGTGAAACATGCTTCTAAAAAGCCGAATTCTTTGACATATTACTTTGTTTTAGTAACGCAAAAATTACTTTTCCTAGTAATTAGTTACTTTTATAATAGAGTAATTGAGTTACTAACTCAATTACTTTTTTAAGAAGTAATTTGTAATTGTAATTAGTTACTTTTTCAAAGTAATTTGCCCATCACTGCCAATAATACACCTAGGCAGGTAGACACCTAGGTAGGTAGACACCGCTAGTCTGATCGCTGTAATTCGGAGTGTGAATATCGGTTGAATATCTAACATCTTAACTTTAAAAAACACTTTTGTATTTTTTAAGACAAGATGACAGTCGCACATCCCTAGTAACTACGCCCGCGAAGGTTAACCCTCACTGCTATTAACATTAACCGCTCCCCCGAAGGAGCGCCACACATCCACACGCACTGGACACGAAAATACGAACAAACATTTTTTCCATTTGCTTGCTTTTAAATAAAGTTGTGTGCAGTTATACGGTGTGTAAATACAATTATCAAAAGTGTTCAATGTCTCCTTCCTGATTGTTCCGACAACCTTCAGAACCGCTTTGTCCATGCTATTAATAGGCGGCCCGCTTCGTGCGTGTGCTTGTAAAAATTATATTTATTATATTATATTATTTTTTATTTATTATATTTTAGATTATTACAGTATTGTATTATCTGTAAAGTAGCACAAGGTTCAGTGTTTCTTTTATAACCCTCTCGCCCTGGACCTCAAACCAATCTCTGATGCCCCAAAAAATAAATTGAAATAATTACATTAAAAGTGCGATGATCAGTCAACTATCGGCTTGAAATGGTGACTAATAGCCAACTAAGAAAATCTTTAGTCGGGGGCAGCCCTAGTGTCTTGTGTGTTTGTGTGTGTTAAACACAACAGAAGTTGTATACAAGCCTCTAAAACACAGACTATCAACCATTTATGTCTTTAACCCTCTATTACCCTCTGTAGCTTTACCCTCATATACACTCACCGGCCACTTTATTAGGTACACCTTGCTAGTACCGGGTTGGACCCCCTTTTGCCTTCAGAACTGCCTTAATCCTTCGTGGCACAGATTCAACAAGGTACTGGAAACATTCCTCAGAGAGTTTGGTCCATATTGACATGATAGCATCACGCAGTTGCTGCAGATTTGTCGGCTGCACATCCATGATGCGAATCTCCCGTTCCACCACATCCCAAAGGTGCTCTATTGGATTGAGATCTGGTGACTGTGGAGGCCATTTGAGTACAGTGAACTCATTGTCATGTTCAAGAAACCAGTCTGAGATGATTCGCGCTTTATGACATGGCGCGTTATCCTGCTGGAAGTAGCCATCAGAAGATGGGTACACTGTGGTCATAAAGGGATGGACATGGTCAGCAACAATACTCAGGTAGTCTGTGGCTTTGACACGATGCTCAATTGGTACTAATAAGCCCAAAGTGTGCCAGGAAAATATCCCCCACACCATTACACCACCACCACCAGCCTGAACCGTTGATACAAGGCAGGATGGATCCATGCTTTCATGTTGTTGACGCCAAATTCTGACCCTACCATCCGAATGTCGCAGCAGAAATCGAGACTCATCAGACCAGGCAACGTTTTTCCAATCTTCGATTGTCCAATTTTGGTGAGCCTGTGCGAATTGTAGCCTCAGTTTCCTGTTCTTAGCTGACAGGAGTGGCACCCGGTGTGGTCTTCTGCTGCTGTAGCCCATCCGCCTCAAGGTTCGACGTGTTGTGCGTTCAGAGATGCTCTTCTGCATACCTCTGTTGTAACGAGTGGTTATTTGAGTTACAGTTGCCTTTCTATCAGCTCGAACCAGTCTGGCCATTCTCCTCTGACCTCTAGCATCAACAAGGCATTTGCGCCCACAGAACTGCCGCTCACTGGATATTTTCTCTTTTTCGGACCATTCTCTGTAAACCCTAGAGATGGTTGTGCGTGAAAATCCCAGTAGATCAGCAGTCTCTGAAATACTCAGACCAGCCCGTCTGGCACCAACAACCATGCCACGTTCAAAGTCACTTAAATCACCTTTCTTCCCCATTCTGATGCTCGGTTGGAACTGCAGCAGATCGTCCTGACCATGTCTACATGCCTAAATGCATTGAGTTGCTGCCATGTGATTGGCTGATTAGAAATTTGCGTTAACGAGCAGTTGGACAGGTGTACCTAATAAAGTGGCCGGTGAGTGTATATTGTCATATTGTTATATTTGATGTACTTAAACATTCAAGGTGATTAGTAGGCTATGAAGAGACCTCAATGTTAAAGTAAAATAAGAGGTATTCAGTTAACCTTATTTGTTTGATTTAAGTTGCACATATATGTTTACCAGTGCTATTTTGTTTGACTGTGCTAAAGACTATCATTTGGTTAAATGATAATGCAGTTTGTTCATTATTAGCCACCGAAGCCACCGTACTGTATGGCCTCATCTAATCAGAATGCCCGGTGGCCTGGTTCACTTTTACTTCTGGTCTGTATCGCAATTCAGTTAAGCAATGCTTGGATTAAATACAGTCGTATACACCCGGTGTGATCCTTGACTCATACCAGCCCATATAATCTCTCTCTCTCTCTCTCTCTCTCTCTCTCTCTCTCTCTCTCTCTCTCTCTAATATTAATATCGGCGATAAAAATATTATCGCTGATAAAAATCTCGCGTTATCGCAGCCGATAACGCCGTTATCGGCCCATCACTAATATATATACAGGTGTATATATATATATATATATATATATATATATATATATATATATATATATATATATACTGTATATATATAGCTGACTCTTAGCTGAGAAGTATTCAATGGCCAGTTCAATGGCTCTTTTTGCTGTGCCGTCGCTCATTGGTTGTTCCAGCTCTTTGTACATGATTGGTTTAGAACGAGCAAACCGACCACAGCTAAAAGTAGAATATTAATTATGCCTGTCACTCAGGGAAAGAAAACGTTTTTTATGACGCATCGGGACGCTCAAGTATCGTTATGGAACCCTATTGACAGGATGGAACATAAAGAAAATGTAGCCATTGAACCAGTATTGGAAACTCCCTGCACCTACAGAGGTGAGAGACATTAACCATCTCTACTGCGAGGACACAAGCTGTGCAGGATTCAGTGCCTGCCTGTACAGACTTCTGTACACGCTGTGCAGACAGCATGTAGTCAAAATGTGTAGTATGTAGTGCCCTTATTTTTGTTGAAGTTTTGTTCGTTTGATCTTTGCAAATCTATTTTTATTTTAATTTATTTCAAGAATACATGTTAGGCACCCTTTAACAGGGCTTTTGCAATTTTGGTAGATTTGGTTTAACTCTAATTACACAATGTTCCATAATAGCCGTTGGTAAGTGACTGTGACACCATATCTGATACATTGCTCATTGGCAATGTTGTGCAAAGGCATCCTCGGTTGGAGGTAGCTTTGCAGAAGATGCATCTGTTGTCGATACTGTTACGCCACGTCCCGCTACACGGTCCAACACTCCCCTCTAGTGGCTGCTGGTCGTAACTGTCCTCCTTCCCGCAACCCACCTGTTGGCAATCAGCAATCTACGTTTACTATTTAAGCCGGGGATTGTCAAGCAGCCGGCGCCAGTTCGTTGTTTCCCTAACCTACTAGTAATTCCTAGCTTGACTACCCGCCTGTTCCAGTACCCTGTTGCCGACCCCTGCCTGCCTGACTACCCGCCTGTTCCAGTACCCTGTTGCCGACCCCTGCCTGCCTGACTACCCGCCTGTTCCAGCCCCCTGTTGCCGACCCCTGCCTGCCTGACTACCCGCCTGTTCCAGTACCCTGTTGCCGACCCCTGCCTGTCCGACTACCAGCCCGTTGCCGACCCATCGCCCGTCCGACTACCAGCCCGTTGCCGACCCATCGCCTGTCTGACTACCAGCCCGTTGCCGACCCATCGCCCGTCCGACTACCAGCCCGTTGCCGACCCATCGCCTGTACGACTGCCCGCCTGCCGCCGAGCCCCCCGCCTGTCCGATTACTGAGTGCTCTAACTCATGTGGGAAAAATAAGCACTACTGAAGAACCTGCGAAGTATCCAGCTTGGAGACTCAAAGCAAAGTTGAACCAACATTATGGAGAGAAACTTATCTTCATTGAACGTCCTGGAAAATCAGATCTGATCTGTTCTGGTGCCATTACAGTTGGTCAAGCAATGAAAGAAGCGGCTCTTCTCAGAGAAAAAGTTACAGAAGATAGGGAGACATTGCCGCCACAGAGAAGAGAGTCTCTAACTGATACACAAATCCTACACCAGGCTGCAGGTATATTAAGGAAAGCTATGGAAAATGTAGAGCATGAGCCTCAATTCTACATAAGCAGTGATAAGATGTCCCCGGTCGAGTGCAGTAAATATGTACCAGACATTTTATATGATTTTGTGAACTGGTGTGTTAGTCCACATGCATTTAAAAAAGTGCTGACCTGTAATGATGACCCAGCGACAAAAGATAACATACGTGTTATAACATTTTGTCATGAACTAATTGCCCAGTGCTGCAACATCCGTACACCTATCACACTTGGACTGGGCGTCATGATCCATCATGAGTTTGGGAGCAAGGCCATTATCAACAAGCTACACACAATGGGTCATTGTGTCTCTTACACTGAAGTGCGGCAGTTTCTCACATCTGTAGCAGCAGATCAATTGCAGAGGAGCAAAGGCGTTTACATCCCAAATGGCCTGTCAAGTACAACAGATCATGGCATAATTGATGCTGCTATTGACAACTTTGACCAGAATGAAGAGACACTGGATGGAAAGAATACCACACATGCCATGGCAATGGTTGTGTACAGAAGAGGTGATGTTACTACAGTACACAACCCCATCAAGAGAATTCCAGAAAGATCTCTCACAGCTCTAAACTGTGATTTGGACATTGAAGAAGTTCATAGGTAAATGTTGTTGTCAAATTGTTATCTATTTACTGACACATATCACAAAAATGAATATAAATAAATAAAGATTATATTATTATTAAAGCAAATTTTAGTTTTATTAATGTCAAAATTTAATATTTTTCATTGTCCTTGTTATTTCATGTCATATGTATCGGATGCTAAGATCCTTTCCTTCTGATTTCAGGTACATCAAGCCACCAAGGCGACCTGAACCTCCGGCGGTTCAGCCACAACTCCTCAAGTCAGACCAAACCAAAGCTCAAGGAGCAGAGGACCAAGACTTGCTTTGGAAGGTGAGCCGTATCGCGAAAGAGAGAGAGCAGAGGATTCCTGGATGGTCTGCTTTCAGTGCATACATATCGATGTCAGACATCCCAGTAGCCACGGTACTATATATGCCCTTCATAAGAGCTTCACCATCGGACCTGTCCACCATATACACATCCCTCTTGCAGCTGACAAAGCTTGCTGAAGAACTTGGACAGAGCCACATTCTTGTTACTGCTGATCTTGCCATCTACAGCAAAGCGCAACAGATTATATGGAGTAAACCTGAGACTTTAGATGGGAAGGTTACAATGAGAATGGGAGGCATGCACATAACCATGGCCTTTCTGGCAAGCATTGGAAAGGTTTTTGCTGACGGTGGTCTCTTTGACATCATAACTGAGTCTGGTGTGTATGCTGAGGCATCAGCTCGACAGATGCTTCAGGGGAAACAACTCGCAAGAGGTGTTAGGTGCATCAAGCTCGTATCAGAGGCTCTGTTTAGGCTCTTTTGGACAGCGATGGCATCCTGGCTTGAAAAGCAAGGCCAAAGTCTAATGACTGATGCACAAGAACAACTTCTGCAAGATATTCAGCATGCCTTCCATGGCAATGAAGTGTACATAGCTGAAATGAAAGCCCTTGAAAATAGCCAACCAGATTCATACAAATTCCTCATGGAAGGAGGGTTGGTTGTGCGACACACACAGGCGCGAAAATTCAACAGTGTTGCCACTGATCAAGCACTGGAACAAACGATAAATAAAGAAGGAAAGAGTCAAGGAGGCATTGTGGGCTTCACACACCGAAAGGGAGCTCTGACGAGATGGCTCATCACAAGGCATGTCACCAGTGAATATGCTGAAGCCATGAATGGATGTTGTGATGGAGTGGCACATGCACAGAAATCCCACAAAGAGCACGGAGCAGCCCGCATGGACAGGGATGAGAGGGAGATTCTACAGATTATGGAGTATGTGCAAGACAGGCAGAACCCATTTGATTTAAATACTGTTCCAGATGAGCTAATTAACATCGCAAGTGGACAAGTAGCATCACAAAAGGTGGCAAAAGATCTCTCAAGCTTTCTGGAAGATGGAGAAACACGAAATGCAGCTTTCATCGATGAGCGACTGAAGAGTGAAACAACCAAAAGTTTCTGGCAGAAACTGGCAACATTTGGAGATATGAAAGCAAGCCTTGCAAGTAGTAAAACAAATAAAGTTCACCTGAATTCAGATGTGCTCTTCAGGAGACTCCTGGCAGTTTCAAAACAAAGAGACGTGTCATTGGAGATGGTTATGTGTCACGAACTGGCTGCTGTCCCACCCTCTCTCTTCTATGATGATGGCGGAATGAGAAAGACCACTAAAGCAGACCTTTCAAAGAAACTGGAGTGTGTTGTAGAAGTGGTGCAGGAGCTGCCTGACAGCACAGATAAATCTGTATATGTAATTGATGGCATGGCTATGCTTCAAAGTCTCCATGATTCTGCATTTCAGACATTCAGTGACCTAGCGGAATGTATCCTGAAGAAGATCTTGTACCTTTTGAAAAGAGGACAGGAAATGAAATGTGTGGTCATGGTATTTGACAGGTATGACAACCCACTGTCAATCAAAGGCCTGGAGAGGAACAGGAGAGGTGCAACTGATGGAAGACCAACACATGCCATCACTGGCAACACAAATGTTCCAAACTACAGGAAGTACCTGCAGAGTAGTGGAAACAAGACTGCTCTGTGCATGTTCGTGAGCAACTACATCATCACTGCAGGCCCACAGAGACTACACTCTGACGACTCCATCATCTTGGCAGGTGGATTTGATAAAGGTGAGGAGGTGAAGAGCATATGCAATGCAGGAGTGAGCAGTCTGACATCTTTGTACAGTGATCAAGAGGAGGCGGACACAAGAATGGTGCTACATGCTATAGATCTTGCACAGTCTTATCCTCGCATCATTGTGCGATGTGATGACACAGATGTGGAAGTACTGCTCATTTATTATGCAAGCAAAGGCATGTTTGGCTCATCTACAGTGTTCATGCATTCAGGGCATGGAATGAAGGAGAGATATGTTCCCATCAATACCATATCTGAGAAAATTGGAAAAGACCTGTCCAGTTGTCTACCAGCCTGTCATGCACTCACTGGCTGTGACACCACCAGTAGTTTGTACAGGATTGGAAAAAGTACAGCCTTCAACAAACTGAAGTCTCATCTCAGTGAACTCAAAGATCTGGCCCATTTTGGAGTGTCTGCAAGCTTGGAAAAGTCCCTTCCAGTAGCAAGAGAGTATGCACTTCGACTTTACGGCAAAAAGAAAAAAGAAAATGGACGAATGTGCACCAACTTGGATGAACTGAGGTTCATAATTGCATCAACAACAGATGCAGCCTCTGCAAATCTTCCACCAACAGAGGATGCATTTGAACAACATGTACGAAGAGCAATGTACCAGACAGCGATATGGTGCCACAGTCACATCCCTAAACCCACGTTGTGGAGTCCTATTGACAACGGATGGATTGTCAGAGATGGAGCCATTGAAGCAGTCCTATTTAAGAAACCCCCCGCACCTACAGAGGTGAGAGACATAACTCATTTGTACTGCAAAGATGAAAATTGTAGAGAGAGTGGAAAGTGCCAGTGCCTCTCTGTTGGCCTTCCCTGTACGGAGTTCTGCAACTGCTGTGCAGAATGTCAAAATGTGTCACCAAATGTGTCTGAAGAAGACAGTGAAGAGCCTAATATTGACTGAAACACACACACACACACACAAAGAAAAATATGTTTTGTTTGTTTTACATTTGATTTTCCTATTTGTGTTTTCTGAAATGGCATAAGGCACGTTGAGATTTATTATTATTATTATTATTTTTACCCTTAGTATTATTATTACCCACTATAATTTTTGTTTGTATTTTATCAACATGACATTGAGATAGGAGATGCTGATTTAAATGGTTCAATAAAACTCAGAAGTCTATGTATGCCTTGTATTTCTGTCTTTGTTTCATAGACCTTAAATGTAGTTACCCTATTAGGTTACTCACATTCTGAGTGTACAAGCACCTGGACTTTCTTTAGCAAAATATAATGACCATCATCAACTTAGTTTACAGTACCGTATGTCAACTATCTTCCATTAAGTTACTTAATTTGACTATCTCAGAGAATGGTATATCTAAAGAAGTCTGATTTGCAATAAAACTGTACAAGATCTCTCCACACAATCACTGGCTGTTGTTTAACAGCATCTTTGGCAAAGCAGTAACAGCTTACTTGACATAAATCTAAATGTTTTCATGACAAATGCGATAAGGTAAAGGAGTCCACCACAAAAGTACAGTTCCGCCTAAACAATGGTATGTTTAAAGGACTATGTATCAGTGTTTCTTCAGGTAAATTACATTCTGACTATTTGGTGATGTAGGGTAGACACCTGGTTCATACCTCAGCAGTTCTGATGGAGATAAGAGTGGGCATTCTCATGTTATAGGGCCCTATCATGCACTCAGCGCAATTGACTTTGTACACTGGCGCTTGTGCAATTCCTATTTTGCACCCGACGCACATTGGAATTTTCCCTCGCAAGGCGCAAGTCCTTCACTTGGGGAATGAACTTGCGCTCCGGGGGCGGTTCAGCGAAAACAGGAGGCGTGTCCCGGCGCAAACGTTCCCTGGTGCTATTCTGCACTTTCAGAAAACAATTGCGCCACAGACCAGGAAAAACCTCGTCTAAAGTCAGTGGCGCTTATTCAGACGCTATTTTAAGGGCGCATGCTTGGCCATAATCAGGGGGGGGGATGCGCGATTGTTGACGGGGGGGTGCGGTCCAAAACTCTGGACCGGCCCAAAAATAATAATACACAAAATACAAAATAAAATAAAAAAATAATTACGGCCGGCCGGCTCGGCCTGAAATCGTCCGGCCGTTAGGGAAATCTCCCGAACCTCCCTATGGCCGCCCGTCCCTGGCCATAATGTAGTGTGTGTACAACATGCATACACTTTGCTTCTCTCATCTACAAGGAAGCAGTTCCCATTTTTGCAAACCATACATACAAGCAAAAATATTACCACATATGTGAAAAAATAGACATAAATCTAGCGTACACAGTTACCCAAAAATATTCAGGCTAATAGTAATGATGGATCAAATTAACCTGTTTGACCAATAGTCGCAAGACACATATAAGGACACCAGGATGTAATCGAAAACACACAGAAACACGAAGCGGTGTAACTGAAAGAATATTCGGCATACTGAAAATGCGCTTCAGCTTATTTGACAGAAGAGCTGCATCATCTGTAAGCAGTGCTTGAAGTGGGCCGGTACGCACCGGCACTTTTTCTTGCGTACCGGCACTTGTCACAGGCTGCCCCCCCACCCCCTCGTCGGTCGTAGGTCCGGGGTGGGTTATGATCGCGCCCCCCCCCCCACGTCGACAATCGCCCCCCCCCCGCCGTACGCAGTACCGGCACTTATTTTTTTCCACTTCAAGCACTGTCTATAAGCAAAGTAATCTCGGTCTAATGTTAGACCACATTGCAAATATATCACCATGCATTCAAAACCTCGTGATTCAGTGAGAGTGAGGCCAAAACATCGGAAAGTATGTCTTTGTGACATTTCTTTATTTACATTTTGTCAACGGAAAATGAAAAGCTGAAAAGATTTAAACAGAAGAACTAATTCTTTTTCCCTCTGATGGGCATGCGCGCGCTACGGCAGGATTGGACACGTCTGGGTCCAGTAGTGGCGATGCGCGATGTGCTCGCCATGGAACAAGCGCGCCTGCATTTAAAGGGAATGTGCGACGACGCTCTGATTGGTTTATTGCACGTTACGCCCAAACCACACCTATGACTAATGTAGCTACTTCAGACCAACCCATTTTAGATTTGCGCTGGGCGCAAGCGTCATTTATCCCGCCGGCATAATAGCAACAGCGCCCAAGATCCGCCCACAAAGCCACTTGCGCTTTGCGTTTCATACTTGCGTTTCAGACCGGCAAAATAGGGCCCATAGGCTTTTTTGTCAACTTTGTCCTATTCGGATTAGCCTTTTTCAGAGATTGGGGTAGGTCTAAAGAATAGCGCAACACCACATTTTTCCCCCAAAAGAAAACTTCGCAACACTCCATTTCATTAATGGGGGACCCTAAAGATAAGAAAAAAGATGGTTGCGTTTAGTTCTAAGTCGGGTGGGGGTATCTCAAAACCTGAGGGCTTCTGCTGCTAGACTATAAGTGGCCACCGTATTTGGCCACTTAGGAAGTTTCTCTCTGTTCCACTAGGCCTACATATTGCTTTTGCCTTACTTGTTATTAAAGCGAAAACTAAACTGAGCTATGCTGAATGGATTAAACAAAGGCAAATGCAAAATCGGTTCTTTTAATTCTGGATGAAGAAATTAACACAATTAGCATTATTTTCAACTTGAAACACTTTTTATTTGTTTTACTCTAGCCTATATCTCTTCAACAACAACCATGCTTGTGCTTTTCTGGTGTCTTTATTTTTTTTTTTCCACAAAAAAATGGTTGGTAAGAAGCTTGTGTTGCTGGTGAATTTCTTTATCCACCAGCCGAGGGGCCCAGGGGTCTCCCGAGGCAGCAAACAGGTACCGGCAGGCTAGAAGAGCTGCGGCTTCGGCGGTCACTGAAGCAAAAACCTGAGTGTGGGAGGAGTTCGGGGAGGCTATCGAAAAGGACTTTCGATCTGGCCTCAAGGAAGTTCTAGCAAACTGTTCGGTGACTCAGAAAGGGAAAGCAGGGCTTGGCTCAGGCTGTGTTCAGCCGGGGAGGAGAACTGCTGACCCGGACTGGGGATATTGTCGGGCGGTGGAAAGAGCACTTTGAGGCACTCCTGAACCCGACCAATACGTCCTCAGTGGAAGAAGCAGAGTCTGAAGACTCGGGGGACATCTCGTCCATACGCCTGGCAGAAGTCTCTGAGGCTGTCAAAAAGCTCCTCAGTGGCAAGGCGCCATGTGTGGATGAGATTTGCCCTGAGATGCTGAAGGCTCTGGACATTGTTGGGCTGTCTTGGCTAACACGCCTCTTCAGCGTCGCATGGATGTCGGGTACAGTACCTGTTGAGTTGCAGACCGGGATGGTGGTTCCCATTTTCAAAAAGGGGGACCGGAGGGTGTACTCCAGGATGCTGGAAAGGAGGCCCTGGCCGATTGTCGAACCTCAGATTCAGGAGGAGGAGCAATGCGGATTCCGTCCTGGACGTGGAACAGTGGACCAGCTCTTTACCCTTGCAGGGTTGCTGGGGGGGGGGGGGGGGGGCGTGGGAGTTTGCCCATCCAGTCTACATGTGTTTTGTGGACCTGGAGGCTTTCGACCGTGTCCTTTGGGGGATCTTGTGGGAGGTACTGAGAGATTCCGGGGTGATGCATTGATGTGTCTAACCTCTTGAGAATAACGAAGCAATCAGTTTCTGAATATGAAACTTCATAATATTTGGATTACAATTGACATCGCAAAGCTACTGTTTGCGGCGAGTTGCGTCTCAACCAGTAGACATCACGGTGCACTTAACTATACAAGAGAAAAACACCAAGAACAAAAATAATGAAAAAAGGTTCAAGAGGGGTGTGTGTGAGATTGAGAAGACGCGGCTCCAGATTACCTCACACTGTCAAATGTGCGATCTCTCAACAACAAAATTGAGTAGTTATGAGCGAGACTGACCCACGAAACAGACTTTAAACTGTGTAATCTTCTTAACCGAGACATGGTTAAAGCCAGAAGCAACAATCTCCGTTGACGGATATACAATGATAAGGGCAGACAGAGATGAGCACCTGTCAAAGAAATCGATCAGTGGAGAACTATGTATATTTATGGACAACAAATGGGCCACAACAAATGAGTTGCACCCCAGATTACGAAATTCTGACAGTGGCATTCAGGCCTTTTTATCTGTCATGGGAGTTTGGGCAGATCACAATCATCCTGACGTATGTACCTGGACCAAAACACCAAGAGGCCGCAGGGAGGATAGCTGGAAGCTCTCACGCTCACTAGATCAGCCAGGGTTCATCAACTTTTTTAACAACTGTGATCCAGCCCACCACCATCCCAAGTTTCATCAGTACATTGATTGTCCGACGAGACACACAAGAATTCTTAAAGGTCTCCTTCACCGGAAAACCGTTTTTACTTGCTCTTTTTGGAATATGATAGGTCACTCCTAGTTGCATATGCATGCTGCACGTGGAAACCGTTATTCTACCCCCATTGCATGCATTAGCCAATGTAAGAACATAGACGGACGAGGAAGTCAGAAACGAGGAAGTGAGAAAAAGCCCAACAGTCTGACGTATGAATGTGTATGAATATTCATGACCTCACCTACCTTGGCTTGAGACCGCCCTCAGGAAAACAG
The DNA here is from genome assembly GCA_030340625.1 of Merluccius polli. Lineage (NCBI taxonomy): Eukaryota > Metazoa > Chordata > Actinopteri > Gadiformes > Merlucciidae > Merluccius > Merluccius polli. The sequence continues at coordinate 351,516 of JAOPHQ010005122.1, forward strand.
TATACGGCATTTCAGAATGTTTGTAAACAATAGGCGTCAAGATACTTCCGTTAATGATACTAAAGATAATTATACTAAATGATACTAAAGATAATGCTGCATCTCTCGGTTTCATTAAAAAAAGTATTACGTCGCTATCATTTTCCGTTCCGGAGATAGACGCGAAAGAGTCCAGCAATACCCCGACTTCTTAAACAACATGTAACACACGTTAACCTGTAGGCTGCCTTAAACCTGGGTTTGCTGAGCACAACCGTATAATAAACGTTTAACGTGTAGCCATAATGAATTAAATATGTACGACTTTATTCTCGTAATTAATTCAATATTTACGACTTTATTCTCGTAATTTAATGAAAAAAAATTCTTAATGTGGCCCTAATACTCGTCGTAATATATTAATGAGACTTCCCATACCCGTATGAATTAATGAGATGTCACGTAGCGCCCCGCAAGAAGAAAATCATTAATTCAAGCCATGTACTGTTTTCTCGATCGCTCTGCCCTCAAATGATATGGAGGGGTTTGTTTACTAGTTCTGCCTATCGGAGAACGCTTCGTCTTTTGCCACCCGGAAGAACGTATATTGTTGTTGTGACGTCGTGGTGATTTGTCGTGTTGATAACATAGACATCTTACATCATGAATGTATCTAATGTATGTATATAGTAACATATGTATAAGATGTCTATGGTTGATAACGCACTAGAGGGATCACTTGCCTCTGATTGGCTAACATCACTGTGACGGACAGTGCTGTTAGCCAATCAGAGGCAAGTAATTTAAATGTCATGAATATTCATGAGTAAGAGCCGAAAACCTCTCGTTCTTCTCCGCCCACCTCCTCCTCCAAACTAGAACAGCCTGAAACAGGCGCACCAGAGCATTTTTTTCACCAAAACCGGCTCACAGGGCATTCATTAATGCTAGAGACCATTGAACGAAAAAACGATGAAATGAGACCTTTAAAGTGTTTTGGCAGCAGATGCTTATAGTAAGCTATGTTGTGCACTGGGGAAGTCTGATCACAATAGTATTCACCTGCTCCTGAAATACAGAGCTAAAGGAAAGCAAGAGCAACCTATTATTAAGGACATTCAGTTGTGGGAGGCAAGGAGTGAGGAGATGCTGCAAGATTGCTTTGTTGCTTTTGCTTTTTTCTATTGCTGTAATAATAATGACAAACCTACAGAGACTATAACTGTATACATAACATTTTGTGAGGCTAATGTCACAACCAAGAAAACCATTAGAGTGTACCCTAATAACAAAACAGAAAACTAATGCAGAAATCCTGGTCATAGTCAATGTGTTATATCTTAACATATGACCTTATCATTAAGAAATATGGTAAACACCTTTAATTCAACCAGACTGTTTAATGTAATGCATTATTGTGTTGATCATAGTCTTTGGATTATAGAGTTGCATACATGTACCTTACTGCCATCTAGTGGCCGTTTGGAGGAACTGTATATTATTTATCTTTCTTACGTTACTTCCAATTGGTTGTATTGTTCAGTCAAGCTGACGCGAAGCCACAAACAGCCGATGCAGTGCAAGACCAGTAAAGTTAACATCGCAAAGAAAACTGCTTTCTGGGAATTTCTTCTGTTGTTAGCTATCTGTTTAGTCTAGCTAAGTCACACAATGGCGAGAACAGAATAGTAAAAGGACATTTACACAGTGGGCGAAGACAGCGGAAGCACACTGCAATCAACACACTGCATCCTTCGCTTTTCACAAGCTGAAATAAGGAACGCACCATGGAACCACCTACAATTGTGGAGGAAACACAGCAAAATTATGAGGTTGGGTCTCAACTCTCCAGGTCCAAGTCATCAAGTAGATCATCAGGGAGATCAAGCAGGTTGTCGGCCAGCGCTGCAGCAAGAAAGAGAAAGAGGCAGCAATTATGAAGAAAAAGGCAGAGATGGAAGCAGATCTATATGTCTTGCACCAAAATAAGGTGGCCTATGCAGCTTCGGCTGAAGCAGCGTCAGATCTGGAGAATGGGTAGCTAGACGAGTTGGAACAGGTATCACACGAAGATCATACTCAGCACACCGAAGAGTATGTTCAGAGTCATACCCTGGCACAGCGCACTCAACAGCAGATCCCTGATCCACAGCCTATACAGCCAGCACCTGAGAATGCAGAACCCCCTTGACAAAAGGCAAGCCAAGCTATTCCTTTCACACCTGTCACAAATGCCATGGAAGAGCTGAGGGTCAAAGTTGAAAGAGTGGACCACATGAGAAATACAGACAACACATATTGCCCTGCTTTCCAATTGTCTGCTGCCCCCATATGATATGTCTGAGATGCCATACACAGACTTGGCTACCTACCTAGTTAGAAAGGAAATGGTGAGTTCTGGGCCGATGAATTTCAATGACCATCTGGAAAATTACTGGCCGTGGAAGTCCTCTTTCCAAGACGTCACCAAAGACCTCAGCCTGACAGCCAGAAGAACTGGACCACCTCACAAAATGGCTCAGCCCAGACCAATGAGTATGATAAAATCGTTGTCACAGAGAGTAAAAAATTGGGACTTTTTGTATTTATTTTCCAGTATTGCCTCTCACCAACTAGGAACAACGTAGCATGAAATCAACACTCAAGAGACTGAACCCACCACTGCACCATTGTCTGCTGAGCTGCACAAAGATGCTAACGTTACTGACTGAGTGACACACTATAGCTGGCCAACATAGCAAACAGATGGATGAGCATGAGTGTGACGGTTGTCAGGGACAGTGTTAATGTTATATTACAGTTATATTGAAAAGGGGAAATGGGGTCATTGTTTATTAACTTTCCAGTATGTATTTCCCAAACTAGTTAGCAACTTCCAGTTCAGATCAATGATTTGAAACAAGATGAAACGGTTTTAGAAAGTTGCAGAGAAATGTGCAGCGGTGTGAACTGGTTGCTGCAAAGCATGTGAAGCCGCTGCCTGGGGTTTCTAAAGACCTCCCTCGTCAAATCGCCAAGTGCAGTTTTAGAACGTAAGAACGTAGCTATTTCTCTTCAGTCAATCAGCAAACAGCACAGGCCATACCAGGGCGGATGGGCCACAACATTAAAATGACTTGTTGCTATCTGTTGTTAGCTATCTGTTCAGTCTAGCTAAGTCACGCAACTTGATGCATGCTGGGCATAGCGCGCCCAAGATAATTGTGATTGGTTAAAGAAATACAAACAAGACAGAGCGTTTTTTCCCCTATAGGTGAGTCAATCTATGAAAAAAAGGGCTTAACCCCCCAAAAATTGATACAAAAGGTTTTTCAATGGATTCTAGTAGTATTTGGTGTGCTGAATAACATACTAAAAGTATACCAAAATATACCTCCCAGAAAGCCCTCATTTCCAAGATGGCGGCCGAAATGGCGGCGGGGAGCTTGAAATGGCTATATCTCAAATTGAAAGAATGTTGCAAAGGAATTTTCAACTGATTCTGGTACCTCTGTACATGCTTACGAACATACTAAAAATCTAGGAAAATACACCTTCTGGAAAGGCTTCATTTTCAAGATGGCGTCCAAAATGGTGGCCGGCCAAGCTTAAAATGGCTATATATCTCAATAGAAAAAGATTATTCGAATGATTTTTCACTTGATTCTGGTACCTGTAAATATGCTTATGAACATACTAACAATCTAGGAAAATATACCTCCCAGAAAGGCTTCATTTTCATAATGCCGTCCAAAATGGCGGCCGGGAGCTTAGAATGGCTATATCTCAAGTGGAAAATGTTACAAAAGAATGTTTCAACTGATTCTGGTACCTCTAAGAATGTGCGACAAATCTAGGTAAATATAACTGCTAGAAAGGCATCATTTTCAAAATGACTGCCTATGAGCTTACATTGGTTAAATGGTTAAAATTGGTTACTATTCAAACAAGAAAGGTGGTGTTGGTGTTGAACAACATAAATGCCACACTTATTGTGGTCTTTATTCATCATCATCTTCGGGCTCCTCTGGAAGAAACTTGTTATGTGGATTGTCACATTCCTTAAGTTGACATGGTCCACAGACAGTAGTACAAGGTAGTCCATATTTTCTGCAAGAGCAGCGGAGTGTCTTGCAGGCAGTGGTACAGTTACAATGAATGACCTTCAAGAGACTGTCTGGAGCAACATTCATTGTTGACATTGTTGACAAGTGGGACAAATCTATTGTCCTGCAGGCACCACCCCCAGTTCAGGGCATCCATACCATCTTCTGTTCCCATCCAGACCATGACCTGGTAGTATGCTCTACGACAGTGAAATTTGGTCGCAGATTCAGTTGGTGGCAGACGTTCAGGCGTTACAGTTGATGAAGCTGAGACAACCTTCTTGCTGAAAATGTTATATCGCATTGCTGCAAGGGAATCTGTGCACTTTCCACCAAAGAGGACAGCCATTACTTGGCACCCAAGGTCATCGATCAGCTCTGTGGTCTGGTTTGGGACAATGAATGCATTGGCACAAGATCGAAGGACAGGATCCCCTTTTAGAAGCTTCTGGAAAGCAGTCTTTTTGCCAACCCCGAAGATCCGAGAAGTTGTGTCACAGCCAGTGAGAGCATGGATGAACATCAACTGAGAACACACATCATGTCCAAGTACTTCTTTTAAATGGTTTACGGCATACACTTTAAAACTGCCAGGAAGGTCTTTTGTAACATTTTCCATTTGAGATATAGCCATTCTAAGCTCCCGGCCGCCATTTTGGACGCCATTATGAAAATGAAGCCTTTCTGGGAGGTATATTTTCCTAGATTGTTAGTATGTTCATAAGCATATTTGCAGGTACCAGAATCAAGTGAAAAATCATTCGAATAATCTTTTTCTATTGAGATATATAGCCATTTTAAGCTTTAAGGTCTGAGTATTTCAGAGACTGCTGATCTACTGGGATTTTCACGCACAACCATCTCTAGGGTTTACAGAGAATGGTCCGAAAAAGAGAAAATATCCAGTGAGCGGCAGTTCTGTGGGCGCAAATGCCTTGTTGATGCTAGAGGTCAGAGGAGAATGGCCAGACTGGTTTGAGCTGATAGAAAGGCAACTGTAACTCAAATAACCACTCGTTACAACAGAGGTATGCAGAAGAGCATCTCTGAACGCACAACACGTCGAACCTTGAGGCGGATGGGCTACAGCAGCAGAAGACCACACCGGGTGCCACTCCTGTCAGCTAAGAACAGGAAACTGAGGCTACAATTCGCACAGGCTCACCAAAATTGGACAATCGAAGATTGGAAAAACGTTGCCTGGTCTGATGAGTCTCGATTTCTGCTGCGACATTCGGATGGTAGGGTCAGAATTTGGCGTCAACAACATGAAAGCATGGATCCATCCTGCCTTGTATCAACGGTTCAGGCTGGTGGTGGTGGTGTAATGGTGTGGGGGATATTTTCCTGGCACACTTTGGGCTTATTAGTACCAATTGAGCATCGTGTCAAAGCCACAGACTACCTGAGTATTGTTGCTGACCATGTCCATCCCTTTATGACCACAGTGTACCCATCTTCTGATGGCTACTTCCAGCAGGACAACGCGCCATGTCATAAAGCGCGAATCATCTCAGACTGGTTTCTTGAACATGACAATGAGTTCACTGTACTCAAATGGCCTCCACAGTCACCAGATCTCAATCCAATAGAGCACCTTTGGGATGTGGTGGAACGGGAGATTCGCATCATGGATGTGCAGCCGACAAATCTGCAGCAACTGCGTGATGCTATCATGTCAATATGGACCAAACTCTCTGAGGAATGTTTCCAGTACCTTGTTGAATCTGTGCCACGAAGGATTAAGGCAGTTCTGAAGGCAAAAGGGGGTCCAACCCGGTACTAGCAAGGTGTACCTAATAAAGTGGCCGGTGAGTGTATATATATAGTATATGTGATACATGTACACGTGGGCAGAGAGACAGACGGACTTGCGTGTTACGTTGTGTTGTTACACTGCACTTGCTTTTGGATCATTACAAATAATAGTGCAAAATGATCATCTTAAAATAGAAGATATACTGTGTCTCTAGCATCACACAAAAATGATAAACAGGTAAGTAAGTGGTCTCGAAGGGGATTCTTTTTTTTTTCTGTCTCGGTCTTGACTGTCTCTCTCATTTGGACTCGGTCTTGACTTGGACTCGAACCTCTTGGACTCGGTTTTGATTGGACTCGAATGTCTTTGGACTTGGTCTTGACTCGGACTTGACAAGCCCTGGTCTTGGACTTGTCTTGGACTCGACAAAGGTGGTCTTGACTACAGCTCTGCCTATGTGATCACCTGACTTCTAGATGGCTCATGATTGGAGAAATTTAAAGTGTTACAACTATCCCCTGTCTAACCCTAACCCTAACCCTTCAGAATTCCTCTATTAACCAACAACAAAAGACAGGGATACTGTGCCGTGTTGCATTTCATCTGTTATCTTTTGTCTGGCTCTGCGCCATGCTTTGGGTATGATTTGCTTCTCCACCACCCCTCTCAGTAGCCACATGAAGCACAGAACATCAAGGCCAAATGTATAAACCATGCATATACACAAAAAGTGTACTTACGCCACTTTCTACTGTCATGGATCTCAGCCAGGAGGGCCTCCTTCACAGCTCTGGTTAATTACCTCGTAACACCCTAATGTTCCTCGGACAGTCTCTCCGGCCCGAAGATACCGATATCTTGTAGGGGTGTCCCCAACTAAGAATTTACATAGTCGAATCTGATTTGTCAAGTCTTGCCTATAGTCCACTGATCGTCGAATAATGTTTTTTTCTTTTTTTTGTGCTTATTGATCCATATTCTCATTTGCGACATTGGCTTCCATTTTTTCCACAGCGCGCTGCCCCGCTATACTTCACGCCACTGTCCTATTTCACAGCGTCGCCACGCGTCAAGTCCCGCCAAATCAGCGTCTATGATTCATTTACTATTAGTAGTAGTACTACAGTATGGCAACAACATCTGAGGACTCTTTGCTACTTAGCCAAGCTGCAAAGACAATCCTCTACCTGAAAGAAGAAATCCAAAAACTCACCGATAAGCTGCGACTTATCTGCAACGTATCTGCCGGGCAATCTAAGCGGCTGGCATCCTTCACGGCTGCCCTGCAGGACACGGTCCACTGGGACCCCCACTGTCCCCAGTCCTGTTTGACACCGCAGTCGCCATGGTCCGTAGTGCGGATCCGTGGCCAACCAAAGCAAATAGCGGGGACGAGTAAGGCGCCACCACCTAGCCTGGAAATCTCGAACCACTTTTCGTCACTAGCAACTGATAATCCTCAGACGCCGGCCTCTCTCCGGGCTGTCGGCTCCACGAATGGTCACTCTCCCGACCCGGACCTCCATCGGTCGAACGGCAGGGCGACGGCAGATCCGCGAACTTCGGATCTTCCACTGGCCTTGATTCACCATCTAGCCGACGACGCCTCACCCCAGGCCCCTCTCCAGGCTTCAGCTCCACTTCAGGCTCAGGCTCCTCTCCAGGCTCCTCTTCAGGCTCCTCCCCAGGCTCCTCTCCAGGCTCAGACTCCTCTCCATGTGAACGTGTCTTCTGCCGGCATTGTTGGAGGCTTCTCTGGGTCTGCTGCTGAGTATCGGGCAGCGGGGAACATCTTCCGCTCGCCGGCGGCAGCTGCTGAAGGATGCAGTTGGCTGACGCTCGGGCGCCTTGGTAACTGATGTCCTGGTTAAGCTCCGGGAGACGCTCCTTATTCTCCCGTCGACAATTTCGAGGGTTATTGTCCATGCCGGGTTAGTTGACTCTGCCCATTGTCAATCAGAGCTCATAAAAACTGATTTTAATGCCCTCATTAGCTACCTCATGCAGTGTGGGAAATCTGTTTTTATCTCTGGTCCGATTCCTACGATAGGGCGTGGGTGCGAGCGTTTTAGTAGATTTCTTAGCCTTAACACTTGGCTTCGGGCAACTTGCGAGAAAAACAATGTGGGCTTTATTGACAATTTCGATGCGTTCTGGAACAGAGAATCGCTTTATTCGAGGGATGGATTGCATCCAAACGCTAAAGGCTCACGCCTGCTAGCGGCTAACATTCACTACACGGCGACGTGCAGCCAACGCGGTGTACGTTCCCGGGAATGACTAGTACCTCCCTCAGTCACCTGTCCACTTCCGGTCGAGTCTACGAGCCCACCGCAGCATGCAGCTGCTAACGCCCCCTGCTGTCCCATTCCTGTACTGCAAACAAATAGGACAACTCGAGCACATCGAGCCCATGGGCGTGTTGAAATCATTCCGGTTCACTTGACTCCCTACGTCACCCGAAATCCGTCTGGCCCTAGTAATACCAGGATTGCCCTGGTGAATGCTAGATCACTAACAAACAAGACCTTCATCCTTAAGGATTTTTTCACATCCCGAGGATTGGACTTTCTCTGCGTGACGGAGACATGGTTGAGTGGTGGTGAGTCCAACCAAGGGCGTAATCAGCGTTGTGAGAGTGGGGGGGACATGTTTAGACAGGGGGTCTGGGGGTCCTCCCCCAGAAAAATTTGAAAGAAGTAGTTGCAATTTCCCGCATTCTGGTGCATTTTACCATGTTTTCAGATTTAAAATGATCTCCCTCTTTCATTGATTTTCCTTGGAGCATAGTCTGCAATTACTGACTACTATTATGTTCTGGTGTAATACACACAGAGATGTATAAAGTACTGGAGACCAAGACTTGAGTAGAAGTACTATATCAAAAAAGTGACTTGAGTAGAAGTAGAAGTGTTCTTTAAAAACCATACTTCAGTGGAAGTACTAAAGTATTCAAAATGTTTTGTATTTAAGTATTGCAAGTAGAAGTATTTTAAAATGTACTACTCAAGTACTGAAAGTACAAGTACAAGTGTTGTGTTATGTGTAGGCTATATTAACAGGGATACAAACACATGTATGGTCAAAATAGAGAGAGCTAGTTGAAGCACATATTCTGATTAATTCTGATAATTAATTAGTAAGTCATTTAATATTTTGAATGGGTAAAACATTTGATTTTTATGTTTCATTAGGTGTGTTAGTTCAGCTGGCATCACAATCTGATATAGCTAATACTAGAATTGTCTATAGGCCTGTCTCATTTTGTGTAGTTTAACTTATTATTTGGTAGATTTGTCTTATTAATATGTAATTAATAGCACCTTAATATTTGCTGAAAGCCTTTCATGATTCTTGAAATAATAGGTGTAAGTTCAGATATTAATATTGTATGAGCCTATTAAAATGACGCCTGTCTCTTTAAGACACGTCTTCCAGGGCTCGGCTAGCGAACAATTAAGCAGGCGAGCACTAATCAAAGCAACTTCGCATAAGAGTCTCAGGGCTTCGTGAACAAGTACAGACCTGTGTTAGTGTTATACACTAACACAGGTCTGTACTTGTTCACATTATTTAACATTATTTAACCTTGTCAAAGACGAACAGGCAGAACAAACGCCCAACTTACAGTGGCCGCAGATTCATCGGGAATCCTGACCGCAGGTGTGTAAACAAGATGGAGTGACAGCGGGGACGGCCAATCACACAAGAAACGGCAGAGCCAATCGAGGAGCTTGTGGGCGGGTCAATTAATAATACTTTAATGTGTTTTAGAGTTACAATCGTGAGGTTTTTTTTATTGTTATAAGTCGCGCGGACTATTTCATATCTCCCGTATGCAGGCGTTGCCAAGCAACGTGGCCATAGCGTCTTCATAGCGTCAACGTCTTTCCTAGGTGTACATCAAAGATAAGATTATAGAAGATAGCAGTACTGGAGACGAAAGTTCTGCGACTCGAAGTCAACGTGGAGGTAAATGGTCAATATGGGAATGAAACCACTCTACCGATGACCCAAATCAGCGGAAAGGAGCAGGCTAACAGACAAATGCCTTGTGCAAAGCCAAAGCATAATTCATGGAAAGATAAATCGCCTCCCTCAGATATGGGAAGACGGTTAACAGGCAGAACCCAGCACCTGGAGACTTGTGATGATACTGAGTGGCCTGCACTGCCGTCACACAGGAGGGTCTCTTCAACCCCAGTACCAAGGAGAAAACAGCCGTGGAATGTGGCTAAAACAAAAAGTAAGAGCAAACCGACCAAAGACACGGGGATTCTACTAGAGAACAGATTTGCTCCACTTTTACAAGACCCTGACTCCCCAAAAGAAAGGTCATCTTCCAGCACCGGAGAAAGGTACGAGGCTAAATCATATACTAAAAGGCTGCAGAAAGAGCTAACCACTGGGCCTCAAACGCTGATAGTGGGTGACGGAGCTGTGAATAAGACAAAACACTTTTTCGGCAAAAACACCAAAGTACTTTGTTTTACCAATGATATGGTGTCCGATATCTCACAGAAAATTCTGGAAATCACTGCTGAGCATCCGACAGTGAAATCTCTCGTCATTCACACAGGAGCACTTGATGTTGTCAAGCAACAATCAGAGGTATTGAAACGGGATTTTATTGATCTGCTGAACAAAGTTCGATGTCTGAATACTGAGGTGTCTATCAGTGGACCTCTACCAACAGTTCGGCGAGGAGACGAGAGATTCAGCAGGCTGTTGATGCTAAACAGATGGCTCAAAGATACGTGTGCTGCTCAATCAGTGAACTTTATTGACAATTTCAACATTTTTTGGGAACGCAGACACCTCTTTGAGGCAGATGGATTTTGCCTTAACAAGTCAGGAGCAGAGCTGTTAAGCTACAACATTTTTGATTTTTTGCGTCGGTCAGCAGCAGCCCCTGCCAAGGACAAGAGGCGAGACAATCCAAAACAACAGATAAGACAGCCTTCTGGACAAAAACTACTACTGCCTGAGATAAGGAGTGAACATGAAGGACAGCACACCGAGAGAGAGGCTTTAACGTCATCATCCCTACCCCAACACGAGGAGTCTCCTCCAGCCCCACCAACCCAACAGGAGGAGTCTCCCCCAGCCCCACCAGGAGACTCCCAACTTTCACCCACCGGGACCCCATCCAGCTCTCCAGGCAGTCCGGATTCCCCATTCCCCCATTTTCTGGATTTCCAACTCACACCACGCCCAAATCCCATTTTTTCTCCCCCAAATCCCCCTCCTCGTCCAGCCCCACGTCACAGAGCCCCCTCACCTCCTCTGACTCAGATAATCTGTGAGTCGGACTGATACGTGCCGGGTCCAGGCTGCAATACTGATACCAATAATGTTCTCCCCCAGGAAAAGTCAGGGCCCTATGGACTTCAGATAGCCTTCTCAATCCCTGTGATGACAGGCAACAGAAGAATGGTTAAACTGGTGAGAAATAAAAAGGGTAAATCTGCCAATTTATTAAGTATAGCATGTCAACCTCGAAATATACCAGTGTCTCCTACTATCTCCACAAGATTAGCTCTACTCAATATCAGATCACTAGTCAACAAATCACTGTTAGTTAATGACGTCATTATGAACTATGACCTAGATTTTTTACTTCTTAGTGAGACATGGCTGACTGAATGTAGCTGTTGTGCTATTCTCAATGAGGCAGCACCAACAAATTTCAGTTTTATGAACAAGTGTCGAACTGGTAAGAAAGGCGGAGGAGTTGCTGCCATCTTTAAATCTGTATTTCAGTGCAAGGAAATTACGTTAGGTGATTTTAGCTCTTTTGAATATCTCTGTTTTTTTCTAAAAGGTGTTCCAAAAGTCCTTTTTTTAATCATTTATAGACCTCCAAGATACTCAGGAAAATTCATTGATGAGTTTGCTGAACTGCTGTCAGTTATCTGCACTGACTATAACTTTTTTTTATCATAACAGGGGATTTTAACATTCACGTAGACAATAACATGGACACTAATGCCAAAGACCTCTCTGCTCTACTTGACACTTTTGGCCTCTTGCAACATGTGAAAGGGCCCACACACACTCGAGGCCACACTCTGGATCTGGTTATCTCTAAAGGTGTTAACATTTCTTCTGTGGATGTTAAGGACTTGGCTCTTTCTGATCATTTCTGTGTGTTCTTTGATTTACAGATCATTCCAAATGTTCAGTTAACCTCTGTGTCTGTTAAGAGAAGGTACATAAATGAGAATACCAGTGCAAAGTTTATGGAGGCTATAGCTATGTCACCAACTGTGAGTGCAGAGTCAGTTGATGAACTCCTAGATCAATTTAACTGGAAAATCTCAAATGTCATGGATGCTGTTGCACCTATTAAAACTAAGACGACCTTGATCAGAAAGAAAACACCATGGAGGAACACTATGATGGTAAAGGCTTTAAAAACAGAATGCAGGAAAGCAGAGTGTAAGTGGAGAAAAACTAAACTTCAAATTCACCATGACCTCTACAAAATAAGTCTTTGTAATTTTAACTATGAGTTAGTAAAGGCTAGACAGCGACACTTTTCTGAAATTATTAATAAGAACATCAACAACACCCGCACCCTATTTGCTATGGTTGATAAGCTGACAAACCCCCCTAAACAGATAGCTCCAGAACTCCTTTCCACAGTAAAATGCAATGAATTTGCTTGCTTTTTCAGTGAAAAAATCCAGTCCATAAGGTTAAATATTAGCACAAATCAACTAAACAATAAAATAACGCAATCCCTAAGACCTCCCAGGAATAACTCAACTGCGATGTCAGAATTTAATACAGTTGACCAAAAAACCATAGAGGAAACAGTTCAGCATCTAAAACCATCAACATGCTGCCTTGACAAAATGCCATCAGACTTTTTTTAAAACTATTGTGAACTCTGTCCAAATAGATTTGCGACAAATACTAAATAGCTCACTCCAATCGGGCACGTTTCCTAAATCCCTAAAAGTAGCTGCTATTAAGCCACTCTTAAAAAAGAGATCGCTGGATGCTTCCATGTTAACCAACTACAGACCTATCTCAAATCTTCCTTTTATAGCCAAGATCGTTGAGAAAGTGGTTTTTAATCAACTCTTTCTTGAATTCCAGTGGCCTTTTCGACAAATTTCAATCAGGCTTCCGACCTCACCACAGCACAGAAACAGCTCTTATTAGAGTGTTAAATGATATTAGGTTAAACACTGACTCAGGCAAGGTGTCAGTTCTGGTCCTGTTGGATCTCAGTGCTGCATTTGACACTGTGGATCACAGTATATTGTTGAACAGGTTGGAAAATTGGGCAGGACTCAGCGGAACAGTCCTAGAATGGTTCAGGTCCTACTTGGAGGAGCGGAGTTATTTTGTGACCATTGGAAGTTATGAATCCAATCGAATGGCTATGACATGTGGAGTTCCTCAGGGGTCAGTTCTTGGACCCCTTCTGTTCAGTCTATATATGCTGCCTTTGGGTCAAGTTCTGCAGAACTCTAATGTAGACTATCACAGTTATGCAGATGACACGCAGATATACATAGCACTGTCCTCAGATGACTACAGCCCAATACAGTCATTGTGTCACTGTTTAGAGCAAGTAACAAATTGGATGAACCAAAATTTCCTTCAATTAAATCAGGACAAAACTGAGGTAATTGTTTTTGGCAATAAAGAGAAGAGGACTGCTGTCAGTAAACATCTCGAGTCACTCTCTCTAAAAACTAGGGACCAAGTCAGAAACCTTGGCGTGCTGATAGACTCAGATTTGACCTTCAGCAGTCATATCAAATCCATCACCAAAACAGCCTTCTATCATCTTAAGAACATATCCAGAGTGAAGGGTTTTATGTCTCAAACAGACCAGGAGAAGTTGATTCATGCTTTTATCTCCAGTAGACTCGACTACTGTAACGGTCTTCTGACTGGACTCTCACAAAAAAGCATTAAACAGCTGCAGCTCATTCAGAATGCTGCAGCTCGAGTTTTAACCAGAACAAAGAGATCAGAGCACATTACTCCAGTTCTAAAGTCTTTACACTGGCTCCCAGTCAGCTACAGAATAGACTTTAAAGTTCTGCTACTGGTCTACAAATCACTGAATGGTTTAGGTCCAGAATACATGAATGACATCTTAGTAGAATACAAACCCAGTAGGGCTCTGAGATCTACTGACTTAGGTCAGATAGTGAAACCCAGAGTTCAAACTAAACATGGTGAAGCAGCTTTTAGCTGTTATGCTGCACAACACTGGAACAAACTACCAGCTGAACTGAAATCAGCCCCAACTGTGAGCATTTTTAAATCCAAGTTAAAAACACTTCTCTTCTCCTGTGCTTATGATTGAGCTTGTTCTAAGCACTTTAAATTGTAAATTTAATTGCACTATGTCCTTTTAAATCATGATTTTATGCTGCTCTTATAGTACTTTATTTCTTTCTATTCTTTTATTCTTGTATTTTTTATTGCTTTTTATTACTATTATTATTATTCTAATTTGTATTTCAATTCTTATTGTTCTATGTAAAGCGCATTGAGTTGCCATTGTGTATGAAATGCGCTATATAAATAAAGCTGCCTTGCCTTGCCTTGCCTCACTATGGGCCTCTCCGGGGTTGCCCAAAACCTCCCCTACACCACCCCCCTCCAAGTGGAAGGGATAGGACAAGACTTTTCCCTCCACTCTTTCCTCTACTCCCCCGATTGTCCGGTACCCCTTATGGGACGAGACCTACTGTTCAAATTCAGAGCCACCATCAGATGTGGGCGGGTTCCCCCAACACGCTCTCCACCTGGACCCTCCCAGTTCTTTCCCTTGATCTGTACACCCCCAAACCCCCCAGAGACTAACGACATCTACTGGATAAAACAGATCGATGAAGGAACCACGACCATTCTCACCGACTATGCCAACTGGAAACCCTGGATTGATGCCCACGGATGTTTCCACCCCCCTCCAGACCTACCCCACACTACCTTGGCTGTGCACAGACAGCCAGATGAACTATATCAAGACGAATGGAACCAACACATGGAGGAGACGCGGATACAGATCGCCCACCAGGATATCTACGTCGGACCTGAAGGAGTCGCCGCCCTTGCACTCCTAGGAGAAGAACTGGAGCAGTGGTACGACGTCCCGGGATCAGTACCCCACCTTACACTGGGTATTGCCCCCGACCACTTCGCATCCAGCCTAGGACCCATGGTCAAAGAAGCAATACAGAGCGAGTGGAAACCCACGAAGAACCCCCTAATCCATCGTCAGAAAGGGGGGAAGATGTTCCAGATAAGCACCCTAAAGAGAACAATGACGGGGGTGGGACAGCATGTAACCAGACAAAGAATCGTCCCTCCTACCCCACCTCCCACAGAGATGGATATCGACGTGGAAACCATGCTCCAAAGACTCCCACAACACCTATGGGCCAAGGGACCATACGACGTGGGCCTCACTCATCATGAAGTCACAATCCCAATAAAAGAGGGATGTACGCCTTGCTGGAAGACTCAGTACAAAGTACGTGCAGAAGCAGAAGAAGGGATCTCCGAGACCATCAGAGGCCTAAAAGAAGCCGGAGTACTTGTACCCAGCAAGTCCGCCTGGAACACCCCCATACTTCCAGTCAAGAAAGCGGATGGGAAGACCTGGCATATGGCCCACAACCTCCGCGAAGTGAACGAATGAACTGCAGGGCCTGTGGAGAAAGTACCAAACCCCCAAGTAGCCCTGCACCAGGGCCACAGCACAAGTGGTTCTCTGCCATCGACCTAGCAAATGCATTTTTCTGTGTCCGTCTGGCCCCAGAATCCCGAGACATATTTGCATTTACATGGCAAGGAGACCACCTTACCTACACCAGGATGCCCCAGGGGTATCGAAGCACGCCGACACTGTTCAACGGTTTCGTCCGAGAAGACCTCCAGACCATAGATGTCCCCGAAGGAGTAGTGATCGTCCAGTACGTAGATGACATCCTCGTCGCCGGAGAGACCAAAGAACAGTGCCTCCAAGCCACAGAACAAGTCCTCCAGACCCTGGCCATCGCCGGATACAAATGCAAACAAGAAAAGCTCCTTCTTGCCCAGCCCCATGTGGTGTTCCTTGGGTGAAGGATAGGAGAAGACGTGAGAGGGATGACCCAGGAGTCCAAAACGGCCATCTTGAATCACCCAAAACCAACCAACGTGCAACAGATGATGGCCTTCCTGGGATTGTGCAACTACAGCCGACAGTACGTACCAGAGTACACCGAGAAGACGGCAGAACTGAGAGGGCTGATCTCAGCCCAGGGCACCAGAAACCTGAAAGCCAAACTTGAATGGACAGAGCCAGCCGAAAAGGCCTTTGAACACCTAAAGGCAAGTCTACACGAAGCCGCAGCACTATAGGCCCCCGACTATGAACAACCATTCCATCTAGATGTCACCCACCGGGGCCCCTATGTCAGTGGGGTCCTATGGCAGAAGCAGCAGGGGGCCAGAAGAGTCCTCCACTACCACAGTGGGACATTAGAGGCCAGCGAACAAGGACTGCCCCCGTGTGCAAAACACCTCCTGGCCACAGCACAAACACTGAAGAAAACTGCAGGAATCACCCTGAACTATCCCACGGTGGTCCACACCTCTCACGGAGTAAAAGAGGTGGTAGAAAGCAGCGCTTTCGCGCTCACCACAGCCAAGAAGACTCAGTACGTTGAAGAAGTACTGCTGAGCCCCAACGTGTCCTACACCACAGAAGGAGCCAAAATGTCTGATGATCTCTGTGCCGGGACCGAAGGCACGCCCCACCAGTGCTGGCCCCGGATACAGCAAGCCCTCAAACTCAGAGACGACCTGAAAGGTGAACCTTTAGAAGATCCAAGCGACACCTGGTATACAGATGGGTGCTGCTACAAGAACCCTGCTGGAGAAAGTGTGGCCTCATGGGCCATCATACAGACCCTGGAAGACGGGACCTTGACGACTCTACGAAGCGGACTGGAAACTACCCGCCCATCAGCCCAAAGAGCGGAGTTACGAGCCCTGGTAGAGGCCCTGGAGAACTCCGCAGGACTGCGGGTGAATATCTATACCGACAGCAATTACGTCTATGAACTCGTACATGTGAATGCCTCCCAAGCTATTGAGAGGGGGATGAAGACATCAGGCGGGGCCCCAGTGAAACACGCCAACCTAGTACTCCGACTGGCCACAAGTATCCAGAACCCAAGAGAGTTGGCGGTCATGAAGTGCCGTGGTCATGGCCGAACAGATGACGGCATCACCAAAGGAAACAACGCCACTGACCAGGCCGCCAAAGATGCCGGGGGATACAAGCCCCCAACCCTCCAACTAATGAATCAAGTCGACGAAAGTCCCCGTGGGGGAATTGAAAACCTCGCCCAGATGCAAAGACACGCTAGCCCAGAAGAAGAAAACAGATGGCTACATAAGAAGTGCCGGAGAGATGAGAAGGGAATCTACCGACACCCTGACGGCCGGCCAGCAATCACCACCAGAGCACTAACTCTGATGATCCACTCTGAACACTCCCGGGGACACCAAGGCCCCCGAGTAACCATCGACCCCATAGACAGTCACTACTATCACCCCCACATCTTGGAAATGGCCAAGGAATTAATCCAGAACTGCATTCCCTGTCAGCTCCATAACCCCCAGAGAGGGATACCTCGTCCCCCAGGGAAATTCCCAGTCCCCCAACTACCCTTTCAAGAGATATGCATTGACTACACAGATATGGGACGGGACTTGAGGGTGGGCGGGTATCGATACCTCTTAGTCATAGTGTGTCGATTCTCAGGATGGGTATAGGCTTATCCTACTAAGAAAGAAGATGCCGAGTCGGTAGTTAGGATACTAACAACCGAGATTGTGCCCCGATGGTGGTACCCAAAAGTAATAGCTTCAGACAATGGTACTCACTTCGCTAATGCCCTGGTAGCAAAAGTAGAGGAAGAGTTAGGGATAGCCCACCGATACGGATCAGTGTACCACCCCCAGAGCCAGGGATTAGTAGAACGGGTGAACCTGTCACTCAAACTAACTATGGGTAAACTCTTAGAAGCAGACTCGCGGCGAACCGCATCAACTATGGCCAAAGATGGTGTAGTAGCAGCCATAGCCCAATACAAACAGATGTCATGGTTGTCAGCACTCCCACTCGCGCTAATGGCCGTAAGAGCGGCCCCTCAGGCCCGAACGGGGCTATCCCCATTTGAAACCATTACAGGGAGACCTATGCCAGGGCCATACACTCCAGTAGAACCTCTATCAGACCAGTTAGATAATCAACTGTTTAGATATTGCACTGCCCTAACCCAAGCAACCCTGAGATTTACACTTCCAGGTGACGACCGCTCCAGAGAGGAAGGAGGCGAGCCCAGCGGTCCAACCAGGAGAGTGGGTGTGAGTCAAGACTGCCAAACGGACCTTTCCGGAGCCCAGGTGGAAAGGCCCCTACCTAAGTCCGGCTGGCCACCCCCTTCTCGGCCGCCCTCGACACCCCTCGCGGCCGGAAGTGGCACCACCTGACCCGGCTCAGGAGGGCCGACACCCCAGGCGCTGATAGCCTCCAGGGACACCAGCCAACGTCTCCAGGAAACCACCTGGGGAGAAACCCGGAGCTCCAGACCAGGGGCACCATGACACCCCCACTCCGTCGTCGCCCCCTCCCACCAGTAGAGAGAAGTGGAAAACAGCGGGAGACATCGGGGCGGGAAGTATCATCGTTGTGGCATGGGTCGTGATCGCGACGGCACTCCTCTCCGGGCCCAGACGGACTACCCGACTTCGAGCCCCCCGACACCATCACCCCCAAAGAACAACCCCTGACTACGACCCCGCCTTCCCCGACGACCGCCCCATCCCCCTGGAGACGGCGACGACAAGTAGGTCTCACAAAAGACCCTGGCAGAGACTACTGCTTAAAAAAGTATGGAGGGATTACCCTGAACTATGTCATGGGCACTAACACGATATTCAAGTTCGGCTTGTGCGATGTCATACGTTGTGGCGGAGACCCGTCTGCCTGGACGACTTATGATGTATATATGTGTGATAGCTATCCCAGTTTTGTAGGAAACCCCAACGTACACACGCGCCGTGTCGGGTGCGGTGGTTGGGATACGCTGCTGTGGGGAACGGGATCCCTTTATGAGGGGGGCGGATATGTCAAAGAACGACCTCAGTATGCGAGAACTTGCCAATTCCAAAAAGCAGGGTCAATTGCACGAGCCCTTACCAGAGGAGGAGTAGAGATATTCCTCACACTAAGAAATGTCACCTCAAATCCCTATACCAAAGACATACGATATACCTTGCGCTCGGGGCCTAATCAAGATACGATTGTTAGATTCCCCCGTCCCTAGAAACAAGGCGAATCCCCGCGGCCCCAAGAAAAGGGACCTCGCTCCGCCTCCCCAAAATAAAGATGGTCCCCCCCGTCATGGGGTGCCCACCTTTGACCTCGACACTCTAGGAACCGCAGACTCAATTCTAATGTTAACCAACGGCCCCTCCGATAATCAGTGGTTAAGATGGATAATAGCATCGGCCCGGGGAGTGGGTATGGAAGATTGCGTAGCATGCGCGGCAGCCAGACCCCTCCTAGTCAGTACCCCCGTAAGCATGGATCCAGCAACCGACGTTGTAGGGAGCCGATGCGCCATAGCCCTCTTTATGAAAAAAGACCCAGCGAATTGTGCCACCCTGAGTAGTGTGTTCCCTCCTGGACTGAACAATTCCGCAGCCCCCGCGTTTAAAATAGGAGGTAGCAACTATACTTGCCTTCAGCGCGATAGAGATGAGACCGGAAATTCTAAGTCTGTCGGGAAATTGGCGCAGAACCTTTGTACCACGATCATTAACGCAACTGGGTGGAAAATGTCACCCGAATTAATATAGGACGGAAGGACCTTTATTGGCTGTGTGGTCCCAGTACCCTGTTACTAACCTTACCCCCGACCTGGAACGGTAGATGTACTCTAGCCCGATTAGTCGTTCCCATAACCATGGTCAGGCCAAAAGAGATCGCCGAAATTGCCACCAAGGAGGGTAGAAAGAATGCCGGTAGCGAATGGGACGCCGCCGACCGAGACACATGGATCGATAGCATAGGGGTCCCTCGCGGAGTCCCCGAGTTCAAATTAGTAGATCAAATCGCGGCCGGATTCGAGAACCTCCCCCTAATATCTGCCTTGTTCCCCGTAACCCCTAATAAAAATATTGATCGGATTAACTATATACATTACAATGTGCAGAAATTGTCAAACCGGACCAGAGACGCCGTCACGGGTCTCTCCGAACAATTAGCGGCCACTACCCTAATGGCATTCCAGAACCGATTAGCACTAGACATGCTCCTAGCTGAAAAGGGAGGGGTCTGTGCCATGTTCGGGGACCAGTGTTGTACGTTCATTCCCAATAATACCGCTCCAGATGGTTCCGTCACTAAGGCCTTAGCAGGCTTGAGAGCCCTCTCCAACCTGATGGCTGAGGACTCTGGGGTGGAGAACCCCCTTGAGGAATGGTTTACGGGAATGTTCGGGAAATGGAAAACAAAAAAGCAGGGGCTGGTCTGGTCCATCTCTGGATGGGAGACCAGTTGGTGCTGGTAGAGGTGTTGGAGGGCCAGTAGGGGGTGCTCATCCCTCTGGCCTCTGTTAGATCCCCAATGCCCCGGGATGGAGACGGGGACTCCGTCCCGTCTAGAGCACCGTCTTTCGGATGAGACGTTAAACCGAGGTCCTGACTCCCTGTGGTCACTAAAGATCCCGTGGCACTCATCGCAAGAGTAGGGGTGCTAACCCCGGTGTCCCGGCCAAATTCCCAACCCGGCTCTTGTACCAACATGGCCACCTAATCATCCCCTGGTCTCTAATTGGTCAGTTTCATTCCTCACCTCTCCGCTGTGTGCCAGTGTGTGGTGAGCGTTCTGGCGCATACTGGCTGCCGTGCATCACCCAAGTGGGTGCTACACTCTGGTAGCGGATGAGGTGTCATATCTCCCCCACACACACACACACACACTATGTAAGCGCTTTGAGTGACCTCCAATAAAAGCGCTATATAAATCCAATCAATTATTATTATTATTAAAGCATTCATGATGTCACTGTTTATGTCTGTCGCCGTATTCTCTGCCATTTTGATCACATGCGGGTGTTGTGGCATACCTTGCATGCGTGCGCTAATTGTAAGACTAATCAATCGAGCCCTAACCGCTGAAAGTGACCGAGCCATGCAGATGCTCCTGTTCTCGTCAGAGGAGCAAGGGTTCAATGATTGGGAGAATGTTGATGTAGTGTGATGAGCTAAATATACCGCTGTTCCCTACTCATAGGCCCACTCCTTGCTCAGCCAAGTTATAAAATTGGGATGAAAGGAAGCCTATTTTGGCGACTGCCCTTGAGGACTAAGCAGGAGAATGGTGCCGCCCCCTGCCCCCGCTCAGACATATACTCCATACTATTGATAAATGTGTGAAAATGAGCATGATAACCAGAATGATTACATGGTAATGGCAATAATGATTACATGATATAATGAGTATGATAACCCGAATAATTCCATGATAATGAGAATAATGATTACATGATATAATGAGTATGATAACCCGAATGATTACATGGTAATGAGAACAATGGTTAAAATGACAATAATGACTACCTGATAATAACAATGGTGATTATATTGTGTGATTTTGCAGTGATGATGATTGTACACTGATGATTCTATTCCTACCACGGGTAAATGCGCTCTGACTTTCGGGTCGAGATGGTTTTTACTCGCCCTTAAGGTGAGGTTCCCCTCTCGTCGTGGAGAAATATTTTGAGGAAAACACCTATGTGTCTTATTCCAGAAGTAATTTCTCAACATGTGAAAGTGCTCCTAGAAGAGCACTTGAGAGGGATTGTTGTTGAAAAATTGACCCCCTAAGAGATTGGTGTTTTGATAACACAGACTGTGCACCCAAAAGCTGACTAAGTATAACTGTCACAATGAGGGGACCAGAACTGAACTTGACACCACCCTGGGAAACTAAGAACTGAAACCAGACGGGACTGAAGATAACGGGAAGATAACAGGAAACACTTGCAACAAGGAACGTACCCTGACGGTCACTATCTGGAGTACCAATGGGGAACAGACACCTCATGATAGAAACTAGCTGGGGGGGGGGGGGATTGAAACCGGCTGGGCGAACCCCTGACTATAAGAAGAAGGCCCAGTACCCCCCTCAGCACACTTTCCCGGAGACAGGCTCTATGCGGTGTCTCTGTTCTCTTTAGGACTTTTAGTACTAAACGGCTAAGCGCCCCTCACACTCTGTACTCATTCGATCAGATGTTGTAATTGTAATTTACTAAATTGTTAAATAAATCTAGACACATAGGTGAAACCTCCTTCGTTGTACCGGCCTCTTCTCTTTTTACCATCGTCCGTCTTTTTGTTTTTAACAACATTTGTCAAAATGGCCCATCACTGGGTGGCCCCTGAAAAGAAATTGAATAACTTTTGCAAATAGCCAAAGTAGCCAGTGGCATCTTGGGAGGACTTGGCAGCATCAGCTATGACGAGATTCATGGTGTGAGCTCCACAAGGAACAAACAATGCTCTTGTGTTTAATTGTAGTCTAGCCTGAACACCTTGCTTCTTCCCCTTCATGTTGGCTCCATTGTCATAGGCCTGTCCTCGACAATTTTCGAATGGAATGCCAAGCTCCTTCAACTTCTCTAGGATATCATTTGACAGGCTAAGGCCAGTAGTTTCCGCCACATCAATATATCCCAGGAAGTATTCTTTAATGTCTGGTTGTAGCTGGAGATGGACAATGCGCACTATGACTGACATCTGTTCCTTGTGACTCAAATCTGGGGTACAGTCAAGAATGAAATATTTTGCTGACTGGATGTCTCACTATAGTGCGTAATGTTTCTGAAGAGATTATCTGAATGAGTTTGTTCTGTGTCTCATGACTGAGGTAGTGTGTGTGGGAACTTTCATCTTTTATTTTAGCCAGGTGAATCTCCATTACAGGGTCATATGTTGCCATAAGCTCCACTTCCTTCAAAAAGTTGCCATTGTCTGGCTCATAAAGACGGTCAGAAGAGCCTCTAAAAGACACATTTCTTGAAGCCAGTGAGAGTGATTGAGAGCAGGCGTTTCAGATAGGGATGGGCATTTTAATAAATTTCCTTGATCGATCATCGCTAGAATTATCGATCAATTATCGATTTAATCGTTATTTTTCTATAGGCTATATTAAAATTCCCGTTGGTAGAAAATACAAAATGCAGCATGTTTTCATCAATGAAATCTTTATTCCAACAATAATGTATAGGCCAACAACAATACAAGACAGTTAACTTGAAGACCTACAACTGTTTAAAAGTTTTAAAATAATAAATACAGGCATTATAGGTTATAGGCCTATGCGGCGCTCGTAAAAGCCGAACAATGAGCCTATAGGCGCTCTTAAAGGTTTGGAAATGATTCAACAAGACTAAATCTGTATTCCAATTACAATAAGTAGCCTACTTATCGGCCAACAATAATCAAACAAGGCAGTAAAAGTGGGCATTAAACTGTATAACTGTTTTGAAAAAAAGGGAAAAAAGGCCGACATATGCCTATACAATATGCAGCCGGCGCTCGGAAAAGGCTTGCAACAAAAAGATGAGCCACACATTTAGAAACAATTGCATGAACTATCTAAAAGCAATACCTTAGTCAGAAAACATATATGAGGCTGAACTTGTTGCTAAAATGTCACAGTTATGGAAATATTGAAAATGTTGGAGCGGCTGGCTTGACCACGCGAAACCGAGAGACGGCTGTCTTGACCACAGTAGGCGATCGGTCATTAATCAATAATCGTATTTAACCATATAACTGCACACAACTTTATTTAAAAGCAAGCAAATGGAAAACATGTTTGTTTGTATTTTGGTGTCCGGTGCGTGTGGATGTGCGGCTCCTCCGGCGGAGCGGTTCATGTTAATAGCGGAGTCCGGGAGGGTTCACCTTCATGGCGTAGTTACGAGGGATGTGCGACTATCGTCTTAAAAAATACTAAAGTGTTTTTTAAAGTTAGAAATGTTGAATGAAGTTAGGTAAACATTCATACACTTATAATGAAGACGGCAGTACACATGGGTTTGTAACGGTAGGATTCATACTTCTTTTATTCTTCCACTCCCCCATACATACTCTCATACCCTAGCTATAGAGCACCCCCTTGTGTCCTGACGTTCCACTACATCCCCCCCTTTTAGCTATTTACCATATCCCTGTGAACTCTAACAATAGGTCAATATGGCCACAGAACAAACAACATTTTAAAACTCTAACAATAGGTCAATATGGCCACAGAACAAACAACATTTTAAATTTGATGTGCTTTCGTCATCAGAACAACATACATTTTTTTTTTTTTTTTTTTTTTTTTTAACTTGAAGGACAGGGTAGACTACCTGAACCTTCTGACTCTGCTGTAGGGGGTTATTCTGCCCTTTTCACAACAGGTCACTATAGTAACTGTTACCAGTCCAGTCTTTCTGGTGGACGGGAGATTCTCCCTGATCTGGTCACAGTCATATTGGGGTCGGGACAGTCTGGCTCTGGGTCAGGCCGGTCTGGTCCTGGAAGAGCAGTGAGCTGAGCTTGGTTTCTTCTCAGTGTTCCCCGCTCCGTCTCCACGTCATATGATCTTGGAGTCGACGATGGTGCTTGGACTGTTCCAGTGGTCTTTGCTGACCGGATCCATACTCTCTGGCCTGGTTCAAGTATTGGCAGCTCTCTCGCCCTGTGTCTTTCTCCATAAACTTTCTTTTGATTCTCTTTCAACCTCGCGTCTTCTCTTTTAAAAGCTTGGAGGTCCGGCCACTTTGGTCTGAGAGTCTGAGGAGGGACTGGAACTGTAGATCGCATCTTTCTACCCATCAGAAGTTCTGCTGGGGAGGCTCCATGAGCTAACGGGGTTGTTCTGTAAGTCAAGAGAGCTCTTTGATGATCTTGGTTCTTGCTCAGTATCTGTTTCACTGTTCTAACCGCTCTCTCCGCTTCCCCGTTGCTCTGCGGATATCTGGGGCTACTAGTGACATGCTCAAAATCATATTCCTGAGCGAATGCCGAAAACTCAGAAGAGGCAAACTCTGGCCCGTTGTCAGTCATTAATACCTCAGGAATGCCAAATCTGGCAAAGATGGTTTTCAGTCTTTGAACTGTGGTCGCAGTGGTGAGAGTTGGCAGATTAGCTACCTCAATGTATCTAGAGAAGTAGTCTATCACGACTAGGTAGTGGCTGTTTCCCCACTGAAAGAGGTCTGCAGCTAATCTTTGCCACGGTCTTGCCGGTAACGGGGTTGTGAGCAGTGGCTCTGTGCGGTAGCTCGAGTGCTGGCTACACACTTCGCATCTCCCCACTAGCTCTTTGATGTCCCTTGTTAAGCCTGGCCACCAAATGGACTGTTGTGCCCTGGCGAAGCACTTCGTCATGCCCTGATGTCCATGGTGGATTCTGTCAAGCATCTCTCTATACATTGGTGGTGGAATAAGGATTCGTTCTCCCTTTAGGAGCATCCCATCAGCCACATGCATGTCTGCTCTATATGGCCAATACTGCAGGAGATTCTCTGGCACCCCTGTTCTATGCACAGGCCATCCTTGATCCGTGTACGCTCTGAGTTGTCTTATTGTTCCCTCTCTGTTCTGCATGTCTTTGATTTGATCCAGTTTGTTTTTTGTTGCGGGTATGTGCTCCATGATGTAGTCGATGTAGACTTGACATTCTCTCTCCAGTGTGTTGCACTCCGTGTTATGCTCTGGTCCCAGTGGCGCCCGTGACAATGCATCGGCAGCCAGCAACTGCTTTCCTGGTACGTATATGATCTTGTACTTAAACCTCATCATCCTCAGCCTGAATCGGAGTATTCACGGAGGTAAGTCATCCAGTGGTCGGGTACCTAACAATGAGATCAGAGGTTTGTGATCTGTGCGCACCATAAAGTCTAATCCCAAAAGGTAGGCACTCAGTCGCTCACATGCCCATGTCACAGCAAGAGCCTCTTTCTCGATCTGTGCATATCGAGTTTCGGTGGGTGTTAGACTTCTGGATATGTACACGACTGGTCTGAATTCTCCATCTGACTGTCGCTGCATTAGCACTCCTCCCAGACCATAGGATGATGCATCAGCTGAGACAAGGGTCTCTCTCTTTGAGCTGTACTGAGCCAAAACGGCTGGAGAGCTAAGCTCTTTCTTCACAGCCTCAAAAGCAGTTTTTTGTTGCATGTCCCAGGTCCACACGCTGTCATTTCTCAGAAGATCTCTCAGAGGCTTTGTGAGACTGGGCAGGTCGGGGGAAAACTTGCCGACGTAATTCACCATCCCCATAAACCGTCTCACCCCTTCAACATTCTCTGGTGCCGGCATATTAAGGATTGCTTTGATTTTGTCCGGGTCAGCCTCAATTCCATGAGCACTTACTTTATGACCAAGGAACTTTACTCACCCCAAACTCACATTTTTCATTCAAGGTCAGACCTGCATCCTCAAGCTTCCTGAGGACTCCACACAGTCTGTCGTCATGCTCGGCTTGGTCTTTACCAAACACCAAGATGTCATCTGCATGACACAGTGTTCCTGGTGCGCCGGCGACGATCTGGGAAATTCTCAGCTGAAAATGTTCAGGTGCTGAGGAGATACCAAATGGGAGTCTCCTGAAGCAGTACCTCCCAAGAGGGGTTATGAAAGTCGTTAGGCACTCTGAGTCTTCATGTAAGGGAATTTGCCAAAATCCCGATGTGGCATCCAGTTTTGAAAATACCACTGCTCCATCTAGCTTTGCAAGTGTGTCGTCCACGGATGGGAGTATGTGTCTCTCACGCCGCACACTCTCGTTGAGTCTTGTTAGATCTACGCAGATCCTGATGTTACCATTGGGCTTAGGTACAACCACCATTCCCGCACACCACTCAGTCGGCTCTTGAATTTGTCGAATCACGCCCATACCTTCCATCCTCTGGAGCTCTGATTTTACTTTATCCATAAGGGGCAATGCTACGCGTCTAGGAGCTGACAGAGCGTATGGCACAGCTCCCTCAGTTAGCTCGATCTTATAGCTACCCTGTAACTTCCCTAAGCCTGAGAAAACTTTTGGGAACATCAATTTGAATGTATTCCCTGCTGCTTGAATTGCGGCTACCTGTTGCAGTAAAGGTAGACTCTGGATGGCTGGAAGGCCTAGCAGTGGCATCACTAAATCTTTAACGACAAATATTTCCTGCTCTGTTTTCTTTTTGCCCTTTTTCAGGCATGCTCTAAAGGTGCCTAGCACAGTCAGTGGCTGGTTGTCTAATCACCCTCCGTGCATTCTGTAAATCACCATCTCTGGCTTTTGAGTATATGGTGTCTGGTATGGCTGTAACAGCCGCTCCCGTGTCTAACTTGAAGTTAACCAGTTCTCCATTCATCTGTATGTCCTGTCTCCATACATCTTGTCTCTTGCTTTGGATTGCTCCCAGGAATGCACTTTCTCCCAGCTCTTGTATTTCGTCTATAGCCTCTACTCTTTGTTCGGCCCTACAAACTGCAGCAAAATGACCTTTCTTTTTACATTTTCGGCACTCAGCTTCCCTGGCTGGACATTGTTGACTTGATATTCTCCACTCCTCTCTGCTAGTCCTGATGCCACTCTAAATCGCTCAAAGCGTCGTAGCCACTGAGTCCAACTGCTTGGCTCATCGAAGTTGAAACTTCCCGGGGGTGGAATCGTAAAAATCTGGTCCATTGTGTCGTTATTGCTCCCCTCTTCTTTCCGAAGGCAAACGAACGAGCTGGCGAACCCACTAGCTTAGCAGCGCACGCTATTTCAGCCTACTGCTTGTTACTGTCAATGCAAAACAGTCATTGACAGATCAAAGTGACGTTCTATCGACGGATGCTCATCACCAACTTCTGACACCATGTTGAATGAAGTTAGGTAAACATTCATATACTTATAATGAAGACGGCAGTACACATGGGTTTGTAACGGTAGGATTCATACTTCTTTTATTCTTCCACTCCCCCGTACATACTCTCATACCCTAGCTATAGAGCACCCCCTTGTGTTCTGACGTTCCACTACAAGAAAGATATTAGATATTCAACCGATATTCACGCTCCGTGAATTACAGCGATCAGACACGGAGAACTAAAGCCATAGAGCAGGATCAGTTGGAGGGGGCACATAAGTCTCTACAATGTCACTTGCTGATGGCCTCTCAGTGACAGGACTCACTCTGCCAGAAGTGGTGGTTGTGGGCTGGGTTGTATCTGTACCTGAACTAGTAGTTGATGGTTGTTGGTCAGGGCTGGGTGCTGTTGCAGAGTCTGCAGAGATTGGTGGTTGATGATGTGTGCTTGAACTGCTGGTGGATGGTTGATCATCTAAATCTTCCTCCTGGTCTTGAGGAACTCCTTGCACATATCTAAGCATTGACCCTGCATTCAGAAATACAAGAAAAAATACTCAGGGATTGTACACTGAAATACAGTTTTGCACCTTGATTCAAAAACAGTATTACATATTAATTACAGGTTTATGTAAGCCTATGTGTAAATCACTGGTGCATGACAACATTTAAAACTATTTTACCTACTATTTTAACCAATGATTGATGGCTCACAATATTAAAAAAAAATCGACATCATTTGAAAACTATGAATGTGAAGGGAGGGGGATCTACATAACTAAGATGTCTTTCTTTTATTTCAAATTGTAGTTTCACCTGCAGATGTCGCCCTTGGCCTATAAACCTCTCGAAAATGTCGGCATAGAACAACTACTAAAGTTGATGAACGTCCGTCTAATTTGGCTTAACACATCTCGTTCAGTTGCAAGGTTTCTCAGAGTTCATGTTACCAGGAGCCGTACTCCATTCATCAACTCATTACTTTAAAGCAGGCATTCCCAAAGTGTGGTGCGGTGCGCGAGCTGCGACCAGGGGGTGCGCGAGAGGAAAAATGTAATGGCGGTCTGGTGTAATATTACACAATTACAGTGCTGTTTTTTAAGTGGGATTTTTCCATACAATAAAAAACATGAACAGTAAACATTTCCTTTGTAATCCCTTTTATTTGAAATACAAAACTATAATTTCTTTGTTTTTGATAGAAACGTTCTTATTTTCCTCCGCGGCGCTGCGCCGCGACCGGCTCTGAGTCGGCTTGGAAGGGTTTGGGGGCGAAGGTGGCCGGCGGCTTCGGCCTCTGGCTTTACAGCGCCCCCCCGCTCCGACCTCGCCGCTTCCCGGGGCCGCGGACGCAGTATCTCGCTGCGCCTTCCTCCCCCCTCACGGGGGTCGGGGACGGGGCCCCCTCGCCCCCGGCGTCGACCGGGACGGACTGTCCTCAGTGCGTCCCAACCGCGTCGCGTCGTTCCGGGCGGGGATCCGGCTCACGTACAACTGGCGCAAGGGGTCGGCGGCGATGTCGGCTACCCACCCGACCCGTCTTGAAACACGGACCAAGGAGTCTAACGCACGCGCGAGTCAGAGGGTCCTACGAAACCCCGCGGCGCAATGAAAGTGAGGGCCGGCGCGCGCCGGCCGAGGTGGGATCCCGGCCCCCTGTTCATCTGTTCCGGAGCCTATTCTCTTAATGTTGCGGATCGTTTGTAACTTCATTGCAATTTAATTCAAAGCACTGTCGTTCTATTTTCCATAGCCGTTGTGTTATAATGATGCTATAGGTCCACGGTCGTTTAATAGGCCTATTGCTGCAATTTTTCTTTTACGCGGCTGAAAATAACCGTAGGCCTACTTTCTGTCACTGAGCCATGTCTGTCGCTCATCCTCTTAAAAGTGGAAACTTGTGCGTAGCTTTGTTGCATTATATTGAAACTTTGTTGATGTTGCTATTGTCATGCGTGTTCCGGTTATTTGCGCATGATTAAACATGTCTTTATATGGCGATAAAACAAAGCTTTGTTGCGTTTTTTTTTTGTTTGTTTTTTTGAAGTGGGGATTGGGGGTGCGCCAACCCGGTTGGGATGTAGAAGGGAGTGCGCAGGAAAAAAAGTTTGGGAACCGCTGCTTTAAAGTATCATCTGTAGCATTACTTTTTCCACTACAGTACACAATTGCATACTCGTTGGTTCACAGTACACATGCATAATGTAGGCTACATAACAAACGCCAAATAAACGTCCTGAAATGCAGTAGGCCTATTTAAGTAAACTTGGCTAATACTTACAGAACACTTAGAACACGGCTATAGGAGCTAACGTTAGTTTGTTGACGTTAACGGTAACGTTAACATTACCTGGTGTTGTAAAAAACAAAAAGACGGACGATGGTAAACAGAAAAAAGGCCGGTACAACGAAGGAGGTTTCACCTATGTGTCTGGATTTATTTAACAATTTAGTAGAATTACAAAGTACACCATCTGATCAAAATGAGCACAGTGTGAGTGGCACTTAGCCGTTTGGTACCAAAAGTTCAAAAGAGAACTGAGACACCCCTGCATAGAGCTTGTCTCCGGAAAAAGCGCGCCCAGGGGAGAGTAAGGTCTTCTTCTTATAGCCAGGGGACCACCCAGCCAGGTTCAAGCCCCCCTCCCCCGGCTAGTTTCTGTCATGTGATGTATGTTCCCCATTACGACTTCAGAGGGTGGTCTTTTGGAGTAGTTCCTTATGGCGAGAGTGCCGTTGCCTAAAAGCCGTCATGTTTCAGTTCTTGATTTCTGGGGTGACATAGAGTTCAGTGACAGTCTGGCCTGTTTCAGTTCTTGATTTCTGGGGTGACATAGAGTTCAGTGACAGTTCTTAGTTCATTTTCCAGCTTTCGGATTTACAGCCGGGGTCATTCGGGACAGTTAATGTGTCCATATTGCATGCACATCTTAGCTTGGCAAACAACAGCCTTTCAGGGATCGGGGCCAATCAGTTATGGTACTCTTATTCACTTTAATGGTACTCTTATTCACTTTGGGATTACAATCTGGATTGACAACACAGCAAAATACAGTCTGGGTCGTCAAAACAACAACCGGTCAGGGGGTCAATTTTTCAACAACACTGGCATGAGCATAGACATTCATACAAGGACTAAATGTTACAGAATTAGCCATTTTTATTTAAAACATTGTCTTACCTGCCATCGACGCGCATGCATCATCTCGCTGTCTCTTCTTTTTTCTTTTATCCGCCCCCGACTCTTGATGCCTTTTCGAGGCCATGCCCAAACACAGGTGTCTGCCAAACCTGAGAATGATCTAATCGAACATACCACTGGGATGTGGGGGAGGGGTAGCCTAGAAATCTAGACACCCCCTAGTGGCAGCAAATTTATTTGGCAGCTAGGTAGGTCTAGCACGGCTCCGTCGGCTTTTTGGTGCTGGAAACACAAAGTATGTCAGACCAATCACATCGTGAGGGGCGGAGTCGAAAGCCGGGCTACCTTGACGACAGAGTTGCGACGGTTCCGTGTTAGAGGTAAACAATGGCTGCTGCTGCTGGCGAACAGCTGTCTTTCCACTCGGCTTTGGCCGCGACTCTTCAAGACTTGAAGTTAACATTTTATTTGAGAAAAGAACAAAGAACGGCACTGAAGTCTTTCCTCGAAAATAAATATGTATTCGGAGTTTTGATTAATTACGTAGTCAGAGCCGTCGCTCTGACTACGTCACCTTCTTCGTTGCTCTGATTGGTTGTAGCGCTATCCTATTGCGTGGAGAGGGAACTTGAAAGACAAGGCAAGGCAAGGCAAGGCAGCTTTATCTATATAGCGCATTTCATACACAATGGCAACTCAATGCGCTTTACATAAAACAATAAGAATTGAAATAAAAAAAAAAATAAAAAAATAAAAACAACTACAGAAGAATAGAAAGAAAGAAAATACTATAAGAGCAGCATAAAATCATGATTTAAAAGGACATAGTGCAATTAAAATTTACAATTTAAAGTGCTTTGAATGAGCTCAATCATAAGCACAGGAGAAGAGAAGTGTTTTTAACCTGGATTTAAAAATGTTCACAGTTGGGGCTGATTTCAGTTCAGCTGGTAGTTTGTTCCAGTTTTGTGCAGCATAACAGCTAAAAGCTGCTTCACCATGTTTAGTTTGAACTCTGGGCTCCACTAT
This sequence comes from Merluccius polli, assembly GCA_030340625.1. Lineage (NCBI taxonomy): Eukaryota > Metazoa > Chordata > Actinopteri > Gadiformes > Merlucciidae > Merluccius > Merluccius polli. The sequence continues at coordinate 383,457 of JAOPHQ010005122.1, forward strand.
CTGACCTGAGTCAGTAGATCTCAGAGCCCTACTGGGTTTGTATTCTACTAAGATGTCATTCATGTATTCTGGACCTAAACCATTCAGTGATTTGTAGACCAGTAGCAGAACTTTAAAATCTATTTTATAGCTGACTGGGAGCCAGTGTAAAGACTTTAGAACTGGAGTAATGTACTCTGATCTCTTTGTTCTGGTTAAAACTCGAGCTGCAGCATTCTGAATGAGCTGCAACCGTTTATCCCGCCCACACTGTCAATGGAGCTGAGCCAGACCTTACATCTTTCTGATGTGGGTCTGGCTTGCCAGGCTAGGGGAGGGGGGCACCAAGGGGAGAGAGAGAGGGCCGCACAGGAGACGCATCTTTTTCTCGTGCAAATGTTACTTTTGTATTGCTTATCTATTAACACGTTTTACACATGTTCATTTTAAATATATATAATGTATTGTGTTGACACACAAGTAAGACTGATAGAGACATTCACCAAGGGACTGTACCTTTAAGGGAGAGGTGTGATGATACGAGTTCCGGGTTAACGTTGTGTGGCCGTTTTGACCTCACTTGCTGTACAGTGTTGATTCATATTAAAGTGGAGAGTAAAGCAGACTCGACGCATCTCTGTCTCTTGTCTCCTCACTTATTGCACTCCACAATTGGTGACCCCGACGCGAGTTGGATACGGCCGAATTATGTCACACAATGACGGTGGTGAAAATGCTGCTGCTGCGGCGTCGGCCGCTGCTAGCGGCGCGGCTAATGTCGGCGCTATCTACACTGCCACCATCAAGTTACCGGACTTTTGGCAGCACAACCGTGGTTTCAACACATCGAGGCCCAGTTCCAGCTGAGAGGAATAACGCAGGACGTCACGAAGTATTTCCACGTGGTAGCGGCCTTAGATGCCTCGACGACAGCCAGGGCTATGGCGCTGTTAGAGGCTCTTCCAGCTGATGGCAAGTACGACGCACTCAAAACATTCCTGTTGAACCTCTTGAACTGTCGGAGCTGGAGAAAGCAGACCGCCTGCTGTCCCTGAACGGCCTTGGTGACAGCAAGCCGTCCGAGTTAATGGAGAGGATGCTGGCTGTGCTGGGCTCGGGGGATCCCTCATTCCTCTTCGCCCACATTTTCCTGCGGCAGCTTCCAGCATCCGTGTGCACCGCACTGGCCAGCTCCCCCCTCCCTTCCTCCAGAGACTACCGGGCGCTGGCTGTGGAGGCAGACACGATTTTCTTCGCCAACCGGCAGCAGTTTGTCCATACGCTGCTGCCCCACCAGCACAGGTCTGCCCCGCTTCCACCCCCGAAGGACGACCCGGACACCGCAGCTGCTGTGACGGCCCGCCGACAGCGTGAGGACGGGTGGTGTTATTACCATTCCAGGTTTGGGGCCAAGGCCAAGCAGTGTCGCCAGCCTTGCAGTTTTGGCGCTCAGGGAAAAACCCGGGCCGGCGCTCATTAGCAGCTAAGGGCGCTGGCCGTGACTGCAAGCTGTTATTCATCACTGACACCTTGTCCGGCCGGCGGCTGCTGTTCGATTCTGGGGCTCAGCGCAGCATCCTGCCGGCGAAGCCTGTGGACACCATGGCTGGCGGGCATGGCCCCCCGATGGATGCCGCCAACTGCACACCCATTCGTACCTATGGCACCAGGTATGTGGAAGTGTGTTTCGGTGGGCGGCGTTTCGGCTGGGATTTCGTCATGGCCGGCGTGTCTACGTCGCTCCTGGGGGCGGATTCCCTCTGTGCTTACAGACTGTTGGTGGATGTTACAAACTGCCGCCTGATCGACGCCCTCTCTTTTGCTTCGTACCCCTGCACATTGGGAGGGGTGGGGGCGCTTTGTCTGTCGAACACGCTTGCCACCGGGGACCTGTATCAACGCCTGCTTGCTGAGTTCCCTGACATCACCACGCCCACGTTCTCATCGGCGGTGGCTAAGCATGGCGTGGAGCACTACATCACCACGGTTGGCTCCCCAGTCTATGCACGAGCCCGGCGCCTCGACTCCACCATGGAGCACCTCGGCATCATGCGCCGCTCCAACAGCCTGTGGGCCTCCCCCCTGCACATGGTGACCAAGGCTGATGGCGGTTGGCGTCTCTGTGGTGATTTCCGTCGCCTGAACAACGCCACCACCCCCGACCGGTACCCAGTGCTGCACATACAGGACTTCTCCGCCCACCTAGCCGGCGCCACCATCTTTTCAAAGGTGGACCTGGTGCGCAGTTACCACCAGGTGCCTGTCCACCCGCAGGATTTCCCCAAGACAGCAGTCATCACACCCTTTGGCCTTTTCGAATTCCTATGGATGCCTTTTGGCCTCAAGGGTGCAGCGCAGACGTTTCAGCGCCTCATGGACTCTGTGCTGCGGGACATGCCGTTTGTTTACTTGGACGACATTCTCGTGGCCAGCGCGTCTGCAGACGATCACCTGATGCATCTCCGGCAGCTGTTCCTCAGTGAGCATGGTCTCATCATCAACCCGGCCTAGTGCGAGTTTGGCCGGTCGTCCATCACCTTCCTTGGCCACCACGTCACCCCACAGGAGGCCGTCCCCCTCCCTGCCAAGGTGGACGCCGTCACCAGTTTCCCACGCCCACGCACTGTGAAGTCCCTGCAGGAGTTCCTGGTCATGGTGAACTTCTACAACCGTTTCCTTCCCCATGCAGCCCAACTCATGCGACCCTTGTACGACGCCTTGCGGGGTGGGAGGCCGGCGGACGTGTTGGATTGGTCCCCAGAGATGACTGATGCCTTTGATGCGGCCAAAACCATGCTGGCCAACGCTGCTCTGCTGGCGCACCCGTCTCCGACAGCCCCAGTTGCTCTTACTACGGATGCCTCTGATTATGCCGTGGGGGCTGTGTGTGAACAGTGGGTGGGCGGAGCCTGGCAGCCGCTGGCCTTTTTCAGCAGGAAGCTCCATGACAACGAGAGGAAATACAGGGCCTTCGACAGGGAGCTCCTGGGCCTTTTCCTCGCCACCCGTCATTTCCGTTTCCTGTTGGAGGGCTGGCGGTTCACGGCTTTCGTTGACCACAAGCCGCTGACATTCGCCATGGCCAAGTCTTCGGAGCCATGGTCTGGTCGACAGCAGCGTCAGCTCTCTGCCATCTCAGAGTACACCACTGACATTCAGCACGTGGCCGGCAAAGACAATTTCGTCGCCGACTGCCTCTCCCGGGCGGTCACTGGGTCCGTCCACTTGGGCCTCGACTACGCAGCCATGGCTGAGGAGCAGACCGCGGACTCTGAGGTGCAAGTATACAGGATGGCCCCCACAGCGCTGCTCATGGAAGATGTGGTGTTTGACACGGCCAACGCTACACTCCTCTGCGACGTCTCCACTGGCCAAACGCGCCCCACGGTACCTGCTGGCTGGAGGCGTAAGGTTTTTGACGCCATCCACGGCCTTTCCCACCCAGGGGGTGAAGGCCTCTACCAAGCTGGTGGGGGCCAAGTTTGTCTGGCCGGGCCTGCGGAGGGACGTCAGGGCCTGGGCTGCTGCCTGTGTGGCGTGCCAGCGCGCAAAGGTGACTCGTCATACCAAGGCCCCTTTGGCACCCTTCAAAGTGCCAGAGAGACGTTTTGATCATGTGAATGTGGACCTGGTGAGCCCACTTCCCCCCTCCCGTGGTTACACCTACCTCCTCACCATGGTGGACAGGACCACCAGGTGGCCAGAAGTGGTTCCCCTGTCCTCCACTACATCAGCTGAAGTGGCCCGGGCGTTCATTATGGCTTGGGTGGCCAGTTTCGGCACACCGTCCGACCTCTCCTCGGACCGAGGTCCGCAGTTCACATCGGAGCTTTGGACTGCGGTCGCCGAGGTCCTGGGGGTGAAGGTCCACCGTACCACAGCCTATAACCCACAGAGCAACGGACTTTGCGAGCGTTTTCATCGTGACATGAAGGCCGCGCTCAGGGCCAGCCTTACGGGTAGCGACTGGGCTGACCGCCTCCCATGGGTTATGCTTGGCCTTCGCTCCGCCCCCAAGGAAGATCTTCAAGCCTCATCGGCCAAGCTGGTGTACGGCCAGCCTCTGCACGTCCCGGGGGAGTTTCTTCCAGATGCCACGGCCCCGTGGTCAGTTGCCTCCCATCGTGCTGTGTCCCGGGACATTGCTGACGCTTTTGTTCCCATTCCAACGTCTCACCATGGCCTCCGCCAGTCCTACGTTCCCAAGGATTTACCGTCAGCCAAGTATGTCTTCATCCGCCACGATGACCATCGTACCTCGCTGCGGCCCCCCTACGATGGGCCCTTCCGTGTCCTGGTGGGAGGGTCCAAGAACTTTGTTGTGGATATGGGGGGCAGGCCTGACCGTCTCAAGCCTGCTCATGTGGATATTGGCGAACCACTTCAGCTGGCCCAGCCCCCATGGCGAGGGCGCCCCCCTGCGGCAACCTCGAACCCTGCCCTGACATTTCCCCTGCCCCTGCCCTGCCCCTTGCCCTTTGCCCCTCTCCTGTTAAGCGCAGCCATTATGGCCGCCTGGTCCGCCCCCTGCACGTTGACTTTTCTAGCGACTGTTGTAAACTGTTCTGTTTTGCACTACTGAATAGTGTCCTATGTTCTATTTGGGGTACCTGTTCAGTCTGGCCCTGTTATTATGGGTGAATTCTGGGGGGGGCTGTGTGGTGACCCACAAGTAAGACTGATAGACATTCACCAAGGGACTGTACCTTTAAGGGAGAGGTGTGATGATAGGAGTTCCGGGTTAACGTTGTGTGGCCGTTTTGACCTCACTTGCTGTACAGTGTTGATTCATATTGAAGTGGAGAGTAAAGCAGACTCAACGCATCTCTGTCTCTTGTCTCCTCACTTATTGCACTCCACAATATATATATTTGTGTCAAATATATAATATTTGACACTTTGGAGATTGCATGAGAAAGGCACTTTACCTCCTTGAATCCATCACCCACTACTAGCTGAAGACTGTGAGCAAAACAGGACAGCCGTTGCCGAGAACCTAGGGGAAAGTTCTCATCCAACTGTTCACCAACCATGTCCTCCTCATCCTCACTATCATCTGAGTGCTCTGCCATCACAACTTTAAAAGCTCTTTTCATGTTAGATGCATTATCTGTGATAATAAAATCTACCTTATCACTTATATTGTATTCTTCCAATGTTTCATCAAATGCAGCTAAAATGTTTTCAGCACTGTGACGCCCATTGAATCTGCTGCAGTCAAGGAGGAAGGACTTCAGAGTGTATTCATTAGCTGAAGAGCTACAAACATGAGCTGTTACTCCCAGGTAAGACCTCAGTGTGCGATCTGACCATATGTCAGCAGTTTTTTTCTGAGACAGAGACTTTCTGAGACAGAGACTTTTTTCTGATCTGCCAGACTGGACTTGATGCACTCTTTGACTCTGGTCACTAGTTGTGGTATCTGCTTGTAGGTTATGGTTGACCTGGCCATTGGGATGTACCTCTCATCAATGGTGTGTAGAAAATGTCAGAAATGTTGATTTTCCACTATTGATAGGGGCAGGCAGCAGCCAATGATAAGGTCATGGATGATGGCTTGGCTTATGGCAAGTTTCCTCAATGAAGAAATACTGTACACTTGCAACGCTGCTGGAATGAATCAATGGTCGGTTGTGAATTCCCCCGTTGCTGGCCTGCCCAATACTCCTGCAGCCTGGAGAGAGAAATGCAGTTTCATCTATTAGTGCTGGAACTGAATAATAGGCAAATAATGAACTTTACTCATGGGGAGTATGTTGTCCCATTTGGTCATTCAATTTCCATTTTGAAACATAAATAGAAAAACAGAAAAGGGTTTGTTTACCTTGTGTTTCCTCTTCAGCACACTATCGAGAAACTGTCTGTGGTTTGTAAAACCAAATGTTATAATGGCTGAGTTCGCCGACATCGTGACGTGTCTGTGGCCAAAATGAAAACAATTAGCAGCATGGATCATGCATCGCGCGCAGAGCGTGCGGACGTGGAGATGTGTTGTGGCAGGCATATGATTGGTTACCAGGCGGCCAATGTCAATGCCCGCTCAAATTTGAATTAATTAAACCAATGCCCATTTTCTGAACAAGCTCGCTTAATCAATGATTTGGTTTTGAAGGAGGAGTTACTTGAGAAAAAACTTCTTTTTTTTTTTTTCAAGGCAGCTGGACTCGGTCGAGACCAACTAGAATATTGGCGAGACCAATGGCCAAGACCGAGTCAAGTCCGAGTGCAAATACCAATGAGTCCAAGACAAGTCCGAGACAATAAAAAAACGTCTTGAGTCCGAGACCGGACTCGATATACAACATGCCACTCCAACAGGCCATCATCCTAGTGTACTTCAAGGAAGACATCATCGTCCCAGTATCCAAAAAGACAAAAGCCACGGACACACTCCATCTTTGTCAACGGGTCACCAGTGGAGGTTGTCAGCTGCTGTTGGTCTGCAGATTTCAGATGACCTGACCTGGAACTAGCCTAGTCCTAACTAGTGTTGCACCGATACCATTTTTTGGCCCCCGATACCGATACCGATACCCGGCTGTGCAGTATCGGCCGATACCGATACCATACCGATACCACGCCGGAAAAAAAAATAAATAAAAAAAAAAAAAATATATATATATATATATATATATATACACAAGCTTTTTTTCTTCTAATACTAAAGAACTGCATACTCACTTGGATGTAAAATCATTGCTATCATGGCTTAATTACTAGTATAATTAGATAATATAGTATAACTAGAGATAATTACTAGTATGTAGCGGGGGGGGGGGGGGCGGGGGAATCGGGGAGAAGCTTAACTCGTCGTCTGTGATGCGGTCACTGTCTGTCCATTTGAGCGATCTCCCGCCTGTGAGCAAGACGCGTCTCCCTCTCTCTCCTGCTTTTTCCCCTCTTCTCCTTGTTTGTGTCCGCATGGCACCCCGGGGAGCGGGGGGGGGCATGGGTGGTGACCGGGTGCGTCGCACCGGCAGGCGGACCCGCTCACTGAGTTTCCCCGCACCGGCGCGTCCGCAGGCGGAACAACTTTTCTGTGCGCCGCGCGGCTGAACCGCGCGCCCGCCGCGTCTCCGGTGCTTTTTTTTCTTTCTTTTTTTTGGTACTTTGTCGTCGTCGCTTGTCGGTCGGTCAACATGCGCGGCCGGGCGGCCGGAGTGGGCCAATAGGATAGCTGCTTGGCACGGCATGCACTGAACACGTGTGATCACACGCAGCAGTGAGTGAAGGGAGAGAAAGACGCAAAGCGCTGCGTTCCAAGTTTCATATTAGTATATATGTAAATGGCATCGGCGCATTATTTGTTCGTACTCGCCGATACCGATGCCAGCATTTTAGCGCGGTATCGGGGCCCCTCCCGATACTAGTATCGGTATCGGTGCAACACTAGTCCTAACTAGACCTTGGTACTCATTACATTCATACTAAAGGTCTAGCAGTGCTGTAGAGACAAACGATGTCTCACTTGAAGGCGGGTGCTGTTGAAGTTTAAAACCTATTGGCTCTGCCCAGTGCCACTCTGGATCTGCCTTAACCAATCGCTAACGTTTGGTCGTGACGTATTTCATGCGCCAGAAACCACGTTGCGCGCAGTATACAAACGGCAGATGCAGTGAGCATTAGCATTAGCCTGGTTCCGCCCGCCTCCGTACTTACGCTCAATAACTGAAATTCGCGCACGACCTCTACGTCACTGTTCTCAGGCCGCGCCTCCTGTTCGCTGATTGGAAGGCACATTTGAGGGAAAAGAAATCGTTCTGCCATACAGCACCGCCAGACCTTAGTGCTGAAGTGAAATGAAAATTGAGCGGAAGTACGTAGGTGGGCGGAGCCAGGCTAACCTGGAACCACAACACAGATGTAATACTGAAGAAAGCCCACCAGCGTCTTTTCTACAGAAGCACCGTAGAGTGTACTGGCAAGCAGCATTACAGTGTGGTCAGTGTTGGGAAGGATACTTTTAAAATGTATCCAGTTACAGAATACAGAATACATGCCCAAAAATGTAATTCATAACGTATTCCGTTAAATTACTCAATCTGAGTATTGTATTCTGAATACTTGGATTACTTCCACATTGAATTGCATTTTATAAGTGTAGGAATGCGGCATCAAATCCTGCTTACTAAACAGGCCTATTCTGGTGTGTTCTTCTGTTCCAACTGGCTGAATGTGTTAGGCCCAAGTCTCCCTGAAAGTGCACTATATTATAATTTGCTGTAGAGGAACAAAGACTATAAGGGTATATTTATGCAAAAGATATGACCAACAGACGAATTGACCAATTTTCCCTTTCAGTTTCTTTATTTACTCAGTAGTGGGAAAATAGACAAACAAAATATTCTGTTTTTGTACAGAATTTGCTATTACATCCAACATAAACAAAAACATTCACTGAGCTAAGTGCATAGGTGTTGCCTATAAAATCACCTTAAAATAAAAGGCACCAGAAGGAAACCTGCATTTTCCCTTACCCTTCCTGATTTTACAGGATAAAAACATAAAAGGATGATATGAAACATTCCATAAAAAAATAAAATAGAAATGTCAACATTGTTACAGCAGACTATACTCACATTAATGTTCTTTCATTAAGAATGACACTAATAACGGTCCATCAAAATAAAACAGAAACTCAAACTGAATGTGATGATGGCAAAATAATGTTTCTTTTAAACTACACCACCAAATATCATTTTACCCACATGAAACAATGTTCCATTGAAAAACCAACATTACCTCAACAAAGGCTAGCAACAAAAACCTATCCAAAATATCAAAGTTGTACATAACATAGGGTGAAAAACTCTTTTTTGCAAACTTTTGCAGTAGATATGTAAGGTCAGAAGAAAAAAAAATTACAAAAAAATTACAAAGAATAATGAGGTAGTCAATTTACATGGATTGCCTGCGAATGTCTGTGAACCTTTGTGTGTGTGTGTGTGTGTGTGTGTGTGTGTGTGTGTGTGTGTGTGTGTGTGTGTGTGTGTGTGTGTGTGTGTGTGAGTGAGTGAGTGAGTGAGTGAGTGAGTGAGTGAGTGAGTGAGTGAGTGAGAGTGAGAGAGAGAGAGAGAGAGAGAGAGAGACTGTGTGTGTGTTGTGTGTGTGAGAGAGAGAGCCTGTGTGTGTGTGTGTGTGTGTGTGTGTGTGTGTGTGTGTGGACCCACCTACTCTACATGTCAACACTCCAGTAAAGTCGGTATTGCAGCAGGAGAGGCTGCTCAAAGTGCTTATCTGTCATTTTGTTTTACGATGTGGAGTGAAAATAAGTCCTCCCTGGCTAAAAAGCCGCTCGACAGGAGCACTTGATGGCAGAGTAGTATTGTACTTTAAGAAGAGGGCTCTGATCATTGGATACATCTTCAATGAAGCCAATGACTTGTCTGGATCATGGAGATACCTCTGCACCTCTTCCTCTGCTGATGAACTGTCATTTGTGCTGTCTCAAAAGTGAAGAAGTTGTCGTCATCTTCTGAATCACCTCCAACTGCGGCATTTCCAGTGGTGCCGGCATCCTCAGAAGGCTCTGTATGAAGAAGACGAGTCTCTTGGACCATTGCTGTTTTCATGGCCCCCCTCTCTTCTTCTGCGAGCCACCACAGTCGAAACTTGGGTGGGTGGAAGCCGCCATCCTTGCCTCATGGGAGGCCAACACCTGCCCAAATCGAGTGTCTATGGCCCTTATAACACCGGAGAGTATGTGCGTTGAGAATTGCACTTTGGACAATTTTTCAGCTAATTTCGCTTTTAGGCTCAGGATAGTGGGAACTATGTACCCAAAGTAACAGTTCTTTTCTCCTTGAAGGAGGTTAATTGAGTAGGCAAGAGGTTTTAATATGGCTGTGTACTCTTTTAGAAAAATTGTCTCTTGAGGATGCAGTTTAGCCACTTTCAGCTGGTCACAGATTCCATTGAGCTGACCCTCAGTGAGACTCAGTAGTTTCTCGATTGCATGATACTCTGAGCTCCACCTAGTCACCGAAGGTACTAAACATCTCATTTGGGCAATTTCCTCAATTGCATCAGCAGCACCTGATGAGCGATGAGACTTATTCCAGATTGCAGCACATTTTGACATTGCACTTCTGTATAATTTTCGAGAAACACCCTGTGAGGCAACTTTGTCAAGATCATTCGTGGCAACAAGATTCAAAGTATGCGCGGCACATCGATGGTGGGGTGGCAAAAAAAGTTTAGCTCCTCTTCCTCTTGCTCCTCCTGAAGAACTGCAGTGACATCAGCAAACTGCACATCATCTATGCTATCCATCTCATCATCCAATTCACACCCTCCATATTCATTGAATGCCTTAACGAAATTGCTACCATTATCAGTGACTGGGGCACTGACTTTGCCTTGGATCTGGAATTCTGCATGAATCTGACTAATTTGGGCAGCAATGACATCATAGGTGTGGCGGCCCCTTATCCTTTCACATGCCAACGCAGCAGACTTTCGATCTAATGTCTCTGGCTCAATCCAGTGACACGTGATTCCCATGAAACTCCTATGATGAGCAGTCCATATATCTGCTGTTGTACACACGGTTTGAACATCCTGAAGAGTTTCAGTAAGTGCCTCCTTCATATTTAGAGATCCCCTTTCAATGCGCTGCATCAATGTTTTTCTGCACATGGGTGTCCTACCCCCACTAATTCCTTCAATCATCTTACGGAATGAGTCTTTCTCCACTAATGAAAAGGCCTACACATCTGCAATTATGAACTCAAGAACCAAGGAGTTTACTTTCTTTTGGGTGATTGCTGAGGTGCTGAGTGTTGCTTGTTTGAGAGGAGGTATGGTGGGCATGGCACTTCGTTCACCACCATCATCTGATGCCATTTCTGCTCTTTGCAAGACCCTGGAATGCTGAAAGAAAAACAGAAAGAGCACAAATGAATTACACTTTAATTGTTTCATGCTGGGAAGAATAAAGAGGACTATGGTAAATACAACCTCCTAGAGGTGCTGATGGTGACATTACACATCACAGTAATCATTATGCCTACTCATAATAATAATCATCTGTTTTAAATGTAATGTGTGAGGTCTAAAACCAACTAGGCTATTCAACATACAATGTTATCACATCATGGCCTACATATTTCAGACAGGTCTTGGCATGTAAGGAAAAATAAGACAGTAGCCTAACTGAAGACAGTAGGCAGTAGGCTAAATGTAACTAACTGCACATTAATAAGAAGATAGAGATAATAGCAAAATCATAATATTTCAGAATTGGTGATGGTTTCATTTCAAGTGCAGATTAAAAAAAGTTGTTAAATCTGAGAAGCCACCATCACCCAGGTCCGTTCATCATTCATCAGAAGCACTGGAATTATGTTAGCAGCTAGATTAGACTAGCACTATCCTGAACCCATTTAGCTAGCCAAGTGGTATGAGTGTTATGATACTATAACAGGAGCATGCATACCTGACAACTAAAACCACGTGGAAGCATTAGATGGGATAGACTTTTGTATTTGTAGTCCCGAACTGCATAGCAGCTACTACAAAAATCGAACCGCAGTCTAAGTTAGTGCTACCACAACTAATTTGAGCTAGCGTTAGCTAGCATGTCAAACAGGGCTAGTCTGCCTTTCAACGGCTTTGGGGCTAGTAAATCAGCACATAGTACAATGTAAAGTCGCACCGTGCGACATGTCAACTAAGCAGGTAAAGTCACACCGTGCAACTTTACCTGCTTAGTTGACGTGCGACGGGTAGATACAACTATAAAATAGCAAGGTGACCAATACAACTACAGCAGAGGACTATAGCTGGCTTAAAAAAACAACTTAGTTTAAGATGCTTCTTTAGGTTGGAGGTTGAGTCTTTGGACGCTGAAAGGAGGTTGGTTGCTGGCAAGCAGAGGTTGCACTGCACGGTTATATTCTTTTCTCCCTTCTCTTTCCTTAATGTGAAATGCTGTTTGAATTTCCAAGATAGAAACGCATTCCTGCCCTGACTCTGTTGTGCCTGTTCCGGCTCCAGCGCTACCTCTAGCTCATGCTGCTCCTCCTCTTCCGACTCCATTGTTGTGAATGATCACGCAAATAGCGCTAGATCGCTTTTTTTCATTTTCATATAGGGGCTTCTGAGAAATGCATGGGGTTGCCTTAATTTATTTAGAGAGTGAATCAACTCGTGAAACAGAGAAGTATCATCATGTAATCCATTGATTTCAACAATGTAACTGTATTCTAAATACCAACTATTAAAATTGTAACTGTAGCGGAATACAGTTACTCATAATTCGTATTCTGAATACGTAACGCCGGTACATGTATTCCGTTACTCCCCAACACTGAGTGTGGTACAGGAACACCCATGTACAAGACAGAGAAGATCATTGGCTGTTCTCGTCCCAACATCCAGGATGTACTCCTGTCCAGGTGCCGAAGCAAGGCCCGCTGCAGTCTGGATGCCGGTAGCATTACAGCCAAGACCAACTGGCTCAAGAACAGCTTTTTTCCAAATGCAATCATCCTACTTAATCACTCCACTTAAATGAATATCTTTCATCGCATCTTTCATCATTTCAATTTCAATCAACCTTCTTTAAAGGTACTGTAGGACAGGTAAGCAAGTCATTTGAGCATAATTTGTTAGAAATGGCATAGCCATCTGTCAGCTATTAGTGAGTGAAATGTGCTGTGAGAACATATGTTTCTGAGTTGCGCCTACCTCTGTATGAGCCAATTTAGATTTTAGGTATTTTATTATTTTAAGTAAGGTATTTTGTCTTCATTTTTTTTTCTGGGTTTGGTTATGGGTAAAACAAAGAACATGCAGGTCAGCTCGTGGGTGTTCGATAATAAATACACAGTCAGCAAATTCAGCAGTTTGCTACGGTCAGAAAACTTTGGATGAACGATGAACCGACCAATCAAATGCAACTTTTTTGCTTTTCGCTTCTGTGTATAAAGAATCTTATATATGCATACCACTCCATCTTACCAGTATATACATGTAGCATGGACATCTCAAAAACAGCATTAGCAAAAGCAAACCACAGTTCACAAGGATTACAACTAAAATGGCCTGGCATGTATACTGTAAAGCAGTGTTTCCCAAAGCCTAGGTCGGGACCCACAGGTGGGTCGCACAGGATTTTAATTGGGTCGCCAAATACCTCTGCAAAATCTTAAGATTATTTTCATCTGCAGTACATACTTTGTCCACATGGGGGTGTTGCCGTTTCTACCCATTGGCATTAAGCTGCTGCTGCCCTCTCACGTTCAGCCTAAATCTCGCGGGCTCACATCAATACCAAACGATTTTCAAAAATTGTCGTCAATAAAAAAAATGAGCCTGTTTTTGATATTAAATGTGCTTGGATAATTATTATATGATGAATCTAATATAAAAGGCTGCTATAGAATAAATTATGTTTGTTGTACTAATGATATGAAAAAAGGAGAGCCTGTTAAATGCATTTGTTTGATGTAATTTATAAAGTTATATTTGAAATGTGTAGGCCAATATTGGTTTACTCATTAAATGATGAGCCTGTTAACTCACTTAAATGCATTAATCAATAATAAGTGCAAAACATGAAGTTATTAAAGAAATGTCTCTTTGAAATGTGTGGTTCATCCATTCAATAGGTCTATAATACAATAGTCCTAGCATAAAGTGATGGGGAAATGGCAGTGATAAGGTTCAGGAACGTACATTTATGTGCAATTATACTCTTCTCGCGATGCCATAACGTGAATTGGGTCGCGGTGGTTTGTCATTTTCAAAAAGTGGGTCCCCAGAAGAAAAGTTTGGGAAACACTGCTGTAAAGACAAGAACTACAATGTCTGCGACAGCTCCATTGTAGCTCCATTGTAGTCCAATGGAGCTACAATGAGGCTGCTCAGCTCTGCTGGCTGATGTGGAAGCTGCCACAATCTCTGTTATCAACTGTTACCGACAATGGATATATGTGGATGTCTTTGTTTTAAAACACTCAATGCCATGTTGGACTGATATGCTCGGGGGTAGTACTTTCCAAAAGTACTAAAGGAACTTTGGGTTGGGAAATGCAACACTGAACATTTCTGATTGACCCCATTTTCAAAGCAGTAAATCACAATCAACAAGGCAAATGGTGCACACAGCTCTGTCCATGTCGGTTGGCTGAAGGATTGGCCTGAATACATAATTTCAAGCTTTAGATAATCGTTAGGTTTTTTCAAACGAATATTCGGAGAGGAAAAAAAGTGAATTCATAATGCGTATCTTTCCCTGCCTGAATTGGAGCCAGCGGAGATCACTGCTGCAGAATCGCATTTTTATCAACTGATAATTTTTCCTTTTCATTTCTACAGTGTTATTTAAATAATGCAAAAAGCAAAACTACAAATCATGTACACTTGCTGCATGGATGTCAGTGACTTTTGGATCTACTCATTGGTCTGAGTAGCCTAAAAGTTTCCAAAGACACACGGCTTCCATAGTATGAGTAGGCCTACTTCCAATTACCACAAACCTTTAAACCACCTATTTGCTATAGGTGGTTCAAACTGTGCAAAGTTTTGATGAACGGCAGGACTAGTGCTTTTCACCCGGAGAGAAATCACACAGGCGCTATTGTGGGTGACCGATTGATTGATTGATTTTATTTGACCCTTTTTTTTTGCTATAAAATATGATACAGCTTTTGCACCATACATTAAGAAAAAAACAAAACAAACAAAGTCAGGATAACACAATAAAGCCCAAGGGCTTATTTCCATTGTGGTCCCTTAAGGGGGAGGGGGGGGGGAGGGGGCAGAGCAAGTGGCAGCAGATCAAGCATCAATCATCACATCCATACATATATTAAATACAATCATCCAACAATACAATAAATAAGAAAAACAATATACTATTCTGAACCATGGCATCTGAACCATTTTTTCAGAGCCTGCTTAAAACCTGCTACACTTCTAACCAGCTTTAGATCACCCGGCAACCTGTTCCACAAGCTTGTGGCTACATACAAAAACGACTCCTTACCTAGATTACTCTTAACTCTAGGGGGTACAAAATCAGTAGAGCTGCCCCTGGTAGAGTATCGGTGTACATCTCTCACTCTATCAAAATAATTGATTAAATACCTGGGGACAACCCCATGCACAATTTTATGTACCATGCACAGGTGAATTTGAGATACTCTGTCCTCAACTTTTAACCACCCAATAGACTCAAAATGAGAAATGTCAAGATGAGATCTCATGGGGAGGTTCAAAATGATCCTTAGAACCTTATTTTGAGCAGTCTGAAGCCTAAGTTTCAGGTGCTTTAAGACACCCTTATACCATGAGCAACATGCATAGTCAAAATAAGGCTGAATTAGAGCACTTGCCAGGGTAAGCAACGCTTTCCTGTCCAGAAAACTTGAAATTCTGGCCAAGAAGCGTACTCTCTGATTAACCTTGGCAAGTACCTTTTGCGCTTGGCCCACTCCAGACAGATGGCAGTCCAGCACACAACCAAGGTAACTAACAGAGTCCTTAACACTAATCTCATGATCTCCAACTAAAACTTTAAAACCAGGGGATCTTTTCAGTTTTATCTTTGATCCAAACAGTATGGCTTCAGTTTTCCCTAAATGAAGTGATAGCCTATTGTCTGACATCCACCTGCTGACTTTCAATAGTTCTTCACTGAGAGTTCTCTCCACTATGCTCTTATCTTTATGTGAGACCAATAATGCTGAATCATCTGCATACAAAAAAAGTTCACATGAGCATACAGATTTAAGGTCATTTATATATAGAAGGAAGAAAAGTGGGCCTAAGACACTCCCTTGAGGGACCCCACAATCTATGCTTTGTGGTTCAGATATTGTTCCCCCAATATCTACCACCTGCTTCCTGTCCTTCAAAAAAGACCTCACCCATCTGACTGCTAAGTCATTAAATCCAATGGCTTTTAATTTGCGTACCAAAATACCATGGTCAACGGTATCAAAGGCCTTCTGTAGGTCTAGCATGACCATACCACAAAAATTACCCTTATCTACCACCCTAACCCTCCTGATGTAGTCGGTTAGATACAGTAAACAGGTGTCAGTGGAATGTGATTTCCGAAAGCCAGACTGAAATTCATAAAGTAGATTTTGTGATGCTAAATACTTGTCAATCTGTTCATAAATTATCCTTTCAATTATCTTTGACAGACTACAAAGGATGGAAACAGGTCTATAATTTCCATGATCTAGTTTACTCCCTTTCTTGTAAAGTGGAATCACTCTGGCAAGCTTGAGATCATTTGGAAAATGTCCTTGCACAATAGACAAGTTTATGATATGGGTGATACATGGGGTGATAACCTCAGCAGCATCTTTTAAGAATCTAGATGGAATATTGTCAAAGCCAGTGGCTTTAGAGATATTTAGGCTTTTAAGCCGCTCGAGTACAACTGCCTCTGACACTTTTTGAAAAGAGAAGCCATCTACTTTGACCTCTTGCTGAGAATAAAAGTCAAGGATGTGACTTTCACCATACTGCCCTGACTGGTCAGGTAGTTTTTCCACCAGTTTACTAGCAACTGATGAGAAGTAGTTGTTAAAACTATCTGCCACTGTCCCCTTTTCTGCTGTTACATTATTCCCCAGATCAAGAGTTATGTTACTAGTTTTTGTTTTCAACCTGTTACTGTAGCCAAGCTGCTTGAGGGACTTCCATAGCTTACTTGGATCATTTTTATGTTCCTCAATTTTCTCATTGAAATAGGCCTTTTTAGCATTGACCACTAATCTACTCACTTAATTTCTAACCTTTTTGTACTCTGCCCAATTCTGATCATTCTTGTTTTTCTTAAATGTGTCATACTTCTTATTTCTCATCCTAATTGCCTCAAGAATATCGTCGTTTATCCAGGGTTCTGTCCTCTGCTTAATTCTTACAACTTTAAATGGGGCTAATTTATGTACAACTTCTAAAAACAAACATTTAAAAGAGCACCATGCTTTATCCACATCCACACATTGCAACACAGCAGACCAGTTTATTAAATTCAAACAGACGTCAAGTGCTTCTTTGCTATACCTTTTCAGTGACCTGATTCTTATAGAGCTATGGCAATTTAGCACTGCTTTCTTTATCTTTCGAGTGCAAAAAACAATCGAATGATCACTCAAACCATAATGTATTACCCCACTTTCTGCTATCCTGGACTTTTCTGACACTAGAACAAGATCTATAATAGTTTGCGTGGAAGAGCAAACACGCGTTGGCTCTTTGATCAGCTGATGTAAACTAAATGAGCGACAAAAATTCATTAATGCCTTATGGCCGGAAAGGTCCGTCTTTCGAGTGTCAGTATTAAAATCTCCCATCATAATAACTTCTGATTTAACAAAGTCCATGCACTTAGAACAGACTTCTTCCAAAAGTTCGTAAAACGTTGTCTGGTCAGGTGGCCTGTAGCATGCTCCAACTAAGATAGGCTTACTCTTCGGCAACAGAATGTTCAACCAGACCGCTTCGATTTGGTCATTATTCAAGTCCATTCTCTGATTAAAACCAATATCCGATCTCACATAAACACACACGCCTCCACCTTTACGGTTTCGGTCTCTCCTGATCAAAAAATAGTTCTCTATTTCAATTTCGGCGTCCTTAATGGAGTCATCCAGCCACGTCTCGGTAAAACACAAAAGTCCCACCTTATTGCTGATACTGAGGAGACGTATCTCGTTGATTTTAGGGAGAAGGCTTCTGATGTTAAGATGAAGCAAGTGAAGTCCTCTCGTCGAGAAGAAAGAATCCACATTTGGCTCACCCATGCACGCTTCCTCCAGAACAGCACAGAGCTGTGGCTCTGATTTCCTGCGTTGTTTACACTCCGTGAGGGATACCGTTGCGTTTCCCAGGCCCCGCTCTGTTCTCTCACGCACTCCTCCATCCTGGTCAGCTACCGTCATGGACAAAAGTTTGCCCCCATCGTTGCGTAGACTTGAAGGCCTACATACCACCTCTCCTGTCGCACTTTCCATCGCATTTCTAGGTCCAAAGTCGGGCATCGGACCGGGACATTGGTGTATATCTCCGGATAGTAGCAGGCACATACATATGATTAAATCGCTGGCGTTAATTTGCCGTTTGACTCCAGCCTTTGATTTTTGTTTGGCCTGGTACCAGCTGGGATATAGGAACGTGTCCAATAGAGTTTTCTTCCCATAGTCCGACTGTTTAGTAACTAAAAGTTTGTTTGGTAAGACAAAGTTGCTTTGTAAGCTTAAATCCAAGCCATTTCCAGGGCCATTGGCTAAAACATTCATTATAATCATGTAAACTAAAAACATCACAAGCACACCAAACTTGCCAGCTGCCATCTTGTCTTCCATCTGGCCTGAAATAACCTGGATTGCTGTGTTCTATCATATCTACCTGTTCTATTCATGTTTATTAAATTACCAACCCAATATTATTAGTAGGTAGAGCTTTTTGGGTTAGAGCTATCTGGTGTTATGTTATGTTAGGCCTTTAAGTTCCCTAGGGAACATAGGCCATCGATGAAACCCCTCCATCCTCTTCGGTCTTGTGCCTTCCGTTCCAGTTGTTGCCAAGTCAGCCCTTTTGTCTTCATCTCCTGCTCTGTGGTTCTTCTCCAGGTGGCTCTAGGTCTTCCCCTCTTTCTCTTGCCTTGTGGGTTCCATGTTAGGGCCTGCTTTGTAATTGATTTGTTTTTTCTTCTGAGTGTGTGGCCTATCCATTTCCATTTTCTCCTCCTGATTTGGGTCTCTTGGTTCTTGTTTGGCGAGTTCCCACAGGTTGGCATTTGAGATGGTGTTGGGCCAGTAGATTCCCAGGAGGCATCGTAGGCAGCGGTGGCTGAATGTCTGTAGTTTGTTGAGTATGTTGGTTGTTGTCTTCCAGACCAAGCCATTAAACCCCCAGCTTGTCACAACCTCTTATTTCTATGGCCGCAACTGACTAGTTGGCGTGCCACCATGGAAAACAAAATCCTGGGAAGAACATTTAATAAATATTATTATTGTTACTACCAGTTAGTTTAAAGTCCGTCTCTGTCAGTCTTGCTGATTCTCACACTGGATGGTAGGTGACTTTTTCATAAATAAATAGCATTTAAATCCTGAATTGAGATTTGAATGTTAACTGAACAAACTCAGCTTTACCATCAGTACTAAACCGAAAATACTCCAAAACAGGGGCAGAGGCATTTTGCTTTTTTACTAGTACTCTATCCCCACAACTCACAGTCCCCATCTTTCTCAATTCAGCTTAATCTTGGCGGGTCTTTAATCCGTGGTGGAAAGCGCAGACAACGGGCTAAAGGAACCTTTTAGTTCAATGACTAAAAGGTTCTTGGGACTAAAAGTAGTTCTTGGGACTAAAAGTTCTGGGTACGTTGGGTGGAAACAGCTTTTATTTCATCACTCTCTGGATGTTTGGTGCAAAATTGCCACTGGCAACACCTTGTTGGAGTAAATCCAGTTTGTCCCAAAAGGTTCTGACAGCTGTGTAGACATTGTAAACAGCCTTGTTGCTTCCCTGCATCTTGAGGTTCAGCTTGTTAAGATGATGAGTTATGTCCCACAGAAATTAAACTGAAAAACCCAATACTTGTCATTTAGAAATACAAATTGGTCTCCCCTTGCCCGATGATGAATGCTCTCAGCAGCTCTATCACGTCCATGAAGTGTGCAAGCATCACACACACTCCTCCGTGCTTGGCTAGAATCATGTCTAGGGCCGTTTGGTTTTGCCAGGCCATGCGGGAAGTGGCATGTACTTGTTCGCCTAGAGATTTAAATAAATCATACATATACTTGGAGAAACACTGCTGATTAAAAAATATATCATTAATCCAGTCTATATTTTTTAACACACCATGGGCACACAATACTGATGAGAAACCTGCAGCAATTTGATTTTGGGCTTTATTTTCATTTGAAACCCCCCTTGGCACTCCTATGGCATCTATCCATACTCGTGGGTCATCTTTGAACCAGGATATCTCTATGCTTCGTTTCTGGTGTGTGAGGGTACCGTGGTTGGTTTCGCGCAGATTGATTAGGGTGTCTAAGTCTCCGCCGGATATCATCGATGTTATCTGGGCTAATTCTACTCGGGCGCCTCTCCAGTCCCTAGGGTGGGTCGAAGTTCCTTACTTCCACACAGCCAGAATAAATCTGGTAGGCTACCTGTCGCATCTGATGCATAATCAAGTATGGAATCTTTATGCACATTTTAGTCTTGATCAAGTTGTTCTGGCAGTCCTGTCGGGGGCTAATATAATAATTGGCAGTGCAATTGTCGGGGAACTTTCCTACCCAGGGTCCATCATCGTGGTGACTATGGAAACACTCATGTTGGCCTATCACAGTTAGTTCCGACATGTGTATGTTTAGTGGTCTGGTCCAGTGTCCTACTGTTTTTTGTTGCATGATACATGCCGGCATGTATCATGCAGTCCCACAAGCAGGGCGGGCCGTCTGTCTGACTGTAGAGGATATCATAATGTACGGATACTCGAGGGGCTACAGGGGATAGGGGTTTATATCCCCCTAGTTCTGATTTGGACAAGGGTGTACCATCAAATGATGGATCTGGCTGTATGTCCACTGGTAACACATTAGCCATCGTGGGAACGATCGTTGAGGCCTACATGGCAGGTACATTTGTCAAGTCAAGTCAAGTCAAACTTTATTGTCAATTTTCATGTACAGGACGTACACAAAAACCGAAATGCCGTTTCCCTCGATCCCTGGTGCAAAAACAGTTATATACACTTATACAAATATAAATATTAAAAATAGATATAAAATAAGAATATAAATTAAAAGAGAAGAGAATATATACAGGTTTTTAAAAAGAAAGATATGTATGTATGTATATTATAAACAGTATGGACAGTATAAATAAATAGTATGAGACAGAAACTATCAGTGCAAATATTATTGCAGAGGTAATTCTTAAATATAGTTTGTAAAGTGACTGCATGGTGGTGGGGAAGAGGAGTCGTGTGCAGGTGTGTGGGGGTGGATGGGTGGGGGTTAATGTCCAGAGTTTGTGGGGGCAGAGGGCAGAGAAAGAAGGGGGGTCAGTGCTGGGAGGGAGTTCAGCATCCTGACGGCCTGGTGGACGAAGCTGTCCTTCAGTCTGCTGGTCCTTGCCTTTAGACTCCTCATCCTCCTCCCAGAGGGCAGGAGGCTGAAGAGGCAGTGGGAGGGGTGGGTGGAGTCGCCCGCAATGCTGAATGATTGCGGAACAGGCGTCTATAGTAGATGTCTTGGAGGGAGGGGAGGGGGCACTGACGATCTTCTCAGCTGCTCTCACTATGCGCTGCAGGGTCCTCCTACAGGATGCAGTGCAGCCGCCGTACCACACAGTGATGCAGCTGGTCAGGATGCTCTCGGTGGTTCCCCACTAGAAGGAGCACATAATGGGGGCAGGTGCTCTCGCTCTTCGGAGTTTGCGGCGAAAGTAGAGGCGCTGCTGAGCTTTGCCGGCCAGTGATGCACTGGTGCAGCTCCAGGAGAGGTCCTCAGTGAGATGCACCCCCAGGAACATGGTGCTGCTCACTCTCTCCACAGCAGCACCGTTGATGGTCAGTGGGGGGTGCTGGGTGGAGGCTCTCCGGAAGTCGACAACAATCTCCTTCGTCTTCTGCACGTTGAGAGATTGTTGTCTCTGCACCACTTGGCCAGTTGGCTCACCTCTTCCCTGTAGTTAGACTCATCGTTGTGGTTGATGAGCCCCACAACAGTCGTGTCGTCCGCAAACTTGATGAAGAGGTTGTTGCTGAATGATGGAGTGCAGTCGTGGGTCAGCAGGGTGAAGAGAAGGGGGCTGAGCACGCATCCTTGGGGGGCCCCTGTGTTCAGCATGATGGTGCTGGATGCGTTGCTGCCGACCCGGACTGCCTGCGGTCTTCCGGTCAGGAAGTCCAAAGCCAGTTACATAATGAGGTCTGCAGTCCTACTGTAGACAGTCCAGCTTCCTGATCAGCTGCTGAGGGATGATCGTGTTGAAAGCTGAACTAAAGTCTAGGAACAGCATCCTCACATATGAGTCCTTGGTCTCCAGGTGGGTGAGAGCTGAGTGGAGGACGGTGGAGATTGCATCATCAGTCGACCTGCTGTCCCAATATGCAAACTGGTATGGGTCCAGTGAAGGGGGGAGGATGGATTTGATGTGCTGCATGACCAACCGCTCGAAGCACTTCATGATGATGGGGGTCAGTGCAACTGGGCGGTAGTCGTTGAAGCAGGATGGAGAGGCCTTCTTTGGTACCGGGATGATGGTGGTGCTCTTGAAGCAGGTGGGGACAACAGCTTGGCTCAGGGAGGTGTTGAACATGTCTGTGAGGACATCTGTGAGCTCCTCTGCACAGTCCTTCAGCACACGACCGGGAATGTTGTCAGGCCCTGCAGCCTTGCGAGCGTTGATCCTGGAGAGGGATCTCCTCACACTGGCTGGAGAGAGGCACAACACCTGATCATCTGCGGGGGGTGGTGACTTCTGTGCAGGGGTGCTGTTGTCAGCTTCAAACCGTCCAAAGAAGTTATTGAGGTTGTTCAGCAGAGTGGTGTCACTGTCACAGGTCTGTGGTTGGGGTTTATAGTCCGTGATGGTCTGTATCCCCTTCCACAGGCTCCTAGTGCTCTGCTGTCGGTGAAGTGGTTGGATATCCTGCTGCTGTACTGCCTCTTCGCTAGCTTGATGCCCCGGTTCAGGTTGGCTCTCGCTGATCTCAGGCCAGCCTCATCACCTGCTCTGAAAGCAGCATATCGGGCTCCCAGTAAACCATAGACTTCCCCCTGTCAGCCATGGTTTCTGGTTGGCCCGTACTGTGATGGTCTTGGTGTCCGTGACATCATCAATGCATTTGCTGATGTAGGCAGTAACAGTGTCTGAATACTCCTGAATGTTGATGTGTTGGTTGTAGGTGGCTGCCTGCTTAAACATGTCCCAGTCTGTGATGTTAAAGCAGTCCTGTAGTGCTGAGGAAGCACTCTCTGGCCACTCCCGTACCTGCTTCTGGACCGGTCTGGTGACTTTGACCTTAGGCCTGTATGCTGGCATTAGCATAACAGTGGTGTGGTCTGAAGCACCGAGGTGGGGGAGGGGTGAGGCCTTGTATGCTCCTCGCAGTGTGGTGTAGACCAGGTCCAGAGTGTTATTTCCTCGTGTAGGAAAGTCTATGTGTTGGTACACATGAGGAAATACTGTCTTGAGGTTGGCATGGTTGAAATCACCAGCTACAATGAGGAGTCCGTCTGGTTGGGCTGTCTGCTGGTCACCGATGGTGCTGTACAGTTCACTCATTGCCTTGTCTCTGTCATTGTTGTTGCCGCTGGGAGGGATGTAAACAGCCACTAGCAGGATGGCAGAAAACTCCCTCGGCAGATAAAAAGGCCGGCACTTTATGATCATAAACTCTGCAAGGGGTGAATAGTGTCTGCAAACCACCACAGCGTCCTGGCACCAAGCATTCCTAATATAAACACAGACACCGCCGCCGCGGGTCTTACCTCCGTTAATGAGGGCTCTGTCCACAGTCCGCTGGGATGATCTCAGAAGGTGTAGCTCATCCAGTTTGTTGTCCAAGGAGCGTACGTTGGCGAGTACGATGGACGGTAAAGCTGGCGTGTATGGATTAGCCGCTAACCTGGCCTGGATACCTCCGCGCTTCCCTCGCTTCTGCCTCCTCGCGCACTGCCTGCGGCGCTTCCTCTGCGGGTGTGCTGCAGTAGTGGGGGTCGGTGTCGAAGCGGGCCACCGGAGTAGACCGAGATCGTGTAGCACCTTGGTGAATGCCGGGTTTGGCTTGCGGATAAAGTGGTTGCCAATTTTGAAAAGAGTCCTACGGCTGTATGTGTGCCTTCGGACGGACAAACGCGATGAAAACACAAAATCACTCGGGCACACCGACAAAGACAAACATGTATACACCACATTTTCGGGACAGAGAGGGGCCGCTGCGTCCGTACGCGGCGCCATCTTGGGTTCCAAGATCTCTAAAGGTTACAGTTTCGTTGCCAGTACATGTGCTGGCCCATAATCTTCCTAGTGTTCCCCGGTGTGTTTTAGCAGACCAGGGCCCTCATGTACGAAGACTTGCGTGGATTTCCTACTGAAACTTGGCGTACCCCAAAACCCAGAAAATGTCGTACATGGATCCGAACACATTTCTTTTGTACGTCCCGACCAACGTGGAACTGAGCGCAAATGCAGAGGTGGCAAACTCCTCCCTGTCCACACCCCATTTAAATATGCAAATCTATGTAAATAGGCCCTGGACCTGAGATTCACCTCTTTATCCGATCAGATAAAACAAGCAAGTGTGGCACTGAGGATATTTATATATTATTGCCACTTACTTAAATGTGTTATTTTATATTATGCACTTTATTTGGCATTTTTACAGACACCCCCCATTCAATTTTAAGCATTATTATTATTATTATTATTATTATTATTATTATTATTATTAAGTATTAAAGGCACGAGACCACCCGCGGCTATATAAACTGTGGGCTGCGCTGCGTTCTTCAGTTGGCAGTTAACCGGGACCAGTAAAGCACTGAAGACCAGCCGACTCACTTGTCTTTTTCTTTAATTTATTCTTTCAGAATAACATCTTTTCTAAAATATGCCAACCCTTGAGTCAGCTTGCACTCTATGGGTGTAACACAAGCATGAACAAAGGAAAGAAAAGACATTTCAGAGTCCGAGTTGGAGATTGTGGTGAATGACGTGGAGCCGCGGAGGGAGATTCTCTCTGGTCCCCTGTCAGCAGGGATCAATATGAAGAGGAAGGAAATGAGTGGGAGCGTGTGTGTGAGGCGGTACATGCCATGGGGTCCGAGCAGCGCACACACACACAGGTGAAAAAGAAGTGGTCGGATCTGAAGGTGGAGGTGAAGCGGAGGGTTTCTGCCCACCGCTTACTATGCGTCACTTTCATGCCGCACACTTGGAAGACCACTAGGTGGCGCTGTTTTTGAGCAAATTCCGTAACGCTAATAACTCCCGCATACTTTGTCGCACATTCGAAATCGGCTTATGAGCCAATTGTCATTGTTTGCAAGTAAATCCTCGCGTTCCCTAAATACTCGCTCACGTCGGATTGCACCATTTGCAAGGTCCTCTAACAACGCTAACGCTGCCATCGGTAATACCATTTTCTTCATCACATTGCGCATGCTTTTATATTCACCCGTTTAATTGCAAACACGGTGGGTGTGTTAATTGTTCATAAGTGTGTCTCTGACGTGCCCATCACTCTGATGACTAATTGTTTTTGACATTATTAACAGTTTCCCAGCGTCACCTCTAAGTGCTATACTGGCCGCACATTTCGTCGGGGCACAGGGGTTGTCGGCGGAACTTCTGTTGGAGCGGGTGTGGTGTCTTCTATCATGCTGCTAGGGCCACACTCGGATGTGGTGTAAGGTAGTGGTATTACGGTAAGGGTTGGCCATGGTGCCACGAGTCCCTTCTCCTAGTGCTTGGTCACAGTTATACTTTTGTTTTTCATACCACGCATTCTGGACTAATCTGGGATCTTTTATTGATAAGTGTTCGGGATGATGTGATGTCGTGATGGACAGCAGGGAGATGGTATTAAGTATCAAGGATAACATGTTGGAGTTCTCTTTTGCATTTATGCTTTCTTTTCTTGGTGACACGGATAAAATCACTTTCGTCATCTGATGGGTGTGGGTCTATGGCTAATTGGGCCCATTGATGTTCCTCGCGCTCAGCCTCAGAATCAGTTGTGTTACACTTATCTTCGATTGGTGGTCGTGGGTTCTGGCGTGATTGTCGTGATGATGGCCCTGGTTGTGGCAGTAGTGCCTCTGGCTCTGTCTCTGAGCTGGGGTCTGGAGGTGCTGGTATCTGCAGATTGGTCTGAATCTCAGCCAGTTGTCAGCTTGGCTCTGGTGCACATACGCAGTGGGTGATATGGAACCACACATCCTTGTCTCGCACTTTCAGAGCTGTGGGGGAAAGCAGAGTTATTTGGAAAGGGCCGGTTCGTCGTGGCTCATCCCACTTCCTTTTATGTGCCTTGATGTACACCCAGTCATTTAGGTTTTGTCGTTCTGGTATGGGGTTGTCATTTGAGATCAAAGCTTCCTGGACCTGCTGGAAGATGGCTAGGTGGAGAGCAGAGAGATGTTTTTCAAAGGTGATTAGTTTGTTTGGACATTGTTCCAATGAGGGTCCCTCATGTGGGCCTCTGAGGTACGCCATTGGCATTGGTCTTCCTGTCAACATTTGGTGTGGTGTCAAATGTGTCATCCAGTTACACTGACTTCTCATTCCCATCAGTGCTATTGGAATTAGCACTGATGCATCTACCCAATTGAGTTTGGTCTGATCGCAGACTTTGGCTATTTTAGCTTTTAGTGAACCATTAGCTGTTTCTACCATGTCTTGTGAATTTGGGTGGTACACACAACTTTTGAGATGTTTGAGATGATCATTAGCTGCCATTGTTTAAGCTGATTCTTTCTGGCATGCTGAATCTGGGAAATCTCTGCACAATGCTTTTACCACTGTTCCTCCATTCGCCCTTTTAGCTGGAAATGCTTCTATCCATCTAGAAAAGACGTCTATAATGACTAATATGTAGCGCTTGCCTTGAACAGGTTCTGTCTGTGGGGACTGGGATTGAGGCAACAGATGCAGGTGCGTGTTTTCTGTTGTTAAATCTGGCGCATGTGGTTTTTATCACCTCCCCTCTTGTGCAATGGTCTAGACCAGCCTTTCTCAAAGTGGGTGCCGCGGCACCCTGGGGTGCCCCGTGACTGTGTCAGGGGTGCCGCCAAAAAATTACGTATTCTGACATTTAATTTAAAAAAAAATAAAAAAGATCTGACATTTCATATAGGCCTATGACATATATGAATATATTGAATACATAAATAAATTCTTTCTTACATATGAATGGATTAATAAAATTGTAAAGTCATTTTAGTTAAACAAATATATAAAATTAACCATAAAAATCTGTCTCACGTAACGTGACGTCCCCACCGGTGTCAGCGTGACAGCGCAGCACACAGCACATTGTTTTATAATTTAACCGCGAAAATACATTTCACAAAGAGCAAGGAACAAGCATCATGGATCGTTTTTTAAAAAGACCGCACATTTAAAATGAGATTTGGTGACATGGAATTGGACAGGTTTTGGATATCAGTGGAAAAAGAGTATCCAGTGGCTTCAAGTAGCGCTGTTGCTAGTCACACCCCCCTCTCTCTCCCCTCTCTCTCTCAATTGCGGCTTATTTGTGTGCGTATGCGCGCTGCATGCGCGAATGTGGACCTCTCTCTCCCTCTCTCATTGCGGATTATTGTTTGCGTGTGTGTGCGTGTGTGTGTGTGTGCGTGCGCGTATGGCACGGATGGAAACAAGCACTATGATGGAAAAACATTCCTGCTATCTCTGCACTTCATTTGAGTTCTGCTGGTCTCAATTTGTTGGGTTCTTGTATTGCCTGTGTTGCTGTATAGCTTGGGCGGTCCACCTCTTATGGTTTTATGGCATTTGTGTCTCTGATTTATTGTTTTGTGAAGCACTTTGTAAACCTGTGTTTTTAAAGGTGCTATAAAGTTGCTATGAAGTTGTTATTATTATTAATATTTACAGTTGTATTATGCTCTGTTCATTACTGTCCTGTCTAAATAAACAGGACATTTGCATTTACGTTTAGGCTATGCAGTGTCGTTTTTAATCATATTTTACACTGGGGTGCCTTGAGATTTTATGCACTTTTGAAAGGTGCCCTGGCTGAAAAAAGTTTGAGAAAGGCTGGTCTAGACTATGTGCATCTTTAATGAGTGAATGTAACAGAGGTAGGTGCAAAAAAATGTCCATAAGCACCATGCCGTGCACCTCTGTCAATGGCTGATTGTGATTGTTTAGCACCTCGTTTGAGCCAAACAGATTTTTTATAGACACTGGCGTTCTTTTGAATGTTGATTAGTTCAGTAAGGTCTGGTTGTGGTGGACCTCTTCTACTACCAGAGCATGCATATCATGTCCTAACACAGCACTTTTGGCTGCTAAATCAGCTAAGTAGGTACCTTCTGTGTGTAAAATTCCCTGCTGTGTGGTGTATCTTTAAATCTTAATTGAGTTGCGTGCATGCGCCTAGGGTTTCCTATTGAGCATAGCGAGTCTGTCTTTTCACCTGTTGCTCAGTGAGCTTCAATAGTGTATCAGTGTGCATGACAACGTAAGTGTTATTAACATTTGTTCCTACTTGCTTGTATTGTAGTGCACTGGTTAACGTTCGTATATATTGCTACCGTTAGATTTAATGTGTATTTTGGTTCTGTTATATAATTCACCACAAGGTCCTGTGGGTACATCCCATCTTGCCAACTTATATCTATTGTCATCCACTGCTAATTGGCCAAGTGCTTAATGATAACGATAACTACAACAGGATATTGCTTTCATGCCGTTTTATCACGTTATATTTGATTGCTGTTTGGGACCGATATTGTTTATATAACTGCGCACCGCTGACTGCCGACGCGAGGCTCGGGTCACGTGACCAGTCTGTCTGGCTCCATGCTTTAATTCTGTTATTATTGATCCTGCACTGCCACCTAGTGGGTTTAACGGGTATTGTTGGAATCACGTTTGGAGAAATTTCATGCAGATTTGTACTTTCCTAACTCTTGTTTATTTCTGTATTTTTTAAGAACCACACACACACACACACACACACGCATGTGTAAAGTACAATAACAATAACCCTCAATGCTGAAGAATCCAATGTATGTCCAGTTGTGAATAAACCATTTGAAGTGGAAATCAACAGAATCGGCTGCATTTTCTCTAACCGGGAAATTAGGCCAGTTGCTTCACGACCAGAGTCATAAATCGCACATTGTCTTGTACATTCTGCCTGTATCTCTCCTGAGGTGCTATGCCCTTTAACCTTAACTACAGCCAATCTAGTAGAAAGGGAAATTGCAGTCAGTAAATCCGAAACCAAAATTTGATGTGATATGGGTTTACCATCAGTTGCTTTGAAACCACGCTGTTACCAAATCATGTATTACACCAAAAACATAACACGAGTCCTTATACTCCTTAACAGTTTAAAAGATGACATACCCTAGTTAAGGCCACCACTTCAGCTGCTTAAGCCGACATGTCTAAGACCTGTCCCTCCTCCACCTCTCAACCCAAATGGCTTTTCCTGTGATGGTTTCATATTCCCGTTACTTTTTAATCAAGTGAGTCAGTGACTTGGCCACGATTACTTGGCACGGCTTCCTGCAACAGGCCAGTATGGAAGGCTGGCCTGTTGCAGGATGCCGTGTATGGGGTACAATCAATAAATCCTGTCTGATTCTTATGTTCAGCCCATAGTGTGGTATAGATTGTAAATGTGGATGAATAGAGACAGCTACCTGTGCAGTCATGTGTAGGCATAATGGAGACACCACACAGCATTGAATCTATGGGTGTTACGCGGTGGTAGACAAAGTTAACAAATAGATGTGTTTATGTGTGGATGTTAAAAGTAACATATGTTTCGATGTGCTTGGGTGTTCAGCATAGCATAGCAGCATTAGGGGTTGGTGTTTGCAAGGTAAACCCATTACTTCCTGATGTCAATGAACAATCTAGCAGCTTGTACATTAGATCGCTTCCCAACAGATTGCTGAATTACTTTTCAATGATTACTTTAACCAGCATCTCAAAGTAGAGAATAATGTAATCATTCAAATTTGGCTGGGTGGTTAATAATACATGTTTCTAGTGTGACAAACTCTAAACACATATTTCCCTTTGGTTTACACAGACTTTCATTTACGTTTGGTTTCATTTCTATAATCAAACTGGAGACACAAAAATCTGGGTGCATTTATTTGGGTATGTGTGCGTTAGTGCTGAGGTAACTTCACTTTATAGCCACTAGAGGGAGACATACAGCGTAACAATAAAATGACATACATTTACCGCTAATGCTTTTCCAGACATTTGAGTAAAACTCACTTCAGAAAAGTTCAGAGTGTCTAAAAGGCCAATCCCAATAATTCATCATATACAACTTATACTACTATAATTTGTTTTAATGAAACTGATGATATGACTATTTATAACCCCACCCCCATAATGATTTGACAACCATTGTTCCTGGCTACAGATGGCCCATTGTTCTTAGTGCTCTTAACCCTGTGCCTTGTTGTCTGGAACATATCTGAACAATTTCATTACTCCCTCGCAAGAAACATAATAATAATAATAATAATAATAATAATAATAATTAGGCTATAATAATTATTATTATTATTATAATTATAATTATAATAATAAACAAATATTGTCATTGTTGGTATTATAATAATCATAATAGTTGCCATTGTTATTATGATTGTTGTTATTTTAATACATATATAAGAATACGTTTTGAAAAAATATCGACCACCTCCTTCCGCCCTAGTCATTCCTCAACTGTCCATCAATTGAATCTATCCGCCAAGATCCACCAAACAAGACCCCCCCCCCCCCCCCCCCCTCTCCCTCTCTCCATTTTGGTCTTATGGTGGGTGGAAAAGAATTAGGTGGCAAATGTGGGTGGGCTACATGGGGCTTGGGATTTAAAATAAGTCTATGAGAAGGGATTAAGCTGCAAGTCAAAAACAGAGTAAAGAGTGTGTGTGTGTGTGTGTGTGTTCGTGCGCGCAGAGAGAGAGAGAGAGAGAGAGAGAGAGAGAGAGACTTGGGTCTAATTAAAAACACAGCCATATTGTGTGGCCCCGAGGGCAGACTCTGAAGCTACGCTACAGGGTCTGAAGGGTGGGAGGGGTCAGGAAGGATGGGGCATAAAGTCTCACTGCTTTGACTGGCTGGCAGGGGACCAATCGAAGGGGGGGTTTATTTCCGCATTGGGATTATGCAGATCAATCAGACTGGCAGATTAGTCTACCCATAACAGTCTAGTTGGAAGGAGATTAAAAGCTACTTTTAAAGGGTTTTGTTGGTGAACACAATAAACTTGGTCATCAAGAAAAAAGCAAAGGTCATCAAATGGCCCACGGATGTATGATGGATGATAGGCTACATCCTTCCAACTGATCTCAAATCCCATGGTTGCTTTTCAAAATAAAAAATATAATTAGCGAGATTTCGATAATTTAGAAATATTACCACAAAGTTTAAATAGGTTAACAAAAATCAATGATTCAGCCTGCCAATAAACTCAGTACTGTTGTAAATGTCCCAATGTAACTATAGTGGATGTTGTCTGTGTTGTGGACCAGCCTGTTGATCATTAGGCTATATGAAACACATGCAACACAATGTTTTGTTTTTCATAGCAAAGCATAAAATAAAACCTTTAAAATAACTTTTACTCTTAGTTAATAATAATAATTATTGTTAAAATGAATTATTATTATTATTATTATTGTTATCAATTGTTAATAATAATAATAATAATAATAATAATAATAATAATAATAATAGAATACACACTACTATATACATACTATTCTATTGAAAATGATAGATCTGTGCTTTCCAGATTGTGTACCACATGGCTCAGGGGTTCAGTTTGAGGATGGTTAACTACCCTTTTCATCACATTAGCTAAAAATTCCTTCAACTGTGTGTCTAAATGGATGGGCCCCATATCAGGGCTAGCGCCCTGCCGGGAGGGCATATGGACTGCTTTGTTGGCAGGAACAGTGTGTGTGTGCAGGGTCCACCAATCACTGCCCTCGCCTGGGGAGTTAAACAAATTGATTGGCAGGCTTAGTGCTTGGTTGGTAACGGCTAGAGGGTCTGCCCATTTATCCAACCACATCTTGGAGAATAATATACAGCTATATTAACGGCAAGTGATGAGGTTAGGATTTGCATATTTTCAGTCTGTCTTCATAAATCTCATCATAATTTATTATAAAGACCGAATAACTTGTTTGTGTTTACAATGATAAACTGATGATAAACTTCTGCTGCACACCATGTGGAAGTTTCTCTTGCACACGTAAAACATGCTTCTGGAGCCTCAAATGTAAATGTTTGTTTTAAAAACCTTGTTAATGGCAATCTCCTCAAAACCGGATTCACCCCAACCGTGCGAAAAACGACTCGCGAAAAACGACTCGGACAAAAGACGCGAGCGCCCATCCGCGGAGATAAAAAAAAAGACGCAAGATGAAATGCCCACCAAGGCGACTGCGCAGCCTGTGGATCAAACCAAGCTTCACCAGAAAGAAGCTTTAAGTACATCAGTCATGATAGCACCAATGTGAAATGTTTCTCAAACGAATGTCTCAAATTGTACAATATGCCTAACACCAATGTGTTGCTGATGTGATTTGTTATTCGTTCGTTCCTATAGGCCTACGTATAATTAAAAAGGTTAACGTCATTGTTGCCCTTATTATTGTATCAAACTCACCTGCTAAGGTAGTCTAACTGAACAATGTAGGGCTTTCCTTTTGCAATCCCTCAAACGAAAAAACACAGCCGTTTTGTCTGGAGCACAATATAACTATTAAACCTGGTAGGCCTAATAGGCTACACCGCGTGACTTATAGTTCTGATTGTAACGGATATATGTGACTTGATAAATACTTAGGATATATCTCCAAATGCAAGACGCAGCTTGAGATTAAACAATGTCTGTCAGTCTTAATGTCTAATTTAGCCGTGTATTCTCAAAACGAAAAAAAATAGCCGCGCAAAAGAAGAGAAATAAAAAATAATATATAGGCCTAAGCACAACACCATGCCAGAGAATGTCTAATAAGGAGAGAAGTTCCACTCTCGGTTTACTTCCGGGTTCTGAACTGTTGCAGTTCCCCTCTGGTTCCATGTGAGGGCGCTCACATGGTGAGTGCAGAATGAATGGCGGTCTATGGAGCTATACCCCTCAAACTCCACTTTTCTCAGGATATAATTTTTTGTCTAGTAATTTGAATGTTGCTTTCGAAAGGGGATGCAAAGAAATTACATATTCCTGGGTGTTACATTTTTTAGAGTCACTTATTTGCTTTAAAAAAGTATTTTAAAATGTCAATGACGTCATACACTCACCGGCCACTTTATTAGGTACACCTGTCCAACTGCTTGTTAACGCAAATTTCTAATCAGCCAATCACATGGCAGCAACTCAATGCATTTAGGCATGTAGACATGGTCAGGACGATCTGCTGCAGTTCAAACCGAGCATCAGAATGGGGAAGAAAGGTGATTTAAGTGACTTTGAACGTGGCATGGTTGTTGGTGCCAGACGGGCTGGTCTGAGTATTTCAGAGACTGCTGATCTACTGGGATTTTCACGCACAACCATCTCTAGGGTTTACAGA
Organism: Merluccius polli; assembly: GCA_030340625.1. Classification (NCBI taxonomy): domain Eukaryota; kingdom Metazoa; phylum Chordata; class Actinopteri; order Gadiformes; family Merlucciidae; genus Merluccius; species Merluccius polli. The sequence goes on from JAOPHQ010005122.1 coordinate 416,741, forward strand.
GAATGGTCCGAAAAAGAGAAAATATCCAGTGAGCGGCAGTTCTGTGGGCGCAAATGCCTTGTTGATGCTAGAGGTCAGAGGAGAATGGCCAGACTGGTTCGAGCTGATAGAAAGGCAACTGTAACTCAAATAACCACTCGTTACAACAGAGGTATGCAGAAGAGCATCTCTGAACGCACAACACGTCGAACCTTGAGGCGGATGGGCTACAGCAGCAGAAGACCACACCGGGTGCCACTCCTGTCAGCTAAGAACAGGAAACTGAGGCTACAATTCGCACAGGCTCACCAAAATTGGACAATCGAAGATTGGAAAAACGTTGCCTGGTCTGATGAGTCTCGATTTCTGCTGCGACATTCGGATGGTAGGGTCAGAATTTGGCGTCAACAACATGAAAGCATGGATCCATCCTGCCTTGTATCAACGGTTCAGGCTGGTGGTGGTGGTGTAATGGTGTGGGGGATATTTTCCTGGCACACTTTGGGCTTATTAGTACCAATTGAGCATCGTGTCAAAGCCACAGACTACCTGAGTATTGTTGCTGACCATGTCCATCCCTTTATGACCACAGTGTACCCATCTTCTGATGGCTACTTCCAGCAGGATAACGCGCCATGTCATAAAGCGCGAATCATCTCAGACTGGTTTCTTGAACATGACAATGAGTTCACTGTACTCAAATGGCCTCCACAGTCACCAGATCTCAATCCAATAGAGCACCTTTGGGATGTGGTGGAACGGGAGATTCGCATCATGGATGTGCAGCCGACAAATCTGCAGCAACTGCGTGATGCTATCATGTCAATATGGACCAAACTCTCTGAGGAATGTTTCCAGTACCTTGTTGAATCTGTGCCACGAAGGATTAAGGCAGTTCTGAAGGCAAAAGGGGGTCCAACCCGGTACTAGCAAGGTGTACCTAATAAAGTGGCCGGTGAGTGTATACTGCTTTACGGCAAGCCTCTCCCTTTCCCTCAAGGCATCGACAACACAGCGGACACAGGTTAGGCTCTCTCCTAGCCTAGTCCTAACTAGACCTTCGTACTCATTTCATTCATACTCATGGTCTAGAACTGCTATAGAGACAAACGATTTCTCACTTGAAGGCGGGTGCTGTTGAAGTTTAAAACCTATTGGCTCTGCCCAGTGCCACTCTGGATCTGCCTTAACCAATTGCTAACGTTTGGTCATGACGTATTTCATGTGCCGGAAACCACGTTGCGCGCAGTACACTGTATACAAACGGCAGATGCAGTGAGCATGGGGTTGTGTGGAGATGTCTGTTAGCGATTGCTGCAGGCTTTGTTCATCCAATTTAAGAGTTCTAGGAACATATGGTCATTCTAAATTAATCTTTGATAGTAAAGACCAAGATAATGCTTGCAGTCAACTGTCGTAGCTGGGTCTACAACTGAAATTTGCGCACAACCTATACGTCACTGTTCTCAGGCCGCGCCTGTTCGCTGATGGGAAGGACAAACTTGAGGGAAAAGAAATCGTTCTAACATACAGCACTCCCAGACCTAGTACTGAAGTGAAATGAAAATTGAGCGGAAGTACGGAGGCGGGCGGAACCAGGCTAGCTCTCTCCCTGTCAATACAAACAATTCAACCAAAAAAAGTTGCTGTGTTAAAAACTTGGGCGAAGAAGTCCACCTTAACATTCTGGTCCCGCTTCGGATGCCAAGATGCCATCAAGCAGGATCTTTGGTCGTAATCAGTCCTTCACTGACCAATCAGCGTTCATTAGCAGAATGCTAGCATGTTATGGGCAACAACAACTCGTCCTGTAAGAAATCGAAAGGACATAAGTACTCGTTCATTCAACTTTCGATCTATAACCCATGTTGAACTTGTAAAAACTACAATCAAATCTGAGATTTCTCTAGGGCTGTCCCGAATACCATATTTTGGGCTCCGGAGCTTCGGTAGTAATCGACAGCGAATATTCGAATATTCGGGGGGGGGGGGGCAAAAAAAAAAAAGAAAAAGTTTTTTATGCCAATTGCCTTAGCCCCAGATGTTCCCACATTACTCCTTATTAGGGATGGGCATAATTAATCGATGATCGATCATTGATTGTTAAGAAATGTGTCGATCAATTTATATTGTTATCGATCAAAAGGACGTTGTGTTGCATACTGTGAGTCTTGAAGCGGTGCGGTGATCGCGGCTTTAGTTCCCCGTGTCTGATCGCTGTAATTCGGAGCGTGAATATCGGTTGAATATCTAATATCTTTCTAACTTTAAAAAACACTTTAGTATTTTTAAGACGATAGTCGCACATCCCTCGTAACTACGCCGTGAAGGTGAATCCTCCCGGACTCCGCTATTAACATGAACCGCTCCGCAGGAGAAGCCGCACGTCCACACGCACCGGACACCAGAATACCAACACGTGTTTTCCATTTGCTTGCTGTTAAATAAAGTTGTGTGCAGTTATACGGTTAAATACGATTATTGATTAATGACCGATCGCGTACTGCGGTCAAGCGGTTCGCGTGGTCAAGCCAGCCGCTCCAACATTTTAAATACTTCCATAACTGACATTTTAACAAAACGTTCAGCCTCATATATGTTTTCTGACTAAGGTATTGCTTTTAGATAGTTCATGCAATTGTTTCTAAATGTGTGGCTCATCTTTTTGTCGCGAGCCTTTTTCCGAGCGCCGGCTGCATATTGTATAGGCATATGTCGGCCTTTTCCCCTTTTTTCAAAACAGTTATACAGTTTAATGCCCACTTTTACTGCCTTGTTTGATTATTGTTGGCCGATTAGTAGGCTACTTATTGTAATTGGAATACAGACTTAGTCTTGTTGAATCTCCAAACCTTTAAGAGCGCATTGTTCGGCTTTTACGAGCGCCGCATAGGCCTATAACCAGGGACGGGCTGCCATAGGGAGGTTCGGCCGGACGATTTCAGGCCGATTATTTTGTATTTTTTTATTTTGTGTATTATTATTTTTGGGCCGGTCCAGATTATTGGGCCAGTCCAGGACTGTCATAATACGGTCGTAGGTCCGCGGTGCGCTACAAACGCTACAAACTGAAGCCTGACGTTCACTGCTGTGAGTGATGTCACGCGCCCAAGCTGAGATGGTATATATTTCCACATCTTAACAGTCAAGTATAAATATAGTACAAGAATGTGCTGACGAAATGTATTTTGCGGTTCGCCTTTAGTGATAGCCTACATTTAGAAAAAAAAAAGAAAAAAAAAAAAAAAAAACGAATATCCGAATCCCAAAATTGAAAACCGAATACCTACCCAACGAACGAATATCCGAATAGTCGAATATTCGGGTCCAGCCCTAGATTTCTCAATGAGAATCAGGTGAAAGCGACAAATTTAGCCATCTAGCTCCATCTGCTCCCATTCATTCTGCACTCATGGGCGATCGCCCCCAGTGGAGCTCTGGTGGAACTGCAACCAAATTTCGGTACAATGGGACTTAATAGGGAGTGGACAGGCTCTCCGTAGACGGGCTCTGACCATGCCCTGTCATGATCCGACGCGGAAATAGGCGGAGCTGGATCGCGGGCACGTTTTAGCCCGGCATGGATGCGTGGCAACGTCAACAACAAGTGTTTGAGAAATGTTTCAGATTGATAAATATATATGTGTGTAAGTGTGTGTGACAATATAAAGACAATGTGAAATGGCTTTGAAATTAATGAAATTAAACAGAAAAGGGCACATTGTTTGAGGCTTGTCTGCTTACTAGACAATTACTAATCACAAGGCGATTTTATCTGTGTATGAGTAGTGATTCTATTTCAAAGATGGGCCTTTATGGGGACTGGATTAAGGGTAACTTGACTTATGAATTGATTAATTTAACAATTTTCCAGGAAGTTGTGTGTGTGTGTGTGTGTGTGTGTGTGTGTGTGTGTGTGTGTGTGTGTGCGCGTGTGCGTTTGTGTGTGTGAGAGAGTGTGTGTGTGTGTGTGTGTCAAGTGTGGTTGTAATACTGTTGTTATACTGTATTTTATGATAAATGTAAAGGGGCAACTAAGACAACAGACAGACAACACAGACAGGCTGTGTAGTGAGCTGTGCCAAGGTGAACGGACCAGTAGCCACACAGATTAAGCAAAGCAACAATTAGCCAGAGCCAGTCAAGCCAGCAAAACAAAAACAACTCGGGGTTGAAGTGTAGTTTGTCCAATATCAGGCCAAGATACATTAAGCCACACACACTCACACTTTCACATGCACAGAAGACACAGTCAGTGTGCTTGCATTGGCTGTCCATGCTGGACAGGCCCAGCTGCCTGTATTGGCCAGCCACAAAGCACTGATGTTAATGACAGCAAAAGGCACAAACAGTATGAGACACATTATCAACCAAAACCCAAACAGACCCTTGAATTATATTCTTTGTATCTAATGTAATGCTTTCATTTCAAAAGAAGATATTCATTGGACGTGGCGGGAGGCAGAAGTTGTACAATTGCTTTGTTCCAGAATAGAAGTCATATTTGCTACACAGCTTGAGTTTCACGCCTTTTGTGAGTCACATTAAAGGAAAAGTTATAAAAGCGTGTGTGTGTGTATGTGTGTGTGTGTGACCTTGTGCTTGTGTTCAGCCATTGTTGTAATTGAACCAATGGTCAATTTATTCAAGTGTGCTTGCGTGCGCACTTGCATTGAACGCACCATTGATTCTTTGATTATTACCTTATTTAAATCAATGTGCTTATATATATATATATATATATATATATATATATATATACACACACACACACTCACTATTAACTAGTTGCTTATTAGCATGCATATTAGTAGCATATTGGCTCTTTATTAGTCATTATAAAGCACTTATTAATGCCTTATGCCTAATTACTGCTTGATAGTAAGTAAGTAAGGAAGTTGTTGTTCTATTGTTATGTAACAAAACACAAAACTTCAAGTGTTAATAGTGTCCAAATAATTCTAAATGAAGTCTTTCTAACTCAGAATATGTTCCCCATTCTAAAGTGAGGTCTTGCTTATAACTAATTCACTAGTAGTTTGACACATATTAACCCACACAGGTTCCCTATTCTAAAGTTGCCTCCTCTTCACAATTAGTAAATCCATTATAGCACACAACTACTGCAATTAACAGACCCTAGTCTTATTTATTAAGTGTCCACACTGGAACGACCAACAAGGCATGAAGCCTATTATATTATTGTAACCCTATAAATTGGGTGATTATATGAATCTCCAGACTCTCGGAGGCGAGGAATAAAGACGGGTTACAGGAGTTATACTTAAGGACTTTATTTAACTCTCCATACAAGAACACGACCACTTCTCCACTGCCGAGCCTGCGCTTCAGCATGTTTTGCTCTTTTGTGTCCCCCTTGGTACACTCCCCCCGGAACCAATCTCATTCCCTTGTATACATCCCATAGGCCTAACACAATGAACATAAAATATAGGCCACAGTCTTCCCCTGCTACCAGAAGAAACATCCACGTTTCAACACAACATATACACATTCAAAAGTGCCCACATAAACCCCACAGTGTCACAATATCTCATAAAGTCAGGAACAATACAGCCAAAACACATTGGCTAGCACCAAGCATGAACCGGTGCAAGAGACAACTTACTTCTCCCAAAACAAAACAAACTCAGGGAAAAAACAAAAATATATAAATGTCCCACCCAGTAGTAGCTTAAAAAACAAACAAACAATTAAAGCTCCAAGGAGCTGTGTGCGGGACCTCGCCGAGTCTGTCGTGGATAGTGTCGCGACAGGTTGGTGTCTGTCGCGGTCCATGCAGTGTGCGGTAGACCGGGGCATTCACAGGGAGACTTGTAGTAGCTAACATTAGGGTTAGGGAATGGCACACATGGCATCACAGTGTGACATTTGATTCAAAATGGCCAACTTTGACGACACGCCACGGCCACGCCCCCTTTGACGTAGAGTCACAAAGAGCACAACGTTTGTTTTGCACCGTATTCTGACTGTACTGATGGATTTTGAAGCAGAACAAACAAATTCCCTGGGGAGTTTGTTTACAAACATCGGAAAAAAGTACCACTGAATGAAAAATGGCCAACTTTGACGGCACGCCACGGCCACGCCCTTCGACGTAGAGTCGCAAATAGCACAACTTTTCTCAAGTAACATCTTGTGAGTGTACTGAAGAATTTTGAAGCCCAAGCGACAACTCCCCTGGGAGGAGTTCGTTCAAATACAACGGCAAAAAAGATCACAAAATTGAATATGGCCTACTTTGACGCCACGCCACGGCCACGCCCTTTGACGTAGAGTCGCAAATAGCACAACTTTTCTCAAGTTCCACCTCCTGAACGTATAAAAAAAATTTGAAGCCCAGGCGACAAATCCCCTGGGAGGAGTTTGTTCAAATAGGAGGCGAAAATTGAAAAATGACAAAAATTGAAATTAAAATATCTGACTTCCGGTGGGTTTTGGGGTATGGGTCCAAGAGGTCTCGGACTGGTGCACGTGCCTACCGAGTTTCATACATTTCCGTGAAACGTGGTGTCGGGGCTGTTTTTTTAATTCCCTGTAGGGGGCGCTACAACCACGACTAACACGATTTTTGGTACCTGAGCTCCGGGCACTAGTCTACACATGTCCTGTGAATTTCATATTCATAACTATTACGGTCTTTGTACAGTGATTTATGCTGACATTAGAGCGCCACCTAGTGGCGGAATTTGTTTTCCTTTTGAAGTTAGCCTCAGGGAGCCATGGGCTATCATCGTACCAAGTTTCGTTTAAATCGCACTTGCCGATGTGGAGATATAAACTTCTTAATTTTAAAGAGCACCACCTAGTGGCGATGGTCTGAAAATGTGTACGATGGTTAATGGAGGTATAAGGAACTATTGACCAAAGTTTGGTGTTGAACAAACATACCAAAGTGGAGAAATGGTCCACTTGCTTTTTTAACGTAAAATCTAGACCAGTGATTCTCAAAGTGTGGTACGCGGGGCTCTCTCTAGTGGTACGCCAAAGAATCACTGAAATAAATATAAATAAAATAGACAGCAACTGTTAAGTGCAAAACACACTTCCGCCGCAGCACCGCGGCACATCATATGACGTGCATCAAGTACCCCTAGCGCCCATGCAAACACACTGCCGCCGCAGTGCCGCGGTGCATCATATGACACGCGTCAAGTGCCGCCCCTAGCACCCATAAAGTCCAAAACACACCGCCGCCGAACGGCGCACATCAAAACAGCCGCTCCTATTATTTTCTATGTAGAACCCCCACACCGCCGGCGGCAAGCGCCCACCGGCACGTGTCGACACGCCACCCCGCTACACTTCACGCCAGTGTCCTATTTCACAGCGTCGCCGCCTCTGAAAAGGCGCTTTATTCTTTTCTTTTTTTTTTCTTCTGCTCTGGAGACGACTATATTCCTGTTGACGCAGCGCGACGCTTCCTATGGGTGCTAGGGGTGGCACTTGACGCGCGTCATATGACGCGGCGCTATGGTGCGGGGGTTGTACATAGACAGGGGTGCACATAACTGGTACGCAAGTACGCATGCGCGCCCATAATCAGCGATGCGTAACGTCACTTGTGCCACTACAGCGCTTTTGCGTAACTCACCATCAGGTCATCAAAATAAAACTACACGTGTATCTTGTACTACTTCTGCGTTTCCCCACCTGCAAAAAAAAGGCAAACGGACCGCTGTGTGCTCTGTGCACCGCGCGCACACTGGAGAACTGCGCAAAATCAGCTGATCGCAACGTCCGTTACTGTGAGACATCCGTGCTCATCCGTACTGTGAGACATCCGTTACTCGCTCCGTGGCAGTGACGGACAGGACCCCCGCCGCCACCCCCCGTCAACAACTCCACCCGCGGTGGAATCGCCTTTATCATTATCGAAACGACGCTACGTGTGGAGTGCGTACCGAACACCATCTCCTGGTACTCAAATGAGTAACTCACTAAAAAAGTTATGTGCAGCCCTGTACATAGAAAATAATAGGGGCGGCTGTTTTGACGCACGTCGTTCGGCGGCGGTGTGTTTTGGACTTTACTTGCAGCTATGCATACAGCCTGTTTTGTTATTTTTTTTATGAAGTGCAGTACATTTTTTACTTAACATTTAAGTACAGTACAGTTTTACTTAATCTTTAAGAACAGTTGTTTTGTTTTTTTACATTTATTTAAGTACAATGTTTATTTAACTTTTATGTGCAATACATTTTAATTGAATCATTATTTAAGTACAGTTTGTTTGTTTTTTCCTATATTTAAGCACAGTCTTACTGTTCAAACTGTGTAATATGTTACAGTGGCTGACAATATTAAATATACTTATTTAGGAATAAAGCCTCTGCCTTGTTTTTGATGAATACTTAGGCCTACTACGCTACTGTATAGTGTTGGTCATTATGGTGGTACTTGGAGAGCCAAGTATTTTCTGAGGTGGTACTTGGTGTAAAAAGTTTAAGAACCACTGATCTAGACAAATGTAAATATTTATAGTGCGCTTATTTTTTGAAATATCAAAATACTTCGCATGACTTTTTTTCATGGGATAGTCTGGAGATGCTATGTGTGAAGTTTAGTGCGAATCGCAGGAAGGCACATGGTTGGAACCCATACACATAGTATTTTGGAGTTTTCGCGCTGTAGCGAAAACATTTCTTAGGCGGAAGTGGGCGTGGCCTATATGAGGAGGTGCACCCATGATTCCTGCATGTGTGGGTATAAGGTTTATGAATGTGCGACCAAGTATGCGGGAGTTATGAGCGTTACGGAATTTGCTCAAAAACAGCACCACCTAGTGGTCTTCCAAGTGTGCGACATGAACGTGACGCATAGAATATATAATTTTTCACCAGCCCCGACAACTTTGCCAAATAAAAACAGTCAAATGTATACGTTGAGATGGTGCAAATCGCCGGCAAAGTTCCTAGAAATAATAATAATAATAGGAATAATAAACACACCAATTTCAATAGGGACCTTCCAGTTTCACTGGCTCGGTCCCTAATAATAATGGCAAAACTTGTGTATGTAAAGTGTCTGCAGGTGTATCTCCCCAGTAGGCCTATGTCACAAAACTCCCAAACCTGGCAGGTGGCTTAACCACTCGCCCACTGCGTGTAGTTTTAGCAGAGGCAACAGGAGTAACCGAAGAAACCCTATTAGGGACATCCTTACGTGGGGATTTAGAGGGGCTGGAAGGGGGGGTAGAGTACAGACTAGACAAGGTAGAGACAGGAAGGCCCTGCTGAACACGCAACCCACCCCCTGTTAAATCAACTGTCCTACCCGGCTGACCAGGCACATATGGTGGGATAGGTGGTTGAAATTGCAAGGACCCTGCACTTATGCTAGAGGGAAATGGATTTGCTCCAGAACTTTGTGACACCACTGATGGGGGCAAAACAGTTGGCAGATCTAATAGGGAGCCATTGAAGGACTTGAGACGGTTATGATGCACCACCCACCCAGGGGCGGACTGGGAACAAAAATCGGCCCTGTCAATTTTGTCCTGGACCGGCCTTGGAGTTGCGCGATTGTTGACCGGGGGGGGGGGGGGGGGGGGTGCTGCATGATTGTTGACGGGGGGGGGGGGGTGCTGCGCGATTGTTGACGGGGGGGGTGCCGCGCGATTGTTGACCGGGGGGGGGGGGGGGTGCTGCGCGATTGTTGACGGGGGGGGGGGGGGGGGGGGGGGGATTGTTGACGGGGGTTTTCAAAAATAAATGGATGCATTTATACATGACAGGACGCAGGGCCACTCATGGGCCGCTGGGCAAATATATAATTTAAAAATGTCGGCATTAAAAAAATAAATAAATAAAATTCCGAGGCCACCGGCCCACATGTGGACCGGCCCACCGGGCATTTGCCCGGTTGTACAGATTACCAGTCCGAGCCTGCACCCACCTATGGGACTGGGGGGTCCTGGGGTCTGTAATCTCATAAGTTACCCCTAAACTGTCCTCTTTGTCCAAACGCTTCAGGATCTTATAAGGGCCCTTCTTATAAGAGCTAGTTTGTTGTGTTTTTGAGCTGGGTCATCCAATAAAACCAAATCTCCTTCTTGGTGTGGATGAAATGACACCCTTTTGTCATACTGTCCTTTCTGCCTCAATTTAGCTGCAATATACCTATCTGTGGCCTCCCTAAAGACATGTGAAAGATGGGTGCAAAGATCTCGGATCAAGGAGACATTAACTGGTAGGCGTGGTTCTTTGCCATGCGCAAGCATAAACGGAGAATAACCTGTGCTCGAGTGCACACTAGAGCTGTATGCTAGTTCTACCTGAGGCAAGCACTTATCCCATTCTCCCCCGCTTTGGTAAAGGTAGCCAGTTGGTCTTTCAACATCCTGTTTAGTCTCTCAACCATACCATCTGATATAGGTGTTTAACTAAATCTGACACAAACTGTCTCCCTTGGTCTGTGTGTATCGACTTTGGAACCCCATGTTGCCTGATATAATGTTCAAAAAGGCACTGAGCAACCGTAAGTGCTCGTTGATCCTTTAGTGGATACAAATTCGCAAAGCGGGTAAAAAAAATCTACAACAACCAAAATGTACCTGTTCCCTGTGAACTAACTTGTAGCTCTGTTATATCAGCCGCAATTCTCTCAAAAAGGTCTTTCTGCATGAATTGACTGTAATTGAGCCCTTTCTTGAGGAGTGGGTGAACTACGGGACTGACATGCTAAACATTCAGTGCAGAATTTGTACACATCCCATGACATGTTAGGCCAATAACAAATCTGTCTCGCTCTCAACAGGGTACGTTCAGCACCTAAAGCCCTATTCGCCCGGGATTAGTATTACCTGGGGACCTCATGTGATTTAGTAATTATCCCACCACGTCTGGGTTTCGTGCGGCGCATTCGCACGGGATAAGCGAAGTCTGTGTTTTAACTCGAATTTACTGACATTACCCCCCGGATATGATGTTGGCCGATGATATGATAAATAACAATATGTTCCTTACCGCATGCTGCCATGCATGTCATCCATCTAATCATCTTTCGAGATTTTGCTCTTCTGATGGATTTGAGCTTGCTCTTTCTGCGAATGGGTCTCCATGCTGTGTATGAAGATGAGTCTCCTAACTTTGCACCCAAAATGCTGTCAAAACTTTCATTTATAATTGCCAACTTAGCCTCCATAATTCTCAACTGGGAAAAAGGCAGAAAATGGCGCGGAAAACACAAAAAACAACCTCAAATCACAGAGATGCTGATTCGCACTAATATTATCACATGACCTCTGTGTTTGGCAAAATATGGTAGGTAATTTGCGTGGAATTTTTACTTTACAAATTATGGACATGGCAGATTTGCACGGGATTAAGATCACAGACGACCTCCGCAATTATTACAAATTACTAGAGGTCGCCAGGTAATACTAATCCCGTGCGAATAGGACTTAAGTGTCCACAATGTTCATCACCATGCAGCCATTTTAAAGCTGTGGGAATGAAGGCTTCTGGAATAACTACCTCATAAGAGTGTGGCAAGTGTGGAGATGGTTTGACCACACAACGCAGAACACCATTGTAAATGGATAGCTTCGTAAATTCCTGCCAGAGTTTCCACAATGTGGGAGGCAACTGCATTAACTGACCCAATGGTGGCCTGCGAATACCATTCTTCAACCAGGACAAGGTGGTGCGAAGACAGGCGTCTGCCTGCTGCTGGGCCTTCAACTCTGCCGTATCAATGGACAGTGTAAGCTGTGTGTCAGGTAGGCTAGGTGTTATGCTGCTCTGCTGTTCACCCATGGAGGAGTTGGTGGCCTGCGGCGCCCCAGTAGGAACGACACACTGAACAGCCTTGGCAACCGTCTCAGGGGAGCTAGGCCGTCTGGACATTGAATCAGCATTTGCATGCCGCTTTCCCTCCCTATGGATGACAGAGAAATCATACACATCCAACTCCAGCAACCAATGTGTACCGCGCCCAGTGAGGTCATTATCCACAGGGGCTTTTCTCAGATTCAGAAGATATGATCTGTGATAATTGTGAATGTAGTGCTTGACAGAAAATGTTTGAAATGAAGCACAGCCCAAACTATGGCAAATAACTCAATCATATGTGGACCATTTATTTTCTGTTGCAGTCAGTGTGTGGCTTGCATGAGCAATCACACGCTCTCTCTTATCTTGCATCTGAGCCAATACAGCTCCTACACAATCCTGCGAGGCATCAGTATATAATAAGAAGGGTTGTGTGAATACAGGATGAGCCACAATAGGGGGATTGGTCAATGCATGCTTCAGAGATTGGAAGGCATCACACTCACAGGACCAATGAAACACAGCACCCTTTTGAGTCAGTGCATGGAGTGGGGCAGCTAACACAGAGAAATGTTTAACAAACCTCCGGTAGTACGAGCACAACCCTACAAATGCTCTCACCTCTGTGGTGGCCTGTGGAGTCGGCCAGCTTCTTCCTGACTTGCTAGGTGGCATAAAACCTCCTCAAGGTTACTCAAATGATCAGGAAAGGTCCGGCTAAACACTAGGACATCATCCAAATAAATAAGGCACACTTTCCAATGTAATCCCTAGAGAACTAGCTCCATGAGCCTTTGAAAAGTCGGTGGAGCGTTAGTAAGGCCCATGGCCATGACCTTAAACTGAAACAAGCCACTGCCGGTATTAAATACTGTTTTCTCCCTTTCCTGTTCCTCTAACTCCACTTGCCAATATCCACTCACTAGATCTATGCTGCTGAACCAGCACACTCCACTGTCCACAGCCACTGTAGCATCATCAAGTAAGGAAAACTCCTCCCCTTTCTGCTCAACTAAGGAATGAAGGTCCCCCAATCTGGTGCACCCTGGTACAAAACAATCATCTTGGGGTGGATTCATAACACAAATCCATGCAACGCCCTTTTTAAGAGGAGTTACAGTGCGTGCCACAAAAAGACCTGGATATGTGTGTGTGTCAGGCTCTAAAACCCCAGTGTAGTTGCACAGAATCTCTGGCTCCCCTATGGCAGGCTGTACTTTAGCCAGCACATTCATCTCAGACATGGCCGGCACAGTAAGGGCAGATAATGTAATGTCACTACATTTCAGTGGGGCCCTTTGTGAAGAGCATAAAAGTGGTACAGACCAATCCCAAAAACATAGATTATTCTCCCTCAGGTTGATAAAAGCACGGTGCTTGCATAGAAAATCCCAAGCTAGTATTACTGGCTGTGAGGAATTCCTAACAACATGGACGCTGTGATTGAAAACCTCCTCACCTAATCTGAGTGAAATGGACAGCATACCTAGTGTGATTTAGCTAAAATGTAGGACTTCTGCATAGGCTTTTTCATCAGAAAGGGCATAGACATTCTCAATGATTCACTAATCAAATACATTTCTGAACCTGTGTCCATAAAGACCTCGGTTGCAGTGTTCTCAATGACAGCAAAAACAAATGGCGTAGGGCTATTGCTAAGTGTTACCAGTTCAGTTTGTTGGTTGGACCCATTACCACCAGTAGCAGACACTTGGGCCTCAGTACCTGCTACCATTGGTTTCCCCGTAGCTCATGGTCCTCTGAAGCAAAGCTGACGTGGTGGCGATTGTAGGCTGGTGGTCGCCGGTCTCTGGCTGGACTGTGTGCTCTGCGATAAGCTGGCGCACTGGAGTACCCTGACGCCTCTCACCAGGCAGGATGCTGTGATGATGTGCTGCTGCGGTGACTGTGGTCTCGGCTCCGATGGCTGTAGTAGTCGTCAGGTAGTCTGGCCAATTAAGCAGCAACGCAAGTCTTCACAGCTTCATCAGGACGATGAAGCTGTTTAGACTTGCGTTGCTGCTTTAATTGGCCCATCTCCAACCTCAAGGACTGGACCTCAGCCGACAGTTGTTTGATGGCTGATAGGACTTCGGGGGTTTGGTCAGATGTGGCCGCATTGTCGGTGGAGACCATTGCTGTGACGTGTGCAACTGGATGTGAAACAGTGAGAGAACTCATATCTGTTGTGGGCGCAAGGCCAACATGCTGTGGAGATGCAAGCTGAAGAGCCTCTTGCGCTCGCTCCCACTTACGCGCTACAGCCACGTTCTAGCTCCATGCTCATGACATTTGACTTGCAGAACAGGGTCTAACCCAGCAAAATGTTGCAAAAACTGTTTGCCGCCAAAAACCTCAGTCTTACAACACACGCGTCATAGTCTTTTTGCGTAGCAGGTGGTAATGATAGCCAATATGCTAAGGCAGGGGTCTTCAATGATTTCCAGGCCAAGGACCCCCAAACTGATAGAGAGATGGAGCGGGGACCCCCTACTTATATATATTGTGTAAAATGGTGTTTTATATTAAACTGGTCCTATAGTGCCATGTATAAATGTACCTTGTTATTGTGCATTCAATACTAAGATATTGAAATAATACACAGGTTCATATATTCATGTGCAAGGTACAGTGAGTAGGGTGGCCATGCCACTGCCATTCATAAACATAATGTAGCGTCCGCCAGGACGCGTTGGAAAGACAACATTTATTGATGCAACAGAACAGGTTACTGTCGGCCGTAACCACGCCAAAACAACTCCAACATAAAGTTAGCCGTAACTCTCTCCTAATGTTCCTCGCGCTCAACCCAGGCTCGCTCTCACACACACACGCATGCGCACTCACACAGCCCTCATTCCGTCAAAAACTACAACACCACACCGGATCTAGCTAGAGCAGAAACAAAACAACAGGCACGCCGCACACACTTGTTTAAGAGTAGCAGACGTTACGTTTTGAGTGGATGGCGAGCGTGAGACGCCGAAATGGATGCCAATAATATTCTGAATGAAAAGTTTAAAAAGTTGCCAAATGGTTCCATTGACAAGACCAAAGTGATCTGTGTGTTTTGTCGTTGTGAACTGAGCTATCATCGCAGCACGTCCAGTCTGAAATACCACTTGATGGCTGGAAGCACACAGCTGATGCGAATTCTCCGCCCCCTCGTCAAAGCCAGGTGACAACTTGTACAAAGCAAGTCGATCCACTTTTCCATGTTGATAAGAGCATTAAAATGAGAAAAAATAATGGGACAAAAAGAAATCAAGGGACATTTAGAATTGATAAAAATGTGCGATTATTTGCAATTAATTGCGAGTTAACTATGACATTAATGCGAATGCAGCACTAATATACAGTATATTGTATAACACATATCGTTTGTCGACAGCATGACGTGAAAAGGTTGTTTTTTTAAGTAGCATTACAATTAAGAAACTGGCCTACCTTGTGTGCTTCGACCGAAAGCAGACGACCAGAAATTAATAAAGAACCTAGCATCAAACCATAACCTCGTTCTCAAATACTATAACTTGGACTACTATAAATTGGACACGGTCATGCTCAGTAGAAGTAGACAAACATGTGGATGTCCAACATGTGTCTGTCCCTTCAAGTATGTGAGTTTATTCACACGTTTTAAAATGGTGTAAAAGATGAGACTGTGTCACTGTCAAGAGAGGACATTTGTCAGGATTCGGTGGAACCAGAATAAAATCATAAAATGAATCCGGAACGTACATTATACACTGTACCACACATATGTTGTGTGTTTATATATTGCCTTATGTTTATCAATGGATTGTATGTATGTATTCATGTATTTATGAACTTAAATGACATTTTTAAAGCAAATGCATTAGATTTGATGGAACCAAAATAAAAACATTACAACAATAAGAACATGTCCATAAATCCAAAGCTTTTTTTTCCATTATGATTTTTATTATTTTCTTCAGGCGTCCAAAAAGACAATCCAATGCGTTTTACAGATGGGTATTCACAAAAAATTGAAATTGTATAAATAAATGCAAACTGAAACACAGCAACAACAGGTACAAATAAACAGCAGGTACAAATAAGATAACAATTGTAAACGCTATATCAAAGTTGAAATTAGAAATACAATAAAAGAAACAAGAACAATAATGATATATATACATATACACATACATATATACATATGCATATAGACACATACCCCATAAACATACATACCCATCTACATGTAGACATATATAAATAGCTAAGTGGATACTTAATCTGAAAGGAAACTATTTTCTCCCATTCCGTAACCCTGTTCCCGTCCCGCCAGTCGAACAAAGTGCACTGTAGGCATGATTTTAAATTATGAGTACATCAAACTTGTCTTAGATTATGTTTCCCTAATCTGTGTTAAAAATGGGTCCCAGATTTCTGTATAGGTGTCCATTTTCCCATTTATTTTGTATATCAGTCATTCATAAGAAGCAGTTTCTGATAGGGCTGTGAACCATTCAGAGTATGTAGGGCTGTCGTCTCCCCTCCAGTGTCACAGTAAGACCCTTTTAGCTGTAGTGAGAGCAACCTTTAGCCATTGGGCCTTCTTCCCACCAGTACGCAGGCTGTCACTAATCTTTTCCATGACACTCTCCAAAAGTCCTTTCTCTGCAGGTTGTAGAGTTCTTTCAATTCTACAAATGTTCTTAAGGTATTCATAGATTCCACTGACGTCACAAATTCTAGACCGCCGCCATCTTTGTGACCGAATTTGACAGTTTGATGGCGGTACACACAGCGCATTTAAATCAGACGGAGAAAGAACGCTATTTGTCCAAAGTTTCTATCCTCGGTTGCGACCCATATTTAATACCCGCAACAGTATTTTGTCCACTAACCTCTGCAAAACGTCTACCTCAACTCACGTTCCCGGATATTTATATATATTTGATACACAATCCGTCCCCCTACAGCCGAGACAGCCTGAGAGCTTTTAGAAGCACGGATGCCTACCAGTACTCTGTTGCTGGGTGGGTGAAGGAAGCACGGATATGGCACCTGGAGCTACATTTACACTTGTAAAGTGAGCTACACTTGTGTGATGGTCTAACGTTGTTTTAAAAAGGTCAAAGCATAATGGCAATATTGTTATTGAAATGTTCCTTGCCTAAGATGAGTACAATTGAAGTGAATTTAACTGCATCAGTCACAGAATCATATTTTTATTGTAAGTACAAATTGTACATTATTAAATGTAATTTCGGTTCATTGTGGGAATGTCATTTGAGCAGTGGCCTAGCAAAAAGGCTAGAGAAGAATTTAACTTAAATCAATTAAAAAAGTTATGAATAAATACCCTAGAATATATTCTATTTCATAAATCTTTATTGAAATCAGTTGATTGCATATCACATGTCTAGTCTAAGCAGTAACTAAGAGATTTCTCACTTTTGACCAGGATACAAAAATAACAAACACAAATATAAAGCAATTACTAAGCAACTGATAACTGTAATACATACATTTTATTTACACAAACACTTATATACAGTCACTAAGTATGTTAGTTTTTCTTTTTACAGCGCAAGCAACTACTGCCTTTCTATTCAGTGGGAACAACAGATGGGCAAACATTACAAAGCGCACAGCAAACTGTTACCATCTTGTCAAGTGAAGTAGGCTGTCCTTGAGCAGCTGCCTGACAGAGAGACAGTGGGATGGTAGTCTGAAGGATAGTGTATTTATTCCTGACCAGTCCAATGACCCTTTCCACGTGGATCCTGACGGCTGCAAGTCCCCTTGTTGCTTCTAGTGCACGAGGTCTCAAGTTCTTTGCTTTCTCTATAAATATTTCAAAACAGTCAATGATAGAAGTGCAGTTGTTAAAGTTATCCCTGAAACACATGGGCAGACTGATGTGAATTTGTTCTTTTGATGGCCAATGTATAAGTGGTGACAATCTCATATGCATAACATCTAATGTACTGTTAAACACTCTAAAAACACTTGTCTTGGATATACCACAAAAATAGACAAAAAAAATATAAAGGTAAATTAAGTCTCATTCTCATCAATGTTAACACAAAGCTATTAAAGGGAGTCAGGTTTGGACCAGCTTTCAGAAATCCTGACAGGAAAGTAAAGACCACCATTAATTTAGCATAGCTTGGAAGGCCTGTGAGTTCCTGTACCATGTCATCTTTTCCTTTAAAGGCATCCTCATTCAAAGACCGCTCATCAACTCTTTTCCTCAGATGATGAACCTCGGTTCTGAGTTGTGTGCACTCATCTGTCAAGGCTCTAAATGTAGCCTGGCAGGCTACATTTGAACATGCTCCTGTGATGCCAGGGCTTTGAATGACTTGGGAGTAGTTGTGCTCATTTGTGGTGGTGTCCTGCTCGTCCGTGGTGGTGTCCTGCTCGTCCATGATGGTGTCCTGCTCAGCGGCATCGCTGGTGGTGGAAGGGGCTGGTGCTGGATGGTTGCAACTTGTAGGGGCCACAGTCTCGCTTCTTTTCTGTTTCATCTGTTGCGTTTGTTCAAATCTGCTGCTGGCGTACATGTTTCTTTGCCGCTGTCTAGCTGGAGTGTGGGCAAACACACTGGGCACATAATCTGGGCTCATGGGGTTCTCTTGTTTTCTTCCTAAGCACACAGAAAGACAAAACATGTTAGCATAACATTGACCAATCTGAGCAAAGTCATTTTACTTGCAACTTTTTAATCATGGACATGTTTCTGTCTAGAGGTGATGAATACAATAATAAAGTGCAGGTAAGTTAATTGTAGAGAAGTTAAGGAAGGGCTCCATTTCATCAAATAGTCTTTTAGACAGAGAGACAGACAGACAGTCCACTTCATTAGGTCCACTTGTGCAATTTAATCCAACAGCTCTGTCATACATTATTTTGGAAGATTTTACATTTTCAGTTTTTGTTGACATTGACAGACAGGTGACAATCACACTGTGTATTATTAAGGTTGTACTGGGTGTTATATATTTAAAAGTTAAGAGATTTTTTTTTTTTTTTTTTACAAGAAAACACTGCACAATATAATGCACTTCAGTACACCAGAACCATTCACTACGCCCTCTATAATAAACAGAAGTTCTGTTAAGGGCTAGGTGAAACAATCCCTTGATTAGTTTGTTTACCTGAGATGTTAGTGGGGATTACCAGCAGGGTGGTGAGTGAGTATGTATAATTATCACCTTTTGGACAAAAGCCCAAAACGTATAAGCTTCGTAAATATGTATTTATTCAAGTTAATCATTTTTCGTGTGTTTTTTAAGGGGTTTCCAAAAGATAACATACCAAGATTAGATAGAGTTTAGGACTTACCGGACACGAAGTGTTGACTGCACAACCTGGAGTTTAATGATGGCTGCCAGTGATCCCTCCTTATCGCGGCCAACCATTTTTTCCGTCAGTCAATGTCTTTTGGAATCGAATAAAACTTTAGTTCAGGGTTTCTCAGTCGACAGGTATCGCATCCCACAGCACAACATATTCCCGGCATCTTTAAAATATTTTATCTTAACGTTCTCTCGCTGATTTTCCTCGTCCTCGACTGGTTTTGGTAACGTAACAACACTGTGACCTTACGGCTGTGGGCGGGGGCGGACCACAAATAGGTCACAAAGATGGCGGCGCTAATATACAGTGACGTCATGTGGAATCCATGAATTGTTATGATAGGCATCCGATATGCTTGACTCCCTTAGTATGCCACTCTCTCCAGATGATCACCTTCCCTCTTATTTTCAATTTTGAATTATTCCATATTTAAGCTGATCCTACCAGGAAAGGACATTATCCCTCTTTCTTGTGTATATGATGCCAGATATTCCTAGTGTGAGAAATTATTGGATTCTGTATATCAGCTATTGGGCATTGGCTCAGATAGTCTACTGCCCTAAATGGGGCATTCGGTTCTTCCTCTAAGTCTACCCACAAAGGTCTGTCATCTCTACTTGAGAGAAGGGAGACAATCTGAGCCCCTAAGAATGCTTCCTGGTAAAGTCTCATATTAGGAAGTCTCAGCCCCCCTGCATTCTATTTTAGTCTGTAGTCTTGTCAACTTAAGCCGAGCCCTTTTCCCAGTCCAAATAAATTGGGAAACATTGTATCTATAGTCTGGAATGTGGTCACTGGTACGCTCAGAAGTAACTTGCTTAGCAGGTAGTTCAGTTTGGGAGTTATAACCATTTTTATAGCTTGGATTCTCCCCCATAATGAGATCTGCAGTCTGTCCAAACCCTTGAGAAGGAGTTGTATCTTGTTCAAGACTGGGCTGAAATTATCATATATCATGATTTCAAGTCCAGGGTTCAGGATTTTCCCCAAATATTTTAGATTTTTTGGTCATTTGAAAATGACTTCTGTAGCAGTATTTGGATAAGGGCATCAACCTCAGATTTAGTCCAGTTTATCTTATATCCCTGAGATATCCGAAAATGAGTTAACCAAATCCAGCATCGGTGCCACAGACCTCTGTGGGTCTGACATCAGCACCAGAATGTCATCTGCAAAACTTAACATTTTGTTTTCCCTACCACCCATTGTGATACTCCTAACAGATTCATTTAGCCTCGTGACCTCTGCAAGGGGCTCCAGTGTGATAATAAACAAGAGAGGTGAGAGTGGATCTCCCTGTTTTGTCCCGCGTCCTACAGGAAAAGCAGATTACCTCAAACCATTAGTTGTTACCATAGATGTAGGCTGATTGTCTATAAGCTTTATAACATCCTGAAACACAGGTCCAAATCCAAATTCTTTAAGAGTGAAAATAAGATAGCTCCAGCTAACACAATCACTTTTTCAGCATCTAAAGACAAAGCAGCTATTGGGGTCTCCAGGTCTTTAGCCTTACAGATTAAATGCAAGAAGTGTCTGAGGCTGTCAGAGGAGGTCCTGCCCTTCACAAACCCCACCTGGTCTGGATTAGTGATGGCTCGTTCGCGAACGAATCAGTTCGAACGAACGACTCTTTAAAGTGAACGAAGTGACCTCGTTCGCCGCTCTCGTTCGACTCGTTCGTCGTCGTTCATCTCTTTCGCTGAGTCTCTGACACGCTGCCTGATTTGCGGCGCTGATTCGCGAGTCGTTCCCTGACTGTGATTGACTCGAGGACTGAGACGTCACGACTCATGAGAGCCAGCCAATCGTATTTAAATATCAGTGAAATGGTAAATGCATGCTGTCTTTGTATTTTCTGTGTCATGCCAGATTAATAATATATTTGAGTGTCTCGTCAATCTGTCTCGTTCTTTCATCCAATAATCTACTACGCCCCCCCCACACACACACACATCCCGCTGCGTTTGGTTTGTCTAACTTTTCCTTGAATTGGGGGAATGGGGCATTTTGATCCTGACATGTCATTATGCATACATTAAATAAATCTGTTGAACTCAAATTAAATACATATGTTAACATATTCAACCAGACACAATGTTGTATTTGCTATTATTCACACATTTATTAACACCACCAACCACCCTCCCCCAGTTGGTTTGTCGGAGTTGAACTGTAACTTGATCTCTGAATGGTAACTTCACTGCATTTGTGATTCGTTTGAATGTTGTGAACGAGGGAGGAGCCGAGTCGGCCAGACTTGGCTGGCATTCACGAACGGCGAATGCGTTCGCGAATGAGAACGAGGGGCGGAGGGAGGAGCTGAGTCTGAACGACTGAACGACTGAATGAGTGAATGATTCACCGCTACCGGAAACACGACTGAACGAACGAACGACTCTTTATGGCGAACTGAACGACGCGAACTGATTCGCGCAAACGAATCATGAAATCCATCACTAGTCTGGATGTATAATTGTCATTATTACGTTATTTATTCTCATTGTAAAAAGCTTTGTAAACAGCTTTCCATCACAGCACAGGAGGCTAATGGGCCAGTAGCATCCACATTCTAGAGGGTCTTTACCCTTTTTCAGTATAAGGGTGATTATTGACTCTGTCATTGAGGGTGGAATTTGTCCTTTGTCAATAGCAGCATCGAATGACTTTAAAAACTCAGGGCTAAGCTCCTCCGCAAACTTCTTATAAAATTTGCTAGGCATCCCATCTATACCTGGTGTCTTCCCATTAGGTAACAGTTTGATTGTGTTATTTAGCTCCTCAAGAGTTATTGGGTGCTCCAAATCCCTCATATTCTCCTCTGAAAGTTTAGGGTTAGAGGTTTAGATGTTCAAAAAAGTTGCTTTGTTTATGTCCATTTTGCCCTCTGATCTGTAAAGTCCCTCATAGAACTCTGGGAAACAGGACACCTCATTCTGCAGTACGCTAGTATTCACCAGCCATCCATTCTTTCTCGAGCCTTCCAAATGTAATGACTAGGTCGATGGGGGCATGGTCTGTCATAGCTATCGTGCCTATAATGCAGGCTCCAATGCTTTCAATCAGAGAGTGTGAGATCAAAAAATAATTTGAACAAAATTTGTAATCGCGAGCAGAAGGATTTAAAAGTCTCCATGCATTGTATAGTCCCATATGTTTACATAAGACCCTTATAGAATACCGAGTCCTGGATGGTCTAACAATGCTAGACCCGGATCTGTCTAAAAACACATCAAGCACTTGGTTGTAGTCACCACCCAAGACAATAGGAAAGCTGCCAGAGTCCAAAATGATTTTCTTGAGTTGAAGAAAGAAGTCTGGATCATCTACGTTAGGTGCATATAGGTTGCCTAAGTTTATATTTTGTCCTGATAAATTAAACCAAAAGTATTATTATTTGCACGTCTTTGTCTCTGAATTCTCTCTCTACCTTGACATTAACCTTTTTTGAAAATAGTATGGATACCCCCCACATTTTTTGATTGAAAGTGTTGTGGTAGGCCCAGCCAATCCATTTGCACCTTGTGCCTATTCACATATGAGCCCAAACTATTTACATTCCAGGAAGAAATCTTAATTTCACTAGTTCCCATGACTACCTAGCTGTGTATGATTATCTGACATGTGAAACCAGAACAGGCTAACTTTAAACCATGCAGCTCCTATACAGTGCAAACCAAAAAATAAATAACACACCTGAGGGGTATTGCACAAAACTAGAATAAAGAAATCCAGGATAATTGAGCAAGCGCGGCTTGACCTAGTCTGCTCGGCGCATCCTGGCTTAATTGGTTGCACATTGCACACCTGGCATGTTAAGCCAGAAGAGGTGAACTGGAACCGTCTTAATTAGGCTACCATTAAAGGACTAAAGGAGTTACTTTTCAAGTCCACTAATCAACTGTTGTAAACTTTACTTTAAAAGTGGCAAGTAGGTGCATGCTACTCAGGAAATGTAGAGTATGATTAAGTGCAAACAATTATCCACAATGTGTGTCATTTAATCTATTTTTCTCATGTTACCTTTTTATCTTTCTATCCTTTATAAAGAACGTGTCTGGCCATAAAAGGACCTGGCAGCAAGTTAAAATTAAATATAAGAACATTTTGCAGGCTGGTAAGTGACTTTAAAGTAGATAACAGTGAACAAATGAGAATAGATTAGGTGTCTGCTGACATGTTAAATGTCTGTATGATTGTAGCAGTTAAAAAAAGCCCATAGACAGGGGGTGGCCCACCAAGCCAGGATATGACCCCAGCGGAGGAGCTGGCACTCCATTTATATAAAGGGAGGCCAGTGATGGAGGGGATCCAAGGAGGGACAGTAACAGACTCTGTCCCAGCCACAGAAACTGTCCGCTTCATACAAGGTACATATTGCAGTACTACTGCACATGCAGCAACATCACAGGCCCTGTCCGGGGAAACCCTCAGGTGGTGCAGGCACTGAAACTGAGATTTCAGAAGGCCGAAGGTCATCTCGATACGAGCCCTTGTTTTGTTGTGTGCATGGTTGTAGGCCTGCTGTGATGGGGTTTGGGGGTCCACAAGGGGAGTCAAGAGGAATGACTCGCAAGCGTATCCTTTGTCTCCCAGCAGCACACTGAGAATGTGCCTGATAATACAAGATATCATTTAGAAAACAACACAAAGTTACACACTCATGATGTCCAAGGTGCTTACAGTACAAATAAAATATGTGGCTTACCTTGTGAAAGTCACTCGTAAATTGGACTAGCCCGAAATACTCTGGAGTCATGCACTGAGCCAGGCCACTTTGCCTCTAAATTGCTGACAAGGCAGTCAGCATCACAGATCATCTGAAATGTTAAGTTGTAACCTATTACGGTCATTAAATGCACAGAATTAATTTATGTAGGTCATAATAACCACAAATCACTCTTACCTGAATATTGATGCTGTGGAAGGATTTCCTGTTAACATAATCTCCCTCGTGTTCTCCTGAGGGGCGTTTGATCCTTGTGTGTGCAATCCACCACCTGGTAGCCCGAGGTTGTGTCGCAAACACACCAATGATGTAACAAAAAATAGTGAGTATCCAACTGTGACTGATCAAATTAGAAACTAATTGAGGTTACCTGCAAACTTGTAAAACTCCTCCTTGATGTCTTCTGTGGCCAGGGAAGGTGATGAATATGTTGCTGAATGACTTCAGCGCCTCTTATTGTGCAGCAAATGGTTCCTTTATTGAGGTTCTCTGCATCCCCAACAGAATAAAGGAAGCTCCCACTTGCAAACCATCTCCATGTAACACAGACCATCTGTGGTACAGTGAGAGCATGGCTTCGCGCCGTCTGGTGCTGTATTTTTGGACCCAGCAGCCTACATAAATATCTTAGTCCATCACCTGAGAATCTGTATCTCTCAATGAGATAGTCATCTCCAAAGGCCAATGGGTCCGTCTGACCTGGCCCGGAAGACTCTTTCATGCCTAAATGCTCGTCTGAGGATTAGGGCTTCCTCATCCAGTACATCCTCCAAAAAAGGGCAAGCCATTATGAAGAGGGAACAGGTGAATGGGAGTTGGACCTATATATACTATTGCTCTCGTCACAGATTTAATTGAAAACACCTTTGCAACTTCATCAGCTGTGTTTTGTAATCTCAATTACTGCAATAAAACATATTTATGAAACCTCTGACAGCAATTTGACAAGCAGTCTTCATTAGCATAGCAATATAACACTTGGCCTGAGTAATAACACTTGAATCAATATAAAAAGACTGTTGCAATTACAAACAGCCAACAGATTTAAATGAAATGAGAAATGACTATATGTAATATTTTAATGCAGGATAATTAAAATGATGCAACATACTTAGAAAGACCATGGACATGCTGTAAAACACATTCATTCCTCACGGGATTGACGGTGGAAATACAGGTGAATCACTAGGATTAATCTTAGCCTGGCTGTTAAACTGGTCTGTAGCAGGCTAGCTGCAGAGAATAAATCACCATAGTAACTTGGCCGGGTTAAGTTTGAGCTGCTTTCATGCAACCGACTAGAGCAGGGGTGTCCAAACTTTTTTTAAAGAGGGCCAGATTTGACAATGTGAAGATGCCCGGGGGCCAAAACTAACTTTTTACACCAATAAAAGTTACAATGTAACAATTTTATTTTCATTGTCACAATTATCTTTTTCTTTTAAATGACAATGTAACCAAATCTAAACCAATCAGGCGTGAACAAATCTACAAACCAGTTCTTCCTTTCTTTCACATCTGGAGTCAGATAACAGAATAAATTGTATGGAACACATTAAACTTGCATGAAGTTGATACAAATCTGAACCTCATGTTCATTTTAAACATGACTTGCTCTTCTCTTTAACAAAATCATTCAGAAAGTCATTTTGTGTCACATCTACAGATATATAACAGCAGCAGTTATGTCGGTTGAAATGCTTTGTTATGTCAACCAAAAAAGCCAAATCTTCAGTCGTACAGTATCTGACAATCCTAGCAGGCCATAAATAATATATTATAAAAATGAAGCTTCGGGCCGCATGAAATCTGATCGCGGGCCGTGATTGGCCCCCGGGCCGTACTTTGGACACCCCTGGACTAGAGGCTAAATTCAGCCAGGATAACCAACATATCCCGGCTTAATCCCTTATCTTGTTTTTTTGCAATAACCCCCTGGCGTTCCCTCCCCTTACAGATAACAACAAACCCCTCATAACAAGCCCTCCATTTATGCCCCCCTCCCACCCCAATCAACAGCCGTAGTCTATGTGACGTGTCCTGAAGTCTTCCGATTGGAGTCGCTCCAACTGAGTTGTTAGAACATATTGACTGCCATATTTAGGGCCTAAGAGAAATCCTACAGCAAAATGTAACTTCCTAAATCAGATTTAATTAATTTCCACAGCGAATGGCCTCTTCGCTGTTGCTGCATCCTCAAAACGATGCCTTGTTTTATCCACTGTAACCCAAAACACTGCTGGATATTGCATTGAGTATTGCAGTCCCCGTTTCATACATATACGCTTGACCTCCATGAATGTGTTTCTCTTGTTCTGTACATCCTTAGTAAAGCACGGGAAGAAGTCCACTTTGGCACCTTTCTGCTGAAATGTTCTAAGTTCCTTGGCTCTGAGTCGTACTTTTTCTCTGTCAGTGAACCATACAAATTTCACCAGAATTTGACGGGCTGGTGATGCGTTCTGTCGTCCGCATTTTCTAGAGTATCCCTATACAAACACCGCAACAAGTCTGACGCACAGTCCATCATTTTATGCCCATTTTCTGTGCCTTCTGGTACTCCTTTAATCTGAATGTTGTTTCTTTTGCTGTAGTTTTCCTCATATTCAAGACGAGCCTCAAGCTGTGTAATTTTGCTATCCATGCTCCGCGATAGATTGACCAGGCAAATGTTCTCGTCTTCCACCTGTGAGATTCTTCCCTCGGCCTCGCTGGTTCTAGAGCCTAGTTTAGCCACATCTAATTTCAGCGAGTCCAATTTATCTTTGATCACAGTCACATCATCTCCCACTTTCTGTATATTCTGTTGCAGATCTTGATTCATAGTGCTAATTTTGTTCAGTATCTCAGAGTTGTCTCCCACCATTCTGCTCGCCATATCCACGCTGCTAGCTACGTTGGTAGTTACTTTGGTAGCCCGAGGTTGTGTCGCAAACACTTGGTCAATTTTCAGAACAAAAATGTTTCTCTTTCATGAGTTTCTCGTTTTGCTCATGAGGTCTGTCTCAGACAGCTTTGTAGATATAAAATAATAAGTTTGGCAGATATTATATAACAAATATAATTGAAGCATCCCTGCCTCTTCAGCAGGCAACCGCACCTCACCACATCGTCACTGGAAGCAAAAAAATCCAAAGCTTTAACTACTCTAGTGTAATCAGCATATAACTATATAGCTGTAACTATAGCCGAGAGCGAATTACATTTTCAGGAAAACATTAAACCTAAATTTTAACAACAAATCTCAAACATGAAAACGATATACAAAAGGGAAAACAGTGACAGTGCAGTGCGCAGCAGAAAGACCAGTAGGGCCGACACAGCAAACGAACCAAAGAGACGATGTGGGCAAAAAAAAACAGTGTGAAGACAACAATAATTATAACTTTTACCAAAGAAAAGAACATACCTGCAGAAGGCAGTTGCAACACATTAATTGTCTTCTGGGTTTATTTTATCTGCACCTCTGCTACTAAACAGGCAAAATAACAAAGTTTACACTAGGAAATGGATGCTAAGCTAGCGCTACTTTGGTCATATGGCTGTAATGCAAATGGCGCCCAGAAAGTAAGATGACAAATCTATGCATTAAAGGTTACAACATAAATGGTTCAATTTTCAAAGAAAACGATAAAAAAGTGCAGCAGCATTTTTCCACACAACTTACCCTCAGCAATGTGGGGCGGGTCTCAGAAGGGGCTACAGAAGCTTAGGAGGAAGAAGCAGCAACGTAATTTCTACAGGTACATTAATAAAATATCGGTAAATTAAAATAACTCATTAAGATAAAATTCACAAATACTCAACAGAATCATTAAATAAATAAAGCTGGATCAAAGAGCGGCTTGGCGATGGCAGAGTATCTGGGCACGAAGTGTTGATAGTAATTTATCATCCCTAAAAAGGATCTTATCCGCTCCTGGGCCGGGGTCACGCCATCAGGCTCCATGAGGTCAGTTCTCGTCATGTTTGTGATGTTCTCAATCTTACTGGGGTCTGTTGAAACACCATTCTCATCTATCACGTGACCGAGAAACTTTACAGACCTCCTGAGGAAGAAGCACTTTTTGGGGGCCAACTTCAAGTTATGGCCACGCAGCCTCTCAAACACCATCTCCAAGCGCAGCAAGGCAGTCTCCTCATCAGGTGCAAACACCAACAAATCATCCAAGTAGCATAGCAGACTCAAATAGTTTTGGTCCCTGAAAATACTGATCATCATCCACATAAAGCTCCCAGGGCTGTTGCAGAGGCCCTGCGGCAGATGGTTATACTCATACAGGCCCATGGGAGTGGTAAAGGCGGAGTACTTCCTGTCACCCTCATGGAGTGGCATGTTGTAGAATCCATTGTGCTGAACAAGCAATTGCTTGCCAGCGCTGCCAAACAATCTGCTGGTAGGGAAGGGGGTGAGCGTCCTTCAGCGTCCTTTTATTTAACTAGCGAAAGTCTGTGCATACGCAGAGATCTCTCTTTCTCTTCCACACAAGCACCAATGGAGATGCGTATTCACTGGTCAGTTTTCCAATGATTTCCTTTTTCTCCATCTCGCTCAGTACCTGGTGAAGCTTTCGGTACTGGCCAGGGGGCACTCTCCTGTATGGGAGCCTGAATGGTCTGCTGTCTGACAGGTGTATGCGGTTGTTATGACTGTAGTCATTTTTTTTTCTTTTTTTAGATGAACTGCTGTGCGTGCTGTGTGTGTGTGCCCTGTGTTTATTTTCTCAATTAGGAGTGACAACGCCGTGCTATGATTGGTGGAGTGGTTCCTGGCTTGATTGGCTGCCCTCACAACCACCTGCTATATAAAGAGCCAAGATGGCTGCCGTCGGGTGGCAGCAGGCATTTCCTCATCCTCCTCCTCTCCCAACCGGCCACACTTTAGTTCTTCCTTACAAGTTTTGTTGAGTAGCTTTAGTTTATGTTGAGCAGTAAGGGTGGACTGCCAGTTTTGGTTAACCTTGTTTTTTCCTGTTTATTTAGTTAGGTAGGTAAGCCCAATGTCATTTGTTTTCTCTTGGTGCTTAGGTAAGGTTTATTATTTCTTAGACAGGGATCTTTTGTTTGTTATTTTGGCCTTCGTCCACCCTGAAGCCTATAACTCAGTTTGTCTTTATTATTATCTAATTTTGTCATATCAAGTATCATCTTAAATAAATCATTTCTTTGTTGCCCTTTAACAAATCTTTAGTTGTGGTCACTTGGGACTTGGGGAAGATGAGGCCTTATTGTGTTGTGTCCTAGACCCCCTAGACTGGGGCATAACATGATTGGGGGCTCGTCCGAGATCTTGTCTCGCGTAGTTTTCGAGTAGGTTCGGTGAGTATTTTCTTTCTGGTTGGCGGTTTTTTTGTGTGTGTGTGGGGGGGAATTATGGAGTTTGCACTGGATGATTTTGTGACCAGTCCATCATGGGCTAGGATTGAAAAATGCAAAAAAGCAGATTTGTTGATTGTGGCAAATTGTTATGATGTGCAGGTGCCCTACAATGCCAGAAAACCAGAGCTCAAGCAGTTGCTGTGTGCCAAGTTAGTGGAGCAGGGGGTCCTACCTAAACCGGCTGTGAAAGCGGCTGATGCTGCAGCTGCGGTTGACACGGCAGGTGACGCACCGGTGGCAGACGTGAAAGTGGCGGAGGTTGCTACCATGCTTGCGGCTGGTGTGGAGCCTGGGCCGGTCACGGATCCTCTTGTGGGTGGTGGCATGACCACAGAGGATCTCCGCATAGCCCTCCAAATAAAGGAGGTAGAGACTAGGAATAAACAGCTAGAGGTGCAAGCCATGCATCTGCGTCTCAGGGTGCTCGAGCTGGAGAACGGAGCCCCTGTAGCCTCCACTCCTGTGTCTCCTGTTGGCCGTAGCTCTGTTTTTGCTCCTGTTTTTGACATCAGTAAGCACATTGCTTTAGTCCCTCCGTTTCGTGAGTCCGAGGTGGACTCGTATTTCAGCGCTTTTGAGCGGATAGCTGCCGCTCTTAGTTGGCCCAAAGAGTTCTGGTCACTTCTCCTTCAGTGTAAACTAGTGGGGAAGGCCCAGGAGGTCTGTGCCAGTCTGTCTATTGAGGATAGTCTTGACTATGGTAGATTAAAAAAGACTGTGTTGCAGGCTTATGAGCTTGTCCCAGAAGCTTATCGCCAAAAATTTAGAAATAGAGAGAAAACTGCCAACCAGACATACGTTGAGTTTGTGCGTGACAAGAGCGTTTTGTTTGACAAATGGTGCCAGGCGTTAGATGTGAAATCTGTGGCGGAAATGAGAGAGCTCATTTTGCTCGAGGAATTTAAAAAGTGTTTGCCAGAACGGATTGTTGTTTATTTGAATGAACAAAAAGTTGCGTCGGTAACTAAAGCGGCCGTGTTGGCTGATGAATTCCTTTTAACACATAAAAGCGTTTTTTATATGCCGGCGGCACCTCGCGGTTCAAATCAAATGCCTGAGCGCAGAAACCGATCTCCGAGGCCGATGCGTAAAAGCCCCTCACCAGCGGCGAGTGAGGGCCGTGAGTGTTTTTACTGTCATGAGCCAGGGCATTTGATCGCTGTCTGTCCGGCTCTTAAAAAAAAAGGACAGAATAAAACTGGTAAATCTCCCTCAGGGGTGGGGTTCATTAACACCGCGTCCCCTCCTGTACGTCACACTGAGCCTTTACCTGAGCCAGAGGTAAACGCGGAAATTGACCCGCGTTTCGAGCCCTTTGTTTCGCACGGGTTTGTTTCCTTAACCGGCGAGGAATCGGGTAAAGTACCGGTGAAAATTCTCCGTGATACCGCCGCCTATCATTCATTCATGCTATCTAGTGTTCTGCCGCTTTCGAATGAGACTTCGTGTTTTTCTGATTTGCTAGTGTGGGGAATCAAAATGAGTGAACTTAACGCCCCCCTTCACATGATCCACTTGCATTCACCGCGAGTGTCGGGACGTGTGAAAGTTGCCGTGCTCCCACGGTTTCCGATCAGTGGTATTTCGTTTATTCTGGGTAATGATTTGGCCGGAGGAAATGTGTTTCCTCTGCCCGAAGTCGTTACTTATCCCATTTCGGTTGCGTCTGCTTGCTGCCCCGCCTCTGATTCTGCTGATGTGTCTGTGCCAAATGTGTTTCCTGTGTGCGCAATTACGCGCGCACAGGCTCGTAAATTGGGTGAAACTGTGGATCTGTCTGAGTCGTTTATGGCTACATTAGATGAGGGTAAACCCTCCGTTTCTGTGTCCCCCACAACTGAGTGTGACGTGGTAAAATGTGTCATTGAGCCTGATTGCTTTCCTGCTGACGCAGACTTGAGTTTAAACGTGACCAGAGAAATGTTGATCAGTGCGCAGAGGAATGACCCGTCTTTAACTTTGTGTCTCTCCTCTGTTGTAGCCGCCGAGGAGGATAGCCAACTTTGTGTGTTTTTTGTAGATAACGGTGTGTTGATGAGACGGTGGAGTCCCGACTCCAGTAAGGTACGCGTTGTTAATCAGGTGGTTGTGCCAACAGACTATCGTGCGCAAATTCTAAGTTTGGCACATGACTCCAGCTTAGCTGGCCACCTTGGTGTCAAAAAGACGTACCATCGCGTGTTGCGCAATTTCTTTTGGCCCGGGTTAAAATCCGACGTGGTAAAATATTGCCGCACCTGTCACGCATGTCAGGTTGTGGGAAAGCCGAATCAACCTGTTCGTCCGGCCCCCCTGCACCCGATTCCGGTGCTTGGAGAGCCGTTCGAACGAGTGTTGATAGATTGTGTTGGTCCGTTACCAAAAACTAAATCCGGACATCAATATATCTTAACTGTGATGTGCGCCGCGACGCTGGTACCCGGAGGCCATCCCACTGCGCACTCTAAAAGCAAAACCGGTTGTGAAAGCTCTCACTAAGTTCTTTTCGACTTTTGGTTTGCCTAAAACTATCCAAAGTGACCAAGGTACAAATTTCATGTCCACCTTGTTTGCACAGGTCATGAAAGAGCTTAAAGTTAAACATGTAAAATCAAGTCCTTACCATCCGGAGTCCCAAGGCGCACTTGAGAGGTTCCACCAAACATTAAAATCCATGATGCGCAAATACTGCCTCGAGTCCAACAAGGAGTGGGATGAGGGCCTCCCTCTTCTGTTATTTGCTGTACGTGAAACTCCACAAGAGTCCTTAGGTTTCAGTCCCTGCGATCTGGTTTTCGGCCACACGGTGCGCGGTCCTCTGCGACTCCTTAAAGAAAAGTGGCTGTCAGAGTCACCAAAAACTGAGCATAATGTGCTGGATTATGTCAGTTCTTTTCGTGAGCGTCTTAATCATGTGTGTCAGTTAGCTTGTGAAAATTTGGCACAAAGCCAGTCCAAAATGAAGCGTCGTTACGACAAAAAGTCTGTCCT
Source organism: Merluccius polli (assembly GCA_030340625.1). Classification (NCBI taxonomy): domain Eukaryota; kingdom Metazoa; phylum Chordata; class Actinopteri; order Gadiformes; family Merlucciidae; genus Merluccius; species Merluccius polli. The sequence continues at coordinate 448,931 of JAOPHQ010005122.1, forward strand.
TGCAGGCTCGGTTTTCGGGTCCATACACGGTGGAGAGAAAAATCAGTGATACCGATTATGTGGTTCAGACCCCCGATCGGAAGCGAAAGTCCAGAATATGCCACATTAACATGTTGAAGCGTTACTTTTCCAGAGTGGGTACCCCTTCGTCGACTCCCGCTGCGCCCGTGATGTCCGTGTCTGCTGCTCCTCCTCAGTACCACCTTGCTGACGATGGGTTGGCCGAGAGAAGTGTTTTGATGCCGGCCGCCCGTTTGAGGAATTCAGAGATGCTAAGTAACCTGGAAGGGTTCTTGTCACATCTGTCTGTTTCGGCCCGTGCAGATATCATAACTTTGATTGAGGATAATCTGTTGCTTTTCTCCGACCATTCCCGCCAAACGTCGGTCCTGTGTCATGACATTGACGTGGAGGGCCACAGACCCATCAAGCAGCACGCGTATCGCGTTAATCCGACTAAACGGGCTCTGATGCAGCAGGAGGTGAGCTATCTGGTTGAACATGGATTAGCTGTTCCCAGTACGAGTGCGTGGAGCTCACCCTGTGTCTTGGTTCCGAAACCCGATAACACTGTTCGTTTTTGTAATGACTATAGGAAAGTAAATTCAGTCACAAAACCCGACTCATTTCCACTCCCCAGGATGGAGGACTGTATAGATCGTGTAGGCTCCGCCAAATTTGTGACGAAGCTGGACCTGTTAAAAGGTTACTGGCAAGTTCCTTTAACATCACGGGCCTCCGAAATATCAGCTTTTGTCACACCCGACACTTTCCTACAGTACACTGTTATGCCGTTCGGGCTGCGTAACGCTCCCGCTACCTTCCAGCGGTTAATGCAGAGAGTGTTAACTGGCGTCGATAACTGTGAAGTATATTTAGATGACGTGGTTGCGTATTCCTCCTCCTGGTCTGGCCATTTACACACGCTGTCCCTTATTTTCAACCGTCTCCGCGAGGCCTCCCTCACATTGAATCTTGCGAAATGTGAATTCGGCAAGGCCACCGTTACTTATTTAGGTAAACAGGTAGGTCAGGGGCAGGTGCGACTGCTGGCCGAAAAAGTGCAGGCGATTATTGATTTTCCGGTCCCTCCGTCCAAGAAGGCGTTGCGCCGCTTTCTTGGGATGTGCGGGTACTATCGTGGTTTCTGTAGAAACTTTTCTGATGTGGTGGCTCCCCTCACAGGTCTTGTAAGTCCTTTGAAAAACTTTGCTTGGTCCCCCGCTTGCCAGGCTGCCTTTGAATCTGCCAAGGTGCTCCTGTGTAGAGCGCCCGTCCTCGTTGCGCCCCGCTTCACGCGACCCTTTAAACTTGAGGTTGACGCTAGCGCGTGTGGCGCAGGGGCTGTGCTCCTGCAAGAAGACGAGCAGGCGGTTGACCATCCTGTCTGCTACTTCTCTAAAAAGTTCAACAAGCACCAGCTCAATTATAGCACCATAGAGAAGGAAACTCTCGCCCTCTTACTTGCCTTGCAGCATTTTGAGGTTTATCTTGGGTCTAGTTCGCAGCCTGTTAAAGTTTTCACAGACCACAACCCTTTAATATTCCTGGCCCACATGCGAAATTCCAACCAGCGACTTATGCGCTGGTCTCTTCTTCTGCAGGATTTTAATCTGCAGATTTCACATAAAAAGGGCATAGACAACGTAATAGCGGATGCTTTGTCGAGGTGTTCCTCAGATCCGAAGGATTAAACACTGTGGGGTGTGTTTAATTCTTGGGTATGGGGGTGTTATGACTGTAGTCATTTTTTTTTCTTTTTTTAGATGAACTGCTGTGCGTGCTGTGTGTGTGTGCCCTGTGTTTATTTTCTCAATTAGGAGTGACAACGCCGTGCTATGATTGGTGGAGTGGTTCCTGGCTTGATTGGCTGCCCTCACAACCGCATTTCCTCATCCTCCTCCTCTCCCAACCGGCCACACTTTAGTTCTTCCTTACAAGTTTTGTTGAGTAGCTTTAGTTTATGTTGAGCAGTAAGGGTGGACTGCCAGTTTTGGTTAACCTAGTTTTTTCCTGTTTATTTTGTTAGGTAGGTAAGCCCGATGTCATTTGTTTTCTCTTGGTGCTTAGGTAAGGTTTATTATTTCTTAGACAGGGATCTTTTGTTTGTTATTTTGGCCTTCGTCCACCCTGAAGCCTATAACTCAGTTTGTCTTTATTATTATCTAATTTTGTCATATCAAGTATCATCTTAAATAAATCATTTCTTTGTTGCCCTTTAACAAATCTTTAGTTGTGGTCACTTGGGACTTGGGGAAGATGAGGCCTTATTGTGTTGTGTCCTAGACCCCCTAGACTGGGGCATAACAGCGGTGCACAAAGTCCTTCGCCTCACCATAGTCAAGATGGTGTTGTGAAAAGATGTCCTCATACTGCAAAACAAGGTCAGCCATCCTCCTCTTACAGTCCACAGACACTTCACATGACTCAATGTCAACGATACTGAGCCCAACTCACCTGAGCTTGTCTGTGGCAGAATCTGCATCAGCAGTAGGTGGCACAGCTGATTGGGTGCAGCTGACCAGGGGAACCGGAGTGCTCAACAACATCCATGTCCTCCAGCGATACACAGCATTAGAGTTCAGCCAGCTTTGCATTGCGCCTCAACAGCACAGGCTTGTCAGATGTATTGATGAGCTTTAGTAGGACCCACCTGTCTCCCCACAGTGAAGTTACAATCCTTGTGACCAAAACACCTCTGGAAGCTGAGCAGGGCGACGGTGCTGCCTGGGGAAACAGAAGTGTCTTTAGGCAGTTTTCCCCAGATGAGATATTCACAGCCAAGCTCGAGGCAGGTAGCTGAGTTGGGCAGGGGGCCGGATACTGTCTTCCAATAGGACTCATAACATGGACTGATGCAGGATGTGCTTTATAACATTGGTCCCTAGTATCACCTCATCATGCTGTCCCGGAACAACAAGCGTAAACTTCCATCTCCATGTCAAAAGCACAACAACAAGGACTAAATTCACATTAATCTGCTTTCAGTCCGTTAGCACCCCAGGCTCTCTGAGCTTCATCTCAGCTGTCTCACTGATGCTGCAAGCTATCGAACAACTGTCCAACATTCCGCCCATGTTCACTGTCCCACTTATCGCCACAGGTGTGTAGAAAAGACTTTCCCTGCTGCCAACTCTGTGAATGTTCTGATAAACAACAACTTCAGAGTCATTACATGAGTCTCTTTCAGACGTGTAAACTGTCTCAGCATCAGACATGTCATCGGTGTGGGAATTCGTGGTGCGACCTGTATAAAGGTCAGCCAGTTTCCCCCAGACTGGGATTGGGAGGGGTTATTAGCAGGGCAATTCAGTCTGGTGTGGCCAGGGGCGAGGCAGGCAAAACAGTCTCTCAGCAGTGTGGAGAGAGGAAGGTGAGGGACTTGGATTGTGGCACTGCTCAGACACTGCTAGGCTTGATGATGGTGGACTTGGCTGCTCAGAGGTGAAGGTGGTGATGTGGCTTTTTAGCTGTGCAGCACCAGTGGATCTGCTACCAACTCTCAACTCTCTCTGATAATCAACGTTTCTCAGTTGAACATCACATGAGGTCCACTCATGAATTGGCTTACACTTTAAGGTGCAGGATAGCTCTGGGTCAGGGCAGTGTTTGACGAACATGAGAGCCACTTCATCATTCATGTTCTCCGTCTGCTTCCCTTGTCTACGCAGGCCCTCAAGAGCTAGGTCCGCTGCCTTGTTCAGTCTTATCCAGTAGTCGACTGGGTTTTCTCTGTGCTTGTGCAGAGTAGCGTAAAAGTCTGGGAGAGGGAGACTCACTGAAGTAGTGGAAAAGAACATTGTATATTAGCTCAGGCTTCAGTTTAACATCAAGTGCAGGATTACTATGCAAGGCAATCTTCACAACATCTCTGGCCTTGCCCATTAAATGGCTTATAATTTCTTCACATTAATTGCCTTCTGGGTTTATTTTATCTTCACCTCTGCTCCTAAACAGTCAAAATAACAAAGTTTATGAGGATGGATGCTAAGCTAGCACTATGTTGGTCACATGGCCGTATTGCAAATGGCGCCAGAAAGTTAGATGAAAACTCTACAAAACATATTAACGGTGAAAACAGCACAAAACAGCTGGGCAACATTATGAATTAAAGGTTACAACATAAGCGGTTAAATTTTCAAAGAAAACAATAAAAAAGCCCAGCAGGATTTTTCCACACAACTTAGCCTCAACAATGCAAAACGGCACTGAGGGGCAGACGGAGCTACAGAAGCTTAGGAGGTACAGAAGGTGACGTGCAGCAACATAATTTTCACAGGTACGTTAATAAAATATCGGTAAATTAAAATAACTCCTGTCGGCAACATTGTGTGACAATAGCACGGCACTTGTGTGACAACAAGTGCTGAAATCATTTTGTCGCGTTGGAATCAGAAAATGACAGGAAGCTCGGTAAACCTTCCATGGCTACCTACCTCGCACTGCTGGTTTCTCTGGAAGCTAAGCGGGGCTGTTCTGGTCCATCCTTGGTTGGGAGACGAGTTGGTGCTGGTAGAGGTGTTGGAGGGCCAGTAGGGGGTGCTCATCCCTCTGGCCTATGTAAGATCCCCAATGCCCCGGGACGGAGATGGGGACTCTGTCCTGTCTAGAGCAGTGGTTCTTAAACTTTTTGTCTGGCGACCCCACAAAAAAGTATGGCGAGGTCTGGCGACCCCACTTTCCCCAAACCCATTCTAAGTCCTTACTCAAAATACCCCCTCAAACGTTAACAACTAAATCAAGCAAAAACTAGTAAGCAAAGTAATTAGTTTTATTTATTCCATATGAACAAGAACCAAGAAAACCAAACAATCACGATTAAACAAGTGTAGGCTGCCGCTATATCAGATCAGAACGCTATATGCGCGCGCGCACACACACACACACACACACACACACACACACACACACACACACACACACATACAGCATTAGGCCTACAACGTTACATTAATTATATTTATGGCGATAACATATTTATTATTTCCCTTTTCTGGTTTACTATCTTTAACAATTTCAATGGGAAGGGTTGGCCTGCTTCTGTGAACATAGCAAGTTAATTCTAGGAGGAATGCTGCATACGGCGACACAGAGATTTTCCTCCACAGTGCTGAGCCGAAATCTGTATTTATATTTTATATATGCCAGGGACGAAAATGTCTTCTCGCACAGATAGGTCGATTCGAAAGGCGTTACAATCCGGGGTATTCCTGCGCAACAGACGTCTGTATGGTTCGGTCACTGGATAGCTCAAGCAGCGCATCTTAAGCTCAGATGACAGATCGTTTGAAGAGCAGCTGGTGAATGGTTGTCGTATCCAATCTAGGGTTGTGCCGATGATCGTGATGGCTGACTGCCGTGATGACTGATGCCACGCCCCCCTCGTCCGACACACACTAATCCTTTAGTCTCTTCTATAGTTATTACCTAAAAACTTTGCAGGGATTGCTCTGTAAATAAATTGAAAATATAACTAATGGTCCATATAAAGTGCTGTAAGTTAACTAGGGCTGCCCCCTAATAGTCGGCTTAGTCGATCGACGGAGGCTTAGTCGAATACGTTTTCATTAGTCGAGCAAAAAGTAAAACATAAAAATAAGAAGGCATGAGCATCGCAAACCGAATACATCCGTGGTCGCAACAAGCCCTGATTTAACTAATCGCTGCAGGCATACTGACCAATACACCTGGGCAGGTATACACCTAGGCAGGTAGACACCGCTAGACACACGGGACTCATACCGGTGATCGCGGTTTTAGTTCCCCGTGTCTGATCGCTGTAATTCGGAGCGTGAATATCTGTTGAATATCTAATATCTTTCTAACTTTAAAAAACACTTTAGTATTTTTTAAGACGATAGTCGCACATCCCTAGTAACTACGCCGTGAAGGTGAACCCTCCTGGACTCCGCTATTAACATGAACCGCTCCGCCGGAGGAGCCGCACATCCACACGCACCGGACACCAAAATACCAAATAACATGTTTTCCATTTGCTTGCTTTTAAATAAAGTTGTGTGCAGTTATACGGTTAAATACGATTATTAAAAGTGTTCATGTCTCCTTCCTGGTCCAGAACCGCTTGGTCCATGCCGTTAATAGGCGGCCCGCTTCGTGCGTGTGCGTGTAAAAATGAAACATGACTGTAATTAATTGATCGCAATTAAGGTGATAATTTGACACCCCTAAAAATAATATTTTTGAAGTAGAAAAAAAATATCATCGTCCATCACGATGTTTTACTGTAAACATCGTCAACTGCCAATTTAAGGGACATCGCCCAACCCTAATCCAATCATAATTCTCCACATTTTCCATCGGAAAATATTGATGGAATTTTTCGAGGAGGCTTTGGAGATGAACGTTGATGGAGGCTTTCAATGAATTGACATTCACGTCATCCTCCTCAAAAAATTCTTGCAGCTCCGAAAACATCTCAAAATCCCCACTCTCCGCACGGACTGCCCAACGCTGCAACTTTTTTGTGAAAGCATTCACTTTGTCCGAGAGGGTCAGGATGTTAGTGTTGAGGCCTTGTAGTGACAGGTTGAGCGTATTTAATTTGTCGAATATGCATGACAAATAAGCAAGACGGGCTATCCATTCCGAGTCAGTGAGATGGTGCGCAAAGGCGGAGTTCGCGTCTGAGGAAGGTGCGCACCTCGCATCGCAGATCTCGTTGAAAGACAAAAACATATTTCTCTCTCTTCTCTTAACTGCGTGTAAATAAGAAAAAGGCTGAGTTTTTTCCCCAATATTATTTTCCTTTGTTTCACCTGGCATAATAATAATTTCAGACTGAATACAGAAAAGAATTGGCGACCCCATGGAAGTTTTTGGCGACCCCATTTGGGGTCGCGACCCCTAGTTTAAGAATCACTGGTCTAGAGCACCGTCTTTTGGATGAGACATTAAAACCGAGGTCCTGACTCCCTGTGGTCACTAAAGATCCTGTGGCACTCATCGCAAGAGTAGGGGTGCTAACCCTGGTGTCCCGGCCAAATTCCCAACCTGGCTCTTGTACCATCATGGCCACCTAATCATCCCCTGGTCTTTAATTGGATAGTTTCATTCCTCACCTCTCCGCTGAGCCAGTGTGTTGATTGTTCTGGCACATACTGGCTGCCGTGCATCACCCAGGTGGGTGCTACACACTGGTAGCGGATGAGGTGTCATATCCCCCCCACACACACACACTATGTCACGTGCTTTGGGTATCTTGAAATGCAATGAATTGTTATTATTATTATTATTATTATTATTATTATTAAAGCTTTTAAACGTTTATACCGCAAAAGTTGGAGCACACTGCATGGGAATATTTGATTCCATTCTGACTGAGCCACAGACCTGCTTTTTAGTCCCATTCCGTCCCTGATAAGGATGTTTTTAACACGCACATCACATGGTCAAATTGTCCATGACTGCTAAGATACCAGTAGAGTGAGCTCCCCCGAATGCCATGGTGTAATTCGCATGACCATGATTGACTGCAAGTTATTCACTCTCTGGGATTTAATACTACCATTCACAGTGAGCACAATCAGACCGGCGCAACACTGGATCGGCAGCGAGCTGAAAGGCAGACAAAATAGTGTCCTTCTATGGGTTCGGCCTGTCAACGGACACGGTCTCCCAAAACTGGACTGTCTGTCTTAAAGCCGGATGAATGGCCACCCTAGTCTTCACACATAAACACCCAATGCTCAAAATGTATAATTTCAATTGCTGATTTATTTTAATGCCAGTAAAACAAGAAACACTGTAACAATCTAAGCCTTACATTGTGTTTCTAGGTGAAATATTGAGGTTTTTAGGCTCCATGGTGTCTGAAATGTTTAATTTTTGTTAAAGCTAGCTTGGGCTAGAAGGGGTGATGTCACACGTTCTAGCCCTGACAATGGAATTTAATGAGACGAAGCAAAAATATATGAAGCTGAACTGTCAAAATGTATAACAGATATCGAAAATCTGTTTTGGTAAGTATAAAGATCAAAATGTGATGATTTGTTAAATGATTGAATGAAGTTTAAAGGTTAATTAAAAAAAATTAAAAATTAAAAATTAAAATTAAAATGTTAAAAATGTGATGAGTTGTGAAGTATGAAGTAGTTGAAGTCTCAGATAAATGGGCAGACCAAGACTTCCATTATAAAATATTATATTTTAAAAGTTGAATATTAAATATAAAAAATGAAAAACCATTTGAGTGATAGTGCACAATTCCAAGCCAAGACGAACATTTTAACATTTGAATGGAGTCGCTAAGTGAAAAATTGTGGGAGGAGTTTGTAGAGAAAAAGAAAGAAAGACAGAAAGAAGGAATAAGAATAAAACCTAAGAATAACAATAGCTGACCTAAAACCTTTAACTTCAAAATGTAAAACTACTGTTATGCTCATAGGCAAGTAATACTCGGACACAATTATCTTGCAAATTAAGAGGTCTTGTTAAATATCTCCCACAGATTCCCTTTTCTGTCCCATTTTTCCCAATCCAGTCTTTCATGTACACCTACACGTTATTATGAGGGCTCTATGGTGATACCTATCATACACCCTTGTGGATTGTATGTCTGATCGCCTATTTATGAGTGTGCACGGTGCAGTGTTTGACAATAGCTTTGTGTTCAACTATTATTTGGCCAACGTGTAGGAGTGCCTTGAAGAGGATGCAAACACCATCCAGGTGTATTCATATGGTTCAAGGGCTTCTTTATCTACCACAAATGTTTAACTGCCGTTCGCCATGCTTATGTCATTTGACCAGCCACCCTACTGGGCTCCCGAGTACGCAGTATGAGCACTAGCAAGACAAATATACACCGTATCTCTGTGACAGATAGCTTATTCACACTCAGTGCCTGTGTTTGTTAAGGCCCTCACATGTGCAAGTGTGTTGAGTTAACCAGACATTAAATACATGTATTGATGCAGCAATAATATATAATAATAATAACAGCATTTTATATGTATTTATTCTCTATAATATACCATCAAATATTGATATATATTCCTTAATCCTTGCTCTCTCAGCTATATACTGTATATATATATATATATATATATATAGTTTCTTCTTCATTTCAGGTTTACTTATCTCAACATGCTATTTAAAAAGGTCAACAATAGAGAATTTACCAATCTCACTGATTTCAATCTCTACCAACAACCTTCTCTTCCAATTAACATGCATAGTTTCTAATTAGGATACATATACTTAAAGTTGTTGCTACAAAGAATATATATCACACATATATCAAATGTATGTTAATCTTCAGAATTGCTACATGCCATGAGTTCTGTTGAATAAGCCAAGAATTGTGCATCATATTCATTTGATGACCACACAATATGAAATGGGTGAAATACATGCAGTGTTAAAATATCAAAGTGATTAGCACTTTTTTAAAGCCGTAAAGTTATAGTGAAAAACAGAGTCTGCATCATTGTATGTTGACCTTATAGACAATACCATTCAATAGACAGACAATAGAAAAGCATGCAACATAATTAGTGGGGTTGTAAAGCAAGCCACACTATTGTTATTGTTATTATGTTCAGATTAAAGCAGACATTTGTTACATTCATATATGGTGCTTTTGCTTTGTTAACAGCTAAAGGTCCACACAGATATTTACAGAAATGTAATGAATACCGTAATGATTTTAACAAATGTGAAAGGGTAGTGTTAACAACCATTAACAAAATGGTAACAGCCTACAATTGCAGGGTTAGGGTTAGAAAAGTCTAAGACCTTTTTGGCATACTTTGTATTAAACACCGAGAACTGCCACTGCTTTAGCTTATATTTGCTATTTGTATTAGACTTATCAAATACAAATTACATACTAACATAATATGTCAAAGTGAGAGCCTTTTAAATGTTAATAAATACAATTTAAAAAATCAATTTCAGTATCTTTAGTAAACCATACAAAACTAAATGATTATGTTGCAAAAAACTACTTGATTGATTCTGAAAAACAAAACTTAAATAAAATGTTGCTAATAATCCATTACAATACGGACCAAACCACTGGGTAAAGGTTTGATTGCATTTCCTTTTAATACAAATGTCACTGCATGACCATCTAATGAGCTGTGCATTTGGTGGAAAGACTATGATTTGTTGTTCTTTCAGGGGGTGCAACAGCGCACAGCACAGAACACAGGGGAGTCACTGGCTTAAAATTATATTTTAACAGAATTCTGACAAACTAAAGAAGCAAGTACTTAACCTTTAAACCTAGTGGTTTGGAAGTCAGTTTGGGAGGCTGCCAGATTATCGTCATGTTTTTGTTATCTTAGTATGAGCCCTGTATATCTACATAGGGAACAGGTCCTCTTCCACTGAGCCATGTTGCACCACCATGTTTCTAAAGTAGCCCAGAACGGACAAACAGCTCTAGGCGCATTTTAAATGTTTTAATCCCTATGTTGTAGACAATGACATCATTTTGGAAGTAGCCTACCTACTAGGGGTGTAATTGTGTAAATGAGTACTCATCAAGCAAACCATAAACAATTACAATTTAATCGAAAATCGTTTTTGGTGAAGTTTTGAAGCAGGATATATAATTAAACAGTCCAAAATAAAGTCTTTGCCGTTGCATATTGTTGTTGAGACTAAAATAGGTTTGTTTGCCAATGTTTAGTAGCTGGCCCAGGTGAGTGGAGTTACCCCGCATTGCCCCGCCCGCCAGGGACGTCCCGACATCAAAACTGAAAGTGACATTTATAGCAGCATATCGCTCCTGTGGTGGTGGATTAAAATGAGTAACAACTTGGAGATTTCCGACATCATGCGTTCACGCTGTAAAAATGTGCAGCTGCAATGTATGTGTCTTTTGGAAAAATATGAAGAAGAGGAGAGGAGATGTTTGTAAATGATACAAACACATTGCATAATGACATCAAATTATGTGTTATGTGCAGTATCACCCACCTCAATCACATTTTATGGAGATTTTTTAATTAGAAAGATTGGATATTCAAAAGATATTCATCATTATGAGACACGAGTGTGTCTAGCGGTGTCTACCTGCCGAGGAGACGGGGCCTCCAGGTGAAGCCGTCAGGCAGCAGCGCTCCTCTCTATAGAGCCATCGTTTGGTCGATATTTCTACACAATCGGCAAATTACAAAGTACCCTGCCCTAAACATTAGCCTAAGTAAAGCGCAATTAAACCGGATACGTCTCACGTTTCAGAATGTTCCCAATGGGAACATTAATCGTTGTTTAAAAGTGTATCCTGCGAGCTCTACAACAGTAAAAAGCAGATAAAAAACTGTGTGGCCAGTGGCCAAAATAGGGGTGACTTTCAATATGTACGAGTACTCGTTGAGATTTGGACCGTGTATCCGATTAGAGTTTTTTTGGCACCTTACAGGCCACCGTAGCTTCCTCTACGTTGTTGGAAAGGGAGGGGTTGTCACACCCTCCACTTCCACCTAGCCGGTGCCAGTCTCTCTCTCTCCCCTGTCTGTCTTTGTCTGTCTGTGTGTTGGGGCGTGGCCCAGGCTCCAGCCACCCAGTGCACGTCATCAACTCCACCTGTCTACACAACTGCGGTTCATCATCTCATCCCTTTGTGGTATTTAAACCCCGGCTTCCCATATACTCATCACCAGATGGTTCGTTATCATTACACCTCAGTCCAGCCCTTGACCATTTAGTCTTTTGTCAGAAGTTTTCCAGTTCTTTAGTATTTGTCTAACCGTGTTCTCCAGGGCCACTTCCCATTTTCCACCTGCCTGCCTGCTTGCCTGCAATCCCGCAGTTACGTATCTTCAGTTGTTCATTAAAACCTTGCCATTCCACTTTTGTGTCCTGACTCTGTGTCCAGCACTTTGACTGGCATATGGACTGGACCACGAGTTAGATTAGTTAATGGACTCATTTTTGTCATTCTCACTGTCTGCTCTCGGCCCCTGCACCCGCTATCTCTGACCCATTGCTCCTGCCGGAGCCTATCGATCTATCCTCTCTTCCACAGGGTTACTACAAACTTGCTCCTGTGTTTAGCAAGCATCTTGCATTGTCCCTGCTGCCTCACCGCCCTTATGACTGCACCATCGATCTCCTGCCTGGTGCCTCTCTACCCATGGTCAGCTTTACAACCTCTCCCGACCTGAATGTGAAACGATGGGGAGGTATATTCGGAATCAATGTCCGCAGGTATCATCTGTCCATCCTCCTCCCCGGTAGGGGTGGGTTTTTCTTTGTGGGGAATAACGCCTGGGACATACTGTCTGCGTAAGCAGCGTGGCATTACCTCTCTGCTGCGTCTAGCACAAGAGTGTTGTCCACACAGGCAGCGTTTCTGCTGCGGCACTGCTACATACAGTGTCCTATAGCTATATTATATTCCAATAAGCTTACCTTTTCGTTTTGTAAATAATGTACAATATACTCAGAGGAACTACACTGTGTAGCAATACATTTATATTACTGGGATGTAATGCTGAGTGGTACAGATGGACATCTGACTGCCTCTTTTTATGTGTGCGTGTTGGTTATTTTTTAGGAAGCCCTATCTAGAACAAGTAGCAAGGAATACAGCATTTGACCACACTTACATATGCCCCCCCCCCCCCAAACAAACAAACAAAAAACATATGCAATCACACACTTAGACACAGAATTCATCAATAGTCCTGACTGCTTCTGAATCTTTCAAACTTTCACAGCAAGAAAGGGGCAGGAAATGCAGGATTAAAAAAAACATGCAAAAGGTGTGTTTGTGTTACTGTGTACTCTTTTTGGTAAAGATATTTTGGCTTTTTAGTTAGTTGATAGTGCCTACTAGGTCTAGCTGTTCTCAAGCTTTTCTCCCATTACTAATTATTTAAAGTCTGTATTTCAGATGACATCCAACTGGGAATTGGTGCAATTTCAATTTGTGATTGCAACCTAATTTATCAACCTAAATATTCCTAACTGGTGACACGAAAGTCTGCTTATGTAACCCAGTTGAGAGAAACCTGGGTACAACACTAAGGTAAGCCAATCCTTATACAATAAAGTTTGCCATGTTACCCATAACCAGGTTTCAGGGAGTTGGGGGGGGGGGGGGGGGGGGGGGATTGGTGATTCAAAGAATAATTTAAACCTTACCTTACGCAAATCTTTGTTTGTCAAACTGAGCTATATTTTTTGTGTTTCTGGGAGTACACACACACTTTGCAGAACATTGCAGAACAAGAGGCGGTCAATTTATTTGTTTGGGTTGTTTCCTTAGCCCCCAAATAGTGGGAAGAAAATACTCCCAACACATATAGAAGTATCTTAATTATGACTCTTGTCAGCAGACTATGTAAAAGTTTAGCTCTATCTGTCTTACTGCTACTCTTCACCCCCTTCTCTGTTTGTACAGCTATCCCGAAGGATGCCAATACTGTACATTTTAAGTGATTATATTACTATGAAAACCAACAGACGCGTGACAACCTAAATGGTTTTATAGGGTTATCAATCCTTAAAAAGGTGAAGTTTGTTAATGAATGACAGACCAGCACAGTATAATGAAACACATGGTGAGTGGGCAAAACGAGATGTAGCTTGAAATGCTGTTTGTTGGGTTTGTGCTGCAAGCCTTTATGATGGTGCAGCTATGAGTTGCTAGAACACCAACTGCAAATATTGATAATACATCTATAATATTGTGTGTGAGAACAATCACAATCTGCCTTTATACATGGTTACCGGCAATACTTAATTCTAAAATATTCAGTACCTTGTCATTGCACGGCCACTGCAACATCTGATAAAGAAAACAAATCTATCTCTATTTAAAAGGTGTTGTTGTTGAAATGTCAGTGATTGATTCTTTTAGAAATGTAGTGATACTCCAATATCTCCATTTAAAGAAATCCATAAATTAATCAACCATATTATGATTGAAAAGTCCTTGTAAAATGTCATTAAAAAATTATAATAATAATGGCTGTAATGATCGGTTTTGTGCTTATGTATTTACAATGTACTGTGAAGAAGAGCCAGAGATAATTTAACTAGTCTACATGAGCATTGATATGTCCTGACCTTACCCATTGTCTAATAAGAGACTAGGAATAAAGCCATTTGGTACATTGCTTTGCATGTATTAGGTATCTAAATCAAAATCAAAGTTATTGATTTGTAACAAAACATCCAAGTATATTTATTGCTGACAGCGTTGATAGTCTTTTTGACGACAAACTCAGTGTGAAAAGAATCTTAGGGAACCCTCCACTTTAGGAGGTAACCAGCAAAGCTAACCGTTTGAGTGCCTTATTAGTGGACCATAATAGTCGTACTACACCACCTACTACAACAAGAGTAGTGGCAAGATAGTCAGATACAGATGGAAAAGTGAGGGGGAAGGGAGACTGAGAGCACTTGTCCTCATACTTAAGTGAATGGAACTGGAATTCAGTCACTATATGTGTGATCGCTAACAATATCGCTAACAATAATGAGCAATTTATCCATCAAAAGAGGCAGGCACCACCAGCAGCAATTGTCAGCATTGAGAATAACACATTGGTTTTGGATCAATAGGGCAACTCTCATTCTTGTATAGCGCCTTCCTAAGAGCATTACACAATTGAGAGTTGGCTGGATGAAAGGCAGGTCAGAAAGATGCAGCTTTCTGTGGTTAATGCATATAGTGGCAGATGTGCTTCAACGTCTTGAATAGAAGAAAGTCTCCGTCTTGCTGAAGATTGCTTTCCAATAAAGACCTTGATCCACTGGGTAATTTCAGTCGCTAATGAAATCCCTCATCCATATTTTGGCTCCAACAGGCATGCATGAACAAACACACACACACACAAATGAATTTGCTTTGAAAAATAAAATGTATGTAATGTATGTATGTAAGAAATCCTAACTGTGTGCATTATCATAGTGTCAATGATAAGAGCACATTTTATTGTATTATTTGCACCTGCCAGGCGTTCTATTACATACATTGCATTTTATTTAGCTTTACACCACATTGCTAAAGAACATGTTCTCTTGTCCACTGAGAATTGTGTCCAAAAGTACCTGTATCTCTATTATGAGTGAAGAGCCAAGACTTGTCTGTCCTCACATTTATGTTTAGAATTCAGAAGATCTCTGTTTTAACATATTGTATCAATTTTAGTAACGTGCATCTCCATTGCTCCATGCTAGTGTTTTGCTCTTAGCTCTGTTCATTCAGACCCTAATGTAAACAAATGTGTGGGTGTCTTTGAAATATAAACCCAACAATCACACAAAAATATAATTATTTGCAAATTTGGAGAAGGTAAAGTGAAGCGAGACGAAGGTGTAGCAAGAAAAGCAGGTGCAGTCTTTTTACTCGATACATTGAACTCTCTTGATCTCTGGGGTATATCATGCCATGCCTTTGTGTCCATGCAGTCTGGGGTATTATTGATGAACCTCTTAGTCCTTGCAAGCAAACAAACAAACATCCTCTCACACACACACACACACAAGTAGTCACTCGCAAGCTACTATCATAATAGATTCACAAAAATAGCATGTATAACATACTTATATACTCACATACCCTTATTATGTTTGAATGAAAAATACATGTGTGCTTGATTCCTTGAATCTGAATAGTTCCATTTCACCATTGGTAATGTTACTGTATACAAGAAGTTAAGTGAAGGTGGGGATTGGTCAGTGTATTATATTTAGATTCAAAGGTGGTTCTGAAGAGTGCAAACCTTATCTAAAACATGGAAGCCCAGAGGTCATCTCTTACACATCAGTAAAGAAACATGGATGGATCAGTCCCAGTGTCATCAGTTAGTCTAGCTGTCTCTCACCACCTACATTATTCAACAGAAGCAGTTAGCACTAAGACAAGAGTATGCACATGCACATAACTCCAGCCACTATCGATTACCCTAGTTAATGTACAACTAGTCTTAATGCTATATCAATAGTACAAAGCATACATCAAGGTTTTAACACCTCAAACCAGTGGCAACAATGCAGATGCACAGCAAGACAACACATTACTTTCAGAATAAAGTCTATGAATAAATTGCACTGTTATACTATGTTAGGAACACAGTGCGCAGGAATGTCTATTGTAAGGAGGGGGGGGGTGTTAAGCACTTATTGTCAGTGATAAACACCTACACATTTACTGTATTGTCTTACGACACAAAGCCCACCAGGGATAGGAAATCTAAGGGGCCTGTCACTCTTTTTGTCTTTATTTTCACCCCCTTTTTTTACTCTTCTATAATGATCTAACACCTAAACACTAAGGCCTCTTTCAGACAGGCTGGTCTCAGCAAGTGCAAAACAAACAGAAAACACCCATGACACTTCAAACCATGGATCAATTGAGAGCTCTGGCTTTAATTCTTGCTCTAATTCTCGTAGAAAGGGGTTAGGCAAAGGTTTTACTTTACGAGCATTTGATTCAACAATCAATTCTGTGAGCACTGGCATGTTGAATTTAATTACCTGTTTTTTAAGCGCTTCCAACACTAATGTTGTAAACTCTCACAAGCAGCAGCTAGAGAGGCCACTGGTCAACAGGCCTCTTTGATGCTGATGAACATTATATCTAGACTCTATGGCAGTGTTTGGCAACAGGCGGCCCGTGGGCCGAAACTGGCCCGCCAGATATTATCTGGCCCGCCAGATAATGTTTTAAATTTTTTATCTCTTTTATTTTTATTTTTTGATTTTTTAGAGTTATATTCATCCATTCTCTGCATCTGCCACACATGCATGTCTTATAAGGCGATCTGTGTTGCAAGTTGGTGAATAAAGACACTAGCCAGATTATGTGTCACTACTATTGTATTCCTTAATGCAGTGCAAAACCCAGACACTGGCACACAACTGTGGCTCTTTTTGTTTCTGACTGTCCTACACAATTTAACCACAGGGATGAACAGTTGACTAAGCAGTTACAAAAAGACACTCTGTACCAGTCTGTCGCAAATTCCAGTTGCATTTTTTTATCAATCAATTCCTTAAATTAGCCTTTGATTATGTTCTGGTCCGCCATCTAATGGCTTAGAAAAAAATTGTCCCGAGGCCAAACTTAATTGCCGACCCCTGCTCTATGGGATCATATTGAAGTGGAGTAAATTGGATGTTCTAGGAATAGCCTCTGTGCCCCTGACCTTAACCCCCTACTCTGACCATAAGCTCTACATTAGCCACTACATTCACATTACTTCCCAATTGTTTTGTAGGAAAGCCAAACAGCCCATTCACCATATTCGAGTATGGGTCCTGAGAAAAAACAGAATCCAGACTGTGTGATTTTGTTGTGCTTCCTTTTCTCTTTAGCTATGCAAAATCCATCTCATTTAACATATGTGATCTTTGCTTCACACAGACGTCATTTAAGTGTCACATTGTTAGGCTAGTGGTGCTAGTATGACTATTATGATAAATCATAATAATAATAAATCATAATAACAACACTATTTTTACATAGCACATCAAGCTCATCAATTACTTATTTACTTCACCATGAGGTGAGGTCATTATTTGCTTTTGAATATTCAGTAAATATATTAAAGAGTCACCCTCTTCTAATGTAATCAAAACACTGTATGAGCAAACAATAATATCCACTATTTAGGCCACACGTACCAAAACGATCTTTTTTTCCCCCGTTTTCCCTGGCATTGTATCAAGAACATTTGCGTCCAAACGGATCCATCTCAATACGACTCAACACAATTTTGTCAATTTTGAAAGAGCAGTGCAACAAACCAATTGGGCTGATATACTGACTAGGAACAATGTTGATGCAGATTGCAGATTGTTTGCAACCAAGTTAGGAAACTTAGTCAAGGAGTTCACCAGAAAAGTCAAAAACAGGGGGGGGGAATAAAAACAATACACTTCCCTGGCTCAATAATGATATATTTAACCTGATGAAGGAAAGAGATCTCTCATTAAAAAGAGCTCTGAAAACTAAATCAAGTATTGATAGATATAGGTTCACCTCATTACGCAACAAAGTTACAAAAGCCACCAGAAATGCCAAAGCCAACTTTTTCATAACAATCATTAATGAGGCAA
The DNA here is from genome assembly GCA_030340625.1 of Merluccius polli. Taxonomy (NCBI): domain Eukaryota; kingdom Metazoa; phylum Chordata; class Actinopteri; order Gadiformes; family Merlucciidae; genus Merluccius; species Merluccius polli. Next base: position 466,976 of record JAOPHQ010005122.1, read on the forward strand.
AAGGTAACACTAAGCTGATTTGGGAACAAATTAAGAATTTGATGGGAATCAAACACAGGCCGAAGAAACAGTTGGAGCTGAAACTAAATGACAAGCTAATACAAGACCCAGCACTAATTGCCTCAGCCTTTAATGAATATTTTATTGATTCTGTAACTGAGATTGCAAAAACTTTTCCTTTAGTGACAGATAACATTAATAAAACGGATAATAGCAACACCTCTTTTTGTATTCAACCCATCTCCGAACTAAAAACTAAGGCAGTAATTAATTCCCTTAAAACTTCAACAGCCAAGGATATATACATGATGGATTCCGCAATGCTCAAATCATTGAAAGACCACCTAGCTCGTCCAATCACACAAATCATAAATTCATCAATATTGCAGCGCACATTTCCAAGTGCCTGGAAGACAGCAATTGTATCTCCTACTTATAAGTCCGATGACCCCCTAAACATCACTAACTACCGCCCAATTAGCATTTTACCTGTGGTATCCAAGGTTGCTGAAAAGTGGATATCAGAGCAGCTTGTTTCTTTTCTGAATACCAGTCAATTTAATCTTCATCCCATGCAGTTTGGCTTTAGGGCCAATCACTCCACAGAAACCGCAACCTGCCTTTTCTTAGAAAAGGTCCGAGCCATGGTCGACAAAGGAGGTGTTGTTGGTGCAGTGTTTTTAGACCTCCGCAAAGCCTTCGACACACTCAACCATAAGGTCCTACTGGCCAAACTGTCCACTTTTAACTTCTCCCCATTAGCACTTAGCTGGTTTGAGTCTTACCTCACTGGTAGATGTCAACATGTTAGTGTTAGCAATCATCTTTCTCCTGCGCTCAACTTACACAGTGGAGTACCACAAGGTTCAATACTCGGTCCACTACTGTTTTCCTTATATATTAATGATCTGCCATCTGTCTGTCCTGATGTGGAAACCCAGTTATACGCAGATGACACAGTGATATATTTGCATGCCAGGACAAAGCAGTTGGCAGCTGCTAAACTCACTTCAGCATTGAAGCAGATCTCTGAATGGCTAAACTGTTCCTGCCTTCAACTTAACCTAAAGAAAACTGTAGCAATGTTCTACACTAAAAAACAATGTAGCATTGTGCAGAATATAACAGTTTCAGGTCATAATATTGCTACTGTGTCGGAGGTCAAATATCTAGGAATCATTATTGACTCCAATTTAACTTTTAAAACACACATTAAAAAAGTGAGTCAAAGAGTTAAGTTTAGTTTAGCAAATTTTAAACACATAAGAAACACAATGACTTTTAATGCTGCCAAATTATATGTGAATGCCATGATCATGTCGCATCTAACGTACTGCCTTACAAGCTGGGGACAAACTAAGGGCTCTTCACTGAAACCATTGGAAATCCTGTACAAGCAGACCCTTAAAATTTTGGACCAGAAACCCAACAGCTCACATCATTGCACCATCTTACATAAACACAAACTTTTGAGCTGGGAAGATGTGATAAAATACAGGAACATCTGCCTAGTCTTTAAAATCCTGCACAATTTAGCTCCTCCTCCACTTAATTCCTTCATAAACCAACGCAACAATACCGGTCAAATCACTAGAAGCATCACACGTGGTGACTTACTGGTCCCATTCAGGAAACGCACATTTGGCCAGTTCTCATTTTCTGTTAGAGCAACACAAACCTGGAACTCCCTTCCCAACCACATTACAGATATACATACATACTCCAATTTCACAGCAAAGTTAAAAACATGGTTTGCTGACAATCACACCTGCACACATTAAAATGTGTGTTACTTTGCGTCATGATCATGGATGTTGCCTGCCTACACGTGCTGTCTATCTGCATCTCTGAATGTGATTGTATGTGATTATATAGTGTGTGTTCATATGTGCTATTTATGCAAGACGTATTGTGTGTGCTCACTGTTGCTATTTGTGGATGATGTATTTATGTGTGTTTATACGTGCTATTTGTGCATGACTGTATAGATGTTTTACTGTTCTCTTTTATCCTTATTGCTCTGTCTTGTTCCTCTTCTCTCTTAACTTCTTTTAGTTAATATGCTGTAATGTGCTGTTCTTTTTAGGTTGCCTATTGTCATCTGGCCATCTGGATATTAGCCATGCTGGCTAAAGCTGCCCTTTTTACTGTTATTGCTACAGTCAATTGATTGGGATTGTCCACGTTATTATAAACCAATAAAACACGCTACTTCATATTCCAGGCGTATAGGTGGCGCTGTTTCAGTTTTAGAAATTCTCCGAAAACGGAGAGGAAGAGGCGGAGCATGCACATAAAGCCTGAGCGCTGTATACAAATATACATCGTGGTGGATGTAAAATGTGGCTTATGTGGTTGTCCATCAGGCTTTTTTGCTCAGCGTGGTGGCACAGGAGCATAATATTTTGCGATAGTAACCCTAATAGGCACAATATCTTCTCCAGCAGGAACACGAGCATGTAGTCTGCCATTGTTGTTGTTATGAGACGTCGTCACGGGTTACAAGAGGTTACGCTCGAGGGGTGTGGCGATGACATCATCGAAACGCAAGTATGCGTATTGGCCGTCCAAACGAACACTCAAGGGCTTCGTTTGTGAATTTTTTCACCCTGGAACCAGGTTTCAGAAAAGTTCGTTTGCAAGCAATGCGTTTACAGGATTCGTTTGGACGATCGGCCAAAACGATGCAAAACATCTGCGTTTAAACCAAAAAGCGTCTCCGTGTGGATGGCCCCTTAGTCGATTCTAGGGGTCTGGCCTATATAAAGTATTTTAGGAAGATGAAAGTAAGATAAAAAGAATAGCCATCAGTATTCAGCTAGTTTGACTTACTTTTTTTTTGGTATTTCAGAAATTGGCAGTGAAACAATTCAGATGAAAGGGTCAGGGTAGCGATGGAGCAGCCGAGACTAGAGGCACTCGCACACACACACACACACACACACACACACACACACACACACACACACACACACACACACACTAGCTCAAGAAACCACTCAGCAGACCCATACAGAGGAAGCTGTAAGATCTATCTATTTATCGTGTCTACCTTTCCTTTATCCTCAAATAAAAGTCCTAGAGGCAGGTGACTTCTGATTATACTTTTTACATAATAATTAAACATTATATAATTATATAATAATCTAATAGACATTGATATCATTTAGTTCCTTTCTTTCCTTTTCTTTGTTTTCTCTTTTCACTGCAATGATTATTTTGATAACAATTGTTATCATTACTGTAATTCAGTTTCTATGTCATTATAAATTAGATGTACCAGAGAAAGAAAATGCAGGTTTGCTGTACAGACATTCACACTCACACAAACAACACAAATACAAGATCTGGATCCTAAAATGATCTATATGCTAAAATGACCTATTCATACATACATAAGTGTGCAAACCAAATATTCTCCCGTTCTACTTTGCTTTTGCCTGTGAAAGTAGGTAATTTCCTTGTCTTTCATCCCAGGACAATTTGACACATTAAGGCAATCAAGCCTTTCTATTGGCCCTCTTACTCACTTTTAATGAATATTAATACCATCAGGCCTAGACAGCTGTTGTTGCTTAATTTGTCAACCTGAACATGAAGAAAACCCCTGTACCAGCAATGCAAGCATTCACAAATTCACGCATACATTCTATTATTGATGAACCTCTTAGTCCTTGCAAGCAAACAAACACCCTCTCTCTCTCTCTCTCTCTCTCACACACACACACACACACACACACACACACACACACAGTCACTCGCAAGCTACTATCATAATAGATTCACAAAAATAGCATGTATAACATACTTACATACTAACATACCCTTGACAATGCTTATGTTTGAATGAAAAATGAATGTGTGCTTGATTCCTTGAATCTGAATAGTTCCATTTCACCATTGGTAATATTGGTAACATACATTCCCACACACACAAAAACACACACACACACACACACACACAGTGTATGTATGTCACATTTGGTTAAAACCTTTGCAGGCTCATTTGAATCTGGGATTCAGATCTGACCATTAATAATCATTTTTGCAATTGGGTAAAAAATTGCCATCTTATTCGTTATTTAGTATGTTAGTACATTATTTAATCCTTTGAGTCCACACCAGAGCCAGCGAGCGATCACAACATGTACCAATGGAACTAGAAACTAACTGCCACCTACGTAGTTCCAGTAGCAAGGTAACATTACCATTACATTATTATTTATGCTGTAATTATCTCAACATGACTGACATACCAACATGGCTTGCATACTACATAACATTGGGGCATAGCAACAATAAAATACCAGTACTACAATACCAACAGGAGTGGCATACTAAATAACATGGGGCATAGCAACAGTAATTGTACCAGTACTATAATATATATACAAAAATAATAGCAAGGGCCAGTGATGTAAAGAAAAGTTTCTTTCACGACTGTCAGTCAGGTAGGGCAGTTGGGAGCGCTGACCAGGAGTTTGCAATCAGGTACAAAAAGTGGTTGAAATGAGTGAAGAATTTAGAAACAAATTAAAACCACTAATCCTATGTCTCACAAAGTTAACTTTTATGGTTACACTTGTATTAGCTGTATTAGGCGTGCTTGTGTGTGTGTGTGTGTTTGTTTCTATTTTAGCTTCAGCCTTATATTTTGGTTGTAATCTATGTAACATTGTTAAAGCCCCTCTAATCTCTCTGTGGCCCTGGCTAGAAGCCCTGATATTGACTTTGTAATAATTGGTCTGCAGGCTTCACAAGCTTAGCTGACATGACAACCACTGATAAGTCTGGACGGGGGAAAGGGGGAATGTTGTATACTTAAGCTTACAGCTCTGTCAATACAGAAGCCTGACTGTAGGCTATGATACTAGCAGCATATAAGCTATCTAACATACTGGGACATCTTTTGTTGAACCTCTGATAATTAGGCCTGCTTTGCAGATTTACATAAGAAGTCTGTTTCCTATTTTCTCCTTATTGATATAATAAAGCCGTTGTATATTGTTGTTGTTTTACACACTGCACTTTTAAGTTAATTAATAAATGTGGATGGATTATGAGTTATATATAACTAATTATTAGAGTTATATATAACTAATTATTATTACTTGTGAGTTTGAATGGGATGAACATTAAATCCAATCAGAATGTCAGATATTTGAATGATAGTTGATATCCCATGTTGTTTGAATGTTCTAATGTTTACATTGTACTCCTCTTTATCGGCCTCATATATTTCACAATAAAAAACAACGCTGTTTATGATGTTTTTTTTAAGTGTGATTGTGATGTTGATATTTTGTGTTGTATACACATTCCCAGCAGTCTATAACTGATTGATTTGTCAATACGGTTTGTTGCTTTGATTGTTCATCCAAGAACACAGAAATAATCTTAGCTGTACATATGCTCATCCATCCATACATCCATCATCCATCCATTCATCCATCCCCGATTCCCTTGACCTGCATCCAAGTCAAGCTTTGTCTTTGTAGCATCCTGCAGCGCAATGGTCACTCTGGCCCTCTATAGCCTGTCTGATGTGCTGTGATCAAACAAAGTCAACAGTGCTGACAGGGAGCGTGCTGCGGTGGAAAGGCCACTAGGTTTCGGATGCTTAAGGACACTGAAGAACACACACTGACCCCTTGGGCTGGTCACCCACAATTCACGACCACACACTGAGGCCATAATGCAACCCCCTACCTCCTCGCTTACCACCTATTCTTAGTGATCAACAGTCAACACACACACACATGCATTTGCAGTAACTATGGCCCAATCAAGCAGTGGTATGCAACCTCGGCCAGGCCAACCTTTTCTTTCTTTCTTGGCCTTACACCCTGACATAGACCCCTCCCCCAGTTTTCTCAGCACAACCCATTACAATTTGGTGCCATAGATCACTTCTGACACATTGATAATTGAGCCACTACAGATAAGAACAAGTGGCCAGCCACCGTCCGGGTCCCAGGGACTTGATACCACAGAAAGGTCCTCAGCAAACATTTACAGATATTAATGATGTTCTTTTATATCTATTTTTGCTTTGGCCAGCTGTGCCTATCATGTATAACCTACACCAAGTAGGAATTAAGGTGGGGATTGGAAAATAAAACCTCTTAGCTATATGTTAATGTTTTTCTTCTTTACGTGAACATGCTAGTACAGTTGGCTACTGTAATACATTACATTGGAAAATATTGAGTTATTTCAATGCCTTCACTACATCTAAAATTGGGAAATAATGTTGAAATGTCTCCCCTTCATCCAAAACATGGAAATGCGATTGAAAAGACAGATATAGTGGATTCAAACAAAGGCCTAGATAATTAATTTGTTTAATGATCCCCCACACCAGATAGGCTGCTAATCGGATTTGAGGTCGTAATAGAAATAAAAACCATGGATGATTGACAGTGAAGATTAAAAAAAAGAGAGATCCTAGATTTGTGATACAATGTCCCCAATCTTTACATAATTTGTCATAGATTACAACATAATAACAAGGACCTTCACTTTATTTTGTTTATTGCTGACACTTTGATTTGACTGTACATCTCATGTAGTGTAATAGTGTATTAGATAGTAGCAGTAGTCAGGTCTTGCACAGTGCAGTAATTAAGTAAAAGCAAAGCACTGTATCATTTCGGGTGGCAAGTTGCCTTCTTGCGGCTGTGATTTAATTTACTGTGCAAGCACTGTTCAGTGCACATTTTTACCACATTTTAGCACCTTATCATCCACTTCAAAACTGTATAGAACTGAATAAAGATTCCCCATCAAAACGCTACAGTGCAGTATTAATTAAGTTTATTTTTGGCCAAACGAAATAAATATTTTTCAGCCAGTAGAGAATACGATTTATAAAGGGAGATGTGTTAAAAAGAACATGTTGTTAGCAGGACGTACAAGCGTGATAAATTTCAGTTTGCCTTTTGTCAGTGAATACGTCTGGGCCCATATGGTTGACTACAAAAGTATGTGAAAGCAGCATTTAAAAAGCCAGGCCTACCACATTAAAGCCTATAACAATCTCTGTTCATGGTGAGTTATCTCTCTCAATTAATCACCCCCCACAATGGGATTTCTGATGCGTTCAAGCCCCCTGAAAGCTGCAGGTCAGGGCAAGGGCAGACTGAGTCTTTAGTTCCCCATTCTCTGTCCTCTCTGCCCCTTTCACTTCATCATTTCTCCTCAACTCCTTTGCAGAAAAAGCCCCTTGACATTGTTTTTTTTTTTAATTCTGAAAGGTAAATGAAGCAAAAAAGAGGGAATCAAGCATCAAACAATACCAAAACAAACAGAGAAAGATAGATGCAGAGAGACCCTATGTTTTAATGTGAAGGCCAGTCTCATAGAAGCCAGTGAGTGAGACGGAACACTGACTGACAGACTGACTGACTGACTTGCTGGCTGGCTGAGGATTTTTTTCGCCTGTTCAACACCACTCTGGTCACACCGACAGCGCGGTGTTCGGCCTGTGAATGGTATTGTATTGTCATTTCTACTCCCCATTCCAACACTGTCTGAATGGGTTTAACCACTGGTTTAGATTCAGTTACACGGTTTCGGTTGAAAGTCTCCCCCTCCCACCGCTTTGGGCTCCTTTGGTTCCCTTGGCTGACCTGTTTAGAAGCCACCGTAGAAATGTCATGTTGCCCCTCCCATGGGACAGGCCCGACATTTTCTTTGATACATAACAACAACATAAAGAGAATAGCTTGGAACTAACGCCCTCCTTTTAGAAAAGCCTGTTGTAGATTGTAACAGTGTGGGAGTAGACTATCAAGTGGAAGATACACTCTGTTTCCCCTGCAATAATGAAACATTATCATCCATCCAACATCCATCTGTTTCATTTTACATATTTTGAAATTCAAAGTGGTAACATGTGTTCATGTGAACATATAATCCTTTAAATCCATAGCAAGTCAAAGTTCTAAAACCTTATCAGATGAACTTTTAATTTTTTTCACTATTGCCAGGTACACTAAATTGGGCAGCCACTATAATGATGTACAGAATGTATACCTTCCTATATAATGTGTGCATTTATTTGTTAAAATGTTTATTTTTCCTTTATTTTTTTTTAGTTCCTTACAGAATCCAACCTAAAAAAATGATGATGCAATCCACCCTCCTCTTCTCTATTGCGTCAAACAGTATCCTCTTGAACATAATTACATTTGGTAATACAGCTTGTGGGATTCAACATCCAATTCCAATAGATTTGCTGTGACTCCTACTTGTACAGATAAAGAAAACCACTGCACTGTCCCACACTACCACAATTTCCATTGTTTTAATCTTGTTTTTTTCCAGTATATGTCCGCATGCCTTGTAGCACACAAAACATAAAAGAAGGCAACTATCCTTTTATTTTTAAAGGAACTCTCTCATATCAACACAACCCTTTAAACAAGTGGTGGACAGGTGGGAGTGTGGGCCTTTCTTTACGTTTCCACTCTTTTGGCCCAATACAATAATATTATCTACCACATTCCCTCAACTAGTATCTTCAACAAAAGTTGGACTTTTGCCATGTTCCTATTGTTTCCTCATTTGTTATGCCTATTATATTGTATGGGACATCACATGATTAATGTTGAATTCAAAATGGTTTTAACTGAGCAGAAAGTTGTGATGAATAAAGAAAAGATTGAAAGCATTGAAGAAAATGTATGTATTTATTTAGCAGATGCTCTTCATCCAAAGCGGCTTCCAAGTGAGGCTCAGAACAGTCCAATCTGTACAATCTGTATCAGAGAAACTACAAGTGCAGGATGTCCAACTTTCCAAAACAACCACATGAGTGTAGGATTGCTGCCATGTGCAGATCCAGACTACCCTGAATCATCAACAGACCACTATTTATGCACTGTACTGATACATTTCAGGTTAGATTATTAAGATATACATGCCAATTACCTAGCCAGAGCTATAGCTAAACATGTAGGTTTTATTCAAAATGTAACTAATTGACAAATTATTGCAATACATTTGTATTGCAATATCAATGCATTTTCAAACTTCACTTATCTAATTTCACCATAAGAACTACTCGTTTTGGCTCCTGCAAAGGTATTTAGTTGCTACAATAACTGAAATGACTGACAGCATATGGTTTATCGTTACTTGCTGATGGTAATAGGACTAAACAATGTAGCTTGGACTGTCAGCTGACAGTTATTTCTCTTCACTGTCATTTTGCTTTGGATAAAAGTGTCTCCCATTACTTACTAAATAGGATAAAACCAATTTGGTGCAACTTGAGTCAGCAACTCACAAGCTTTCCTATCCCACACAACTTCAATTTTCTGTTGAAAAAGACAGGCCTATAATCAATTACGCTGTAGTCTTTATGCAGCTGTCAATTAGCTAGGCCAATAATTAGAGATATATCTGCTTTATTAACTGAGGCCACTTCCCCATTCTTCTGATAATTGTATTAACTGCTGTCATTTTTTCAGTTCATTCTGCATTGCTTTAATCTAAACTATTGCATTCATCTGACACTGAAATACTGTTATTGGCTAATGCACTAAAAAAAAAAATTGGTTCAATGTATTTTTATTGTGGCAAATTTCCACGTAAAATAATTAGATTAATCCAACTGTATCTTACCATGTTCATTACATGTAATTAAAATGCTTAGGTCAAACATAACTAAATTACATTGATCCAATGCGTTTTCCCCCCACTCAAACATACCTAAATTACATTGATCCAATTTGTTTTCCCCCCAAATCGAACAGATCTATATTACATTGATTCAATATGATTTGGCCCTGAGTCAAACATGTTGATCTGATATGCTTTATCCTTTGTGTATTCAATTCAAGATTGTTTCCTGGGTGCATTTCTTTCAGGTGTGTTGCATTAATTTACATGTTTTTACATTACCTAAAACAAAAATGATAATTTTCATAAAATGACAACTCAAATGGCATTTTAAGGTGTTTATTGCCATTCTTTCTGAAAAAATTCCAAACATTAAGTACAAATATGAATTTTAAAAGCAAGCACACACACACACACATGCCTGGCTCAAACCCAGTCTCAGGCGTTACAATATATAGCACCAACAATTTGGTCTACCATACGAGAAGCTATTTGCGTAAAATTAGGCCAAGCAGCATGGTACAGGCGCAGGCAACACTTGGAAGGTCGCTGAGCAACGTCACTCCCTCAATCACAACTCCCACATCTTCAGGCTTTTGGTCCACACCTGCACCCTCTATCCGGACCACATACACCCAAGACCATCTGCTGCTTTTCATTCTCCACCAAGTCACAGTGCTTAAAGACACAGAACAAAAACACTGAAGTTTAGCAAACATCTTAATCATAAGCTATTATATACTATATATACACACATATATATATATATATATATATATATATATATATATATATATATATATACAGTATATATATATATATATATATACATATATATATATATATATATATATATATATATATATATATATATAAACAACACTATTGTATAGTCAACAATATGACTCACTAGATTATTCCATGTCCGAAAAGTACACAAGCAATCTGTGTATGTACAGGAATACCGACAGTTGCGTCCATAATGCCCACGTTTTAACTTTAAGCATTTCAGTAACTGGTACCTACTGCCTACCGATGCACCACACTCTTTGCATGTCCACATCTCTGAAAAACAAGGGGACAAAAAAACAATAGTTTTCAATAACTATCCTCTTAAAAAAGCAAGCAATATCATGCATCATTACTATTCTAACAAGATGATGTAAATAGGTAAAGGTATATGCATAGGTACTGGCTGGTCAAGGACATACCATCCAATAATAATAGAACCAGTTTACACTGTGAGTTGATCTGTAGATTTGTAGTCTTGTTATAGCATTCTTGTTATTGGCTTTGTGTATGGACATACAAGTCCACTATTCAACCATGAAAAAAATATTTGGACATGCCAACATGCTTTCCCTTGAAAAGTAAATGTCCCTTTAGAAATTCACATTGTAGTGTGAGCGTAGGGGGGTGGGGGATGCCATGATTATAACTACAAATTAATTTTATTGATACTGTTTCAATGGATGAAAATAATAACCCTGCTGTCAGTACTTTGAATTGGTACTGGTTGAATGGAACATATCTAGCATGCCCATTAACAAAGCAGGTCATTTTTTTCTGTTAAGTACGGGCGGATTGTCAGAAAAAATTGCACTAGTCAGGCACATTGTGCCACTGATTAATCAGCTGTGTGGCGAAACTTGCGCTTTGCGATGTAAAAAAGTTCAACGGTCAATACCCACTACACGCGAATCGCCTGGAATCGCCTGGCGGCCAATTTCGCCTCCATTCACTTTCTATGGGACGTGAGCAATTTGCTGCGCAGAGCATGCTGGGATTGCTCGCAGCGCGGAGCCAGCTCGAGGCGCGGCGTGGCTCCGCTTCTACATTTGTATAAAGTTTAAAAAATTCAACTTTATGCAAATGCACGCGGCGCAAATCCACGTGGTACCCAGTCAGCAAACAGGACGTAGGCGTGGGCCGTGATGTTGACCCTTCTGATTCATTACCACAATGCGGGCAGGAGCTAGTTGATCCACTACCGTCAAGCCCCACTATACGCGAATTATCCGCGTGACGGTCAATACCACTATACGCGAATTATCCGCGTGACATCGCGCCGCCTTGAAAAATTGTTCGCTTGAGGGCGTGTTGACTAGTGGATCAACTAGCTCCCACCCGCATTGTGGTAATGAATCAGAAGGGTCAACGTCACGGCCCACGCCCACGTCCTGTTTGCTGACTGGTGACTGCGTGGATTCGCGCCGCGCGCATTTGCATAAAGTTGAATTTTTTGAACTGTATGCAAATGTAGAAGCGGAGCCAGGCCGGGCCGCGAGCTGGCTCCGTGCCGCGAGCAATCCCAGCATGCTCAGCACAGCGAATTGCTTGCGTCCCATAGAAAGTGAATGGAGGCGGAATTGGCCGCCAGGCGATTCCAGGCGTTTCGGGTATAGTGGGTATTGACGGTCACGTCGCGCCGCCTTGAAAAATCGTTCGCTTGGGGGCGTGTTGACTAGTGGATCAACTAGCTCCCGCCCGCATTGTGGTAATAATGAATCAGAAGGGTCAACATCACGGCCCACGCCCACGTTCTGTTTGCTGACTGGTGACCGTGTGGATTCGCGCCGCGCGCATTTGCATAAAGTTGAATTTTTTAAACTTTATTCAAATGTAGAAGCGGAGCCAGGCCACGCCGTGAGCTGGCTCCGCTTCTAAATTTGCATAAAGTTGAGAAATTCTAAATTTGCATAAAGTTGAGAAATTCTAAATTTGCATAAAGTTGAGAAATTTCAATTTTCAAATTTCAAAAATGATAACGCCTTCGCCACAAAGGCTAGCCTGGCTCCGCCCGCCTACGTACTTCCGCTCAATTTTCATTTCACTTCAGTACTATGGTCTGGCCGTGCTGTATGTTAGAACGATTTCTTTTCCCTCAAATGTGCCTTCCAATCAGCGAACAGGAGGCGCGGCCTGAGAACAGTGACGTAGAGGTCGTGCGCGAATTTCAGTTATTGAGCGGAAGTACGGAGGCGGGCGGAACCAGGCTAATGCTAATGCTCACTGCATCTGCCGTTTGTATACTGCGCGCAACGTGGTTTCTGGCGCATGAAATATGTCACGACCAAACGTTAGCGATTGGTTAAGGCAGATCCAGAGTGGCACTGGGCAGAGCCAATAGGTTTTAAACTTCAACAGCACCCGCCTTCAAGTGAGAAATCGTTTGTCTCTACAGCACTGCTAGACCTTTAGTATGAATGAAATGAGTACGAAGGTCTAGTTAGGACTAGGCTACACAAAGGCCAATCTTTAACTTAAAAAATACAAAAAAATTACAAATATATCTAAAGGCATTTGTACTGATGTAAAGCACGGTAGATGGCTTAAGTGAGAGCACATGTTAGCTCGTGATCTGGATGAGGAAAAGGCAGAAAGCTCAAACTTTGAAACTCGAATGCAGTCAAAATTATGCTACTAAGCCTAAAGTATTAACTAGACCTACATATCTTTATACGGACATTAAATAAAGTTTTTTTTTCCATTCACAATTGTTCTTTCACTACAGTGCAGTAGCCCCCTTCAGTTACTTGCAACTCATTTAGGCTACATATACCCGACACTTGACTTGCCAAGCGGGCTAGGCTAGCTTGGAAAATACTATCTGTCACCTTGACTGTTGGCATTTTAAGAGAATCGGGTTTCAAATAACGTGCAAATATTAACTAAAAACAACCGAATTACTGCTACAGTAACGTTAGCTAACATTGAACTGTGTGATTAACTGTCATTCGGTTTAAACAACTTTTTTTTTCCAGCAAGTGTACCAAAGCAACCTAGCAGCAAACATAATGCAATGAGACCATTTGCAACTAAGTTTTATGAAAATACTAACCCTGCTTTATAACACATTGAAATCCTCACCGAAACGTAGCACGCGATGCCCTGTTATGGCGCGTATCTTCCACAGAGCCCTTGCGCGCATGCCCAGGCTTATGACGCGCAGGTAGTTTCCGGTGGCCAACTAAAACCTTTCTCTTTAATCCAATTTATTAGACTCTCATTACATGTCCAAACTGTTAAATTTACATTAACCTGATGAGTTAAACATGTATGCTTATAAACATGTTATATTTAAATAAAGCCAACATGGTTGATTTATGCCGAAAGAATTAGTGCCCATAAGCATTTTTTTGAGTGTGCCAGCAGGATGTGATCTCTACGAACATTAATGCTTCTCTTCTCATGTAATGCTTTAGTGTTATTTTTATTAAAGCTTTATGTCAATTCATGTTATATTCAATCAACACTGCATAACACATAAATAAATAAATAAATAAATACATAAATAAATAAATAGTATAAATAATAAATAGGGAGTACCCTATTCAAATATTGCTAAAGGGTCAATGGATCTCTGTAATATCGACATTTAATATATGTTTTATATTATTGATACAAAATATTTTTACAAATTACAGCAGATTCTATAAGATAGTAAGATCTGAATTCCTTGACTTGCACTTGAGGTTGACGTTGACAGAGAGACAAGAAATAATGTCGACGCGGACTCTGTCTAACAAGTAATTGGTTTCATTGGTAAGTGGATAAATAGCATCAGCTGGTTGTGGAGGGTTCCTGTGGAGTTTGAGCGCACTTGGGTTAATCGCAGACGCTAAATTGCTGGAAGACTTCCCAGTACTGGAAGTCTGGCACACAGCCACATAAACCCCTGCTTGCGCTTTATTGCTCTCTATCTTATTGACGCTTTGTGTAAGTTGAAATATCAACAAGTAGCAAAGCTCTAGGCCACATAACAGTTCCTTTACGTTAAAACTAGGTTTTAAAAAATCAGAAGGACGGAGTTAACTAGTTAAGTTAGATATAGGTAGGGTTTTATTTTTAGAATAGGCTTATATAAGCCTATTCGTTGTTCTTACGAACAACGACTGTATATTTACTGAAACTGAATTTGTATAGGCTAATACAACAATTTCTGTATAATCTAAGTGTTTCCGCAGCTTTTGTTTTGATTGATTTGACGTCCGCATAATACTGCATTTATAGTTACTGAAATAGGGTTTTGTACCATTTGACTCGCTCACACATACAGCTGCATTTGTCTTGCAAATCCATCCCCGCTGTGCCAGGAAAAGAGAGCAGTCGGACATCGGTGAAGTTCAAGCGAGGGAACAAGTGAAGAGACTGTTCCATAGCAGCCCTTTGTGAATATCAAAACGGGGCGCTGGTGAAAAATGATGCATGCTTTTACACCTCTGACTCCTGGCAACTGAGAAAGGATGAAGAGGGAGTCGTGAAAACGTTCTACAGAAACAGAAGTCTGTCATGGAGAGGAACAAAGGAGCCATGGACACATTTAGCTAGGTTACAACGAGTTTTGTACCCTCTGCCGCTTGACGGGAATCGGGAAACCATATTGTATGGAGATAGTTGAGAGGAGAAAGCACACGGCTGGGAGAGAAAGCCTTGCTTTGATCGACGCGCCGGGGTCCAGAGACCCCCCGGCGCGCTCACACTGACTGCCAGGGCTCATTTCATTTTTTACCTTCTAGACACACTTACAAACTCTGAATCAAATTTACATAAAGGCCTACTTGTAATAAACAACATTTATTACATTTTGGCATCCATAGGCCTATAAGATTATTTGTTTGTTTAGGCCTGTAACATGTAGAAATGTACAGTGGAGTAAATAGGCTACGTTTACAATTATATTTTTACAATAATTTATAACTTATAGAACATTTTCTTAATTTTCGTTGTGATATTGTAACAATTTTCTGACTTTTCACATTTTCTCAGACCATTTGTGTTAATGGTTCCGCAATATATGGCATAGGCTATAGTATCCACCATTAGCCGACTTCAGTGTCAACAAATACAGCAGCAAACTGTCTTTACGCCTACGGCTAATTTAGCCTACTCAAATGCACGTCTCTAGTTCTCTGGTGGAGAGGTCAGCCCGCAATGTTTGGTCCACCAAGGGGGCTTTTTCACATTTCAGTGCTCGACAGCTGGTTCTGTGAGACAGGCGGAAGAGAGCGCATCGCTTCTGTTAGATGAATTTGCGTAGGCTATTCAAATATAATCTCATGCTAATCAGTAACCTCTCCAAAAAAGTTTTCATTGCAGTGCCTGGATTTTAAGTGATTTTTTCCCCTCCAAATATATATAGGATATAGTTTTAACTAAACTTATCTCATTCGCTTAGTAACCTTCTGCAACAAGTTAACAAACAATATATAGGCCTAAGTAGGCTAAATATAAGATAATAGAAAAACTTCAAAGTAGGCTATATTATTATTATTATTATTATTATTATTATTATTACTAGGCTACTATTATTATTTTTATAACGACTCCAAAAAATCGCATCGTCTCTATGCAGAATGTTTAATACAGAACAACAAAGTGTATCCTAATTAGCTTTTGCTACGATTTGCATTATTAACAAAAGTTAATCGACGTATTCATTTGGAATTGTTAATGATCCGATAAAGGTCTACACGAGAAAAGCATATTATACACAGCTTCTATTAATATTATTATTGGTGTTTCTTGTAATTCACCAAGACGCCCAGTTGCGCAACAGATCAATGCTGAACTTTTACGCACGAAGACTCTATAACATTTGTTTATTTTGAGGGGATAATGTTGGGTTATATTTATTCTCCCAAAGCCTTTTCGCATTAGGAATCCGTAAAATGACGCTTAAATCTTAATACACTAGTATACTCGTACAGTATACTAGTATACTCATATACTAGTGTAGGCCTACTCTAGTATAGGCTACTAGTCACCGCCAGAGTAGCCTAAACACACTTAATGTGCAATTTAATGTGAAGCAAGTATACATTAACTAGCGAAGCACTTCGGTTAATTAGTTTATCTAGAGCCACCGTCCTCGGCAGTAGTCCTACTACGCTACGCACGTGCACTTGTGAAGGCTGCAACTTTATCTATGCATCAGAATGGTTAGCCGTGCGCAAAAAGCACATTAACACCCCCCTGGAAAACCTATTGTTTAGTTTTATGGTTGTACCTTTCCTTCGTTTATTCGGATTTGTGTCACCGACAGTTTTTTTCACAAGCGGGTTTGGCGTTTTATTTCTAATTTAATTAATCACATTGTCTCCTTAGTAACGAGCGAGACATTTGTTATCTCGCATAAAGTTAGAGCTATTGAAAAGTTAAATATCCCGGAAAGAAACAGAAGTTACCATCTCAGGGGTTTTCTACTACAAAAGAGCAGCGTCTTAGCACCATATGTTTAATGGCTACCGCCGACCATCCATTATTAAAGGTAAAACGTGGCCCTTTAAAAGTTGGAAAGGCTCCTTTATTTGAGTTAGATGGAGCACTTGCGCACAAAACCAGACGCGCGTCTCGCCATTGACTCGCTCCTTTCTCTTTCTTTCAGGAGTCTGTAGCGGCCACCGTCATTCTCGTTTCATTACGGCATAAGCTTTTCATCACGCGGCATTGTCCTCGGTGAAAGTAATGCTGCGAATCAAAGAGATGACAATATTTTCTATCAGCTTGGAGACCCTGGACAAGAGCCCTCGAGCTTTGGCAAAAATCAGAGCCGGTTATTCATCTTGTCACTCCGCACCTGTGGTCCGTGCATTCAAAGTATACAAACCTGTCCCTATTAACATTAATTATTCACAAACAAAACAAAGGCTGAAATAGAGCAGGTTGAAGTCTGTTTATGGCTCCAATTTTTTATCCTCTGAGGATGTGCCCAAAGCGTTTTTCACGCTATCATTTGCAACAAGTACCCGTCTCTCTCTCAAATTTCAATCGCAGCATCTGCGTAATCTTAAAGATCCCACAAATATGACACAAAACATACGTTAAATAGGTTTTGTTAAATCCTAGTAATGAGTAATTAACTTTGGAAACAATAGCGCAGAGTGTTGTGAGTGTGGGACGGGGAGAGCCGTGGGGTTTGTTCTACTGTCTAGAAAAGGCCAGGTGATGCCAGGAAAAACGGTGTCGTAAGGAAGAAGAACTCGCCGAGTCCTTATCCTTTCTCTCTTAAAAGCCGACATAAATTTAATTGGTATATCAAGGCTTAGCAATACGACCTTTTAGTCTGGCTTGGGATGCAAGGAGAGGGACAAAACAAATACAATGTTAAAGCTGGCAGGCTCACACTCCGAGCTGCAGCCCGGGTGTCACATCAATGAGAATGTGTTTTATTATTGCAAAACCTCATGCTTTACACTTCCCATATTGTCTGCCGGACAATGGCTGATGGAACATTAAAGATGTGGAAAACGGTGCCAACTCGTCTCGAAGACATAGCAAGGGCCTCTCTTTGCTTGCTTTTAGGCAGCTGCTGCGCAGGGACTCAGACGCAGAGAAATGAAAAGAGGCAAAGTTTGAAATACCAGGTGCATCCCTGTGAACGACAAGGGAGACTGATCATTTACAACGGGGCACGGACGTCGTTATAAAGATGTAATTTACTTTGCAAGGCGCTTCCAAAGGCCATGGAAAATGAAGTGGGCTACGGGGAGTAGGCTAGTCCAAGCCTTTTGGGTAACTTCCCTTTAATGATGTCTTTTCTATTCCTCTATTGTTTTGTTGATTTCTGATTTTAAAATAATAGATAGATAGATAGATAGATAGATAGATAGATAGATAGATAGATAGATAGATAGATAGATAGATAGATAGATAGATAGATAGATAGATAGATAGATGGACGGACGGACAGACGGATGGACAGATGGATAGATGGATAGATAGATAGATACTAGATAGATAGATAGATAGATAGATAGATAGATAGATAGATAGATAGATAGATAGATAGATAGATAGATAGATAGTCTGTAACAGGTCTCCTATGGTGAATTGAGGTCGTCTTTCAGTACACCATTATCAAACAAATCACTGCTTGGCACAGTTGCTCTCGTTTTCAGACGGCAGAGAACATAGAAATAAAACCTGTCAGACAGTGAAATGCTTTCTCTTTAACAGCCGTGCCAAGACCGCGGCCGAGAGTGACAAGATACCCGGAGTATTTCAAGACGCCTGTCCATTCCGCTTGGTTGGTACCAAAGGGTGTTAAAGAAGGCATTTTAGTCTTTGTAGCATAGGCTATGCGCCTACACAAAACAACCAGCTTCACAAAAAGGCGCGCCATACTACAATGACCTACTACTATTTTGCACTCACCCTATTACCATCTCTTTGCTGAATGAAATACCGTAGCAAACCTTACATTATTGTGGCTTTATACGACATAGGCTTGAGCATCTTTACCTTTACCATTATCTTTACCATTCCACTCGATAACGGATGAAACGGCAACTCTACTGTTAAATTAAATGTCATATCATTGGTCAAATATATGTTAATCGTTCAGGGCATTCCTAATTTTCCTTTTCAAAAGTCTAGAGTGTATTTTAAGTGCAAAGATCCTTACAGAGGTCCCTCGAAGCAATGGCGCGCAGCCTGTGTTAATGCGTTTGCTCGTTGATGGGGCCATTGGGCATATATCTGGCCCTGTAAACTATGAATGCAATCTGGGGGCGGACGTAAACGGAAGGGGTGAAAAGTAAGTGTTGCTGCAAGCACGGGAAAATGTGGCCTTGGTGCACCTGGCAGCCAACACAGACCGCAGCCAGAACCCGGGGACCCTTGCACCTCAAATGACGGCACCCACTGAAGTTTTTTTTTTTCTTCTGCCGATGCTTTATGGAAGTCTGGATACTATTTGCGCATTTCCAAAAAACAGTTTTCCAAACGTGTAGAGCTGGTGCTGAACCGACATAAGCTACTCATGTAAATTAAGCATAAATAGTCTATAACCACTGATTATGCCATATCATTACTTTGATTCGGTTAAACCCGTCGGATACATGTAGGCCTATAATTGTCCCAGCCAGCTATTCAATTATTAGTAATTTATAATATGATTAATTACTATGCCCTTTTTAAGATGTAGATAACAATGCCTGTCCTTATTATTCTAAAAATAATAAAAACAAATAATAAATAAATTCGTCATAATTTAACTTACGCGAATGAAAATACCCGGTTGTTTCATGTGGGCCTAGCTTTTCGCTCCATACTGCTGTAAGGAGGGCAGGCTAAATTAAATTGTAAAGAATGAAAACGCTTGATATTGTGATGAGGAATCAAAGACAGTATAAAATACCTATTTATTTTCAGATTGTGTATGAATATAATTCACTGTTGAATAATACAAAAATATATATACTAGGCCTAGGCCTATATATAGGCCTACTGTATAAATTGACATTTTAAACTAATAAATTAAACATAAATTATCCCGAAAATTGAAATAAATTAAATACATTATTATTTATGATTGCATGCTGCCTACGTTTAAAAAAGTAGACAATACAATACGAATACAATACGAGTCAAATAAATATTAACAAACTCATTAAATCAATGATAGGCCTATACAATAAAATGGCAACAATTAGGCCTATACAGTCAAATTGTGCTCACTTTTTTGTGCGTTGAATGCACATTCAACAAAATATACATCTTCACATAGGCAATTTGTCGGACAAAAATATTTTGTATATTTGTATAAAATTTAACATTGTAATGCTACCATGCTAAAGGGAGGCTCGTTTTCGACATCGGTAAATGACGATTTGATGTGCAGTTTCCGGGGATCCTCTGGAGTCCAAACTTTAGCCGTCCTGATGATATTTTGGTCCCTCAGCTGCTTCTCGTCTGTCCATGAGAGAGAGTGGCCGGCAAGAGGGGGCAGACCGTAGTCTGGGTCGCTTGGGGAGGGAGATCCTTAAGGACAGAGGGGGAAAGAAAACGATTAACTACAACATTCATGAAGCGGCTTTCATTTAGCTACTTATAGTGGTAAACGACACATTTAAATGTGTGCTTGTGTATGCGTGCGTGCGTGCGCGTGTGTGTGTGCAATGTGCAAGTGTATGCGTGTTCCGTGTGTGTGTCTGTGTGTGTGTGTGTGGGGGGGGGGGGTGTCTTACTTGTGCCTCTATGACAAATGATGACTTTCTTTGGCTGAACGTGCGCATCGCTGTTCGAGTTTCTGATGGGCATATCCGACTGCACTAGCTCGGCGAGGAAGTTAATGTAACCGATAGCCAGACGCAAAGTGTCCACCTTGGACAGGCGCTTCTCGTAGGGCAGGGTGGGGATGTGCGAGCGGAGCCCCTCGAACGCGTCATTAATGGACTGCATCCGCCGCCTTTCCCTCACGTTGGCTGCTTGTCTCAGATGTTGCATCTCTACATCGGATCTCATCCGTCTTCTTCTCTTCGACAATGGACCGCCGTTGTGATACGGCGATAGGTCCGGTATGCTGTCGGTACAACCGTAAGATAGCGTCGAGGACGAGGAGGAAAATGAGAGGTTTCCAATGTCGTAGTCCCCATCGTAAGGCGGCCCTCTGCTGTCTTTGTAATAGTCTTGGAAATGACTGTTTAAGAAATCTACATCGTCATCTAATAAATCGTCAGCATCCAGGTGTCCGTCTTTAGAAGACTGATCAGTGAAGAAATCATCATCGTCAAAATAAGGGGAGGAAGCGAAAGTGTCCAGCGTGGAAAATGGGTCAAGGACGCTGTCCATCTCAGTATTTGGTCCTCCTTTTTGTCTGTGGTCCAACACAATACAGCTCAACAACTTCTACGCTGTCTTGTGAGATTTCCTCGCGCTGTTCTTGTTCCCCTGTTTTCTTTGAACTGCCAAGTGTTAACTAAGTGTTGGGAAACCGGCACGCGAGGGTTCTTTATAGGAACAACTGTAGTCGCGTGCCTTTTACCAGGAACGCCAACCAATCACATCTCAGTCCGCGAGGCGCACCTCGAGATAATCCCCACCGCTCCACGCCGCCCTACTCACGTCGCTCCCAATGGGAGGGCGTTAGACATAGACATCATTAACATAGGCCATACGATTACAAGTTATAAACAACAAACGAGGTTTGGGGTAGCTTTACACATTAAAACGTATCTAGTTGACTTATATAGGCTACAGCTTTATTATGACAAAAAAACCATTGGTTTACAGGCCGACACGTTTGGAGGCCTTTCACAATAAGCTGATAGCAGGTGTTTAAAGAAATAGATTTAAAGTGACAAATATTATCAAACTATAAAATGCATAGGATGCAATGTTACCCTCAAACAAAAATTAAACAGTAATGTTTATTAATACGAATTTGCATATAAAGAATATAATAATAATAATAATAATAAGAAGAAGAAGAAGAAGAAGAAGAAGAAGAAGAAGAAGAAGAAGAAGAATTATCTATATTAATTATATAGAATTATATTGTGTTATTCAAGCATGGCAGTAACTTCAAACCTAGACCTATTTAAAATGACATAGCTATAGGTATAATTGATAGCTATAGGCTATCAATTATGTCTAGTGGAACATTGTTTATGCATTGTTTATGCCGGTGTACACTGTCTAAATAACTGAGGATTCTGTGCATTTCTGTTTCCATTTTTCAGGTCATTTATTCAGCTCATAAGTGGTTGCCCTACCACCAGGTCGAAGCGCTAGGCCTACTTGTGACAGCCAGTACGTGTACACAGAGAACTGGTCGACATATAAAAGCACAGTGGTGGCCCAGGGGCTTACGTCTCTCTGACACCCTTACCCGACAAATTAACGCTCCCGGTACCTGAAATGCAAACGAGGCTACCAACTGGTCGAGGGTCTGTAAGTAAACATCTATTGACTCTGAATGACTATTCATTGAGAGAATGAAGGGGTTCACTTTGTTCCGCTGAGTGAAAGCGCGGCTGGGGCTGGATAGCGGCGAGATAGATAGCTGCAGCACGGGGCACGGCCGTGGGAAGGACACCACTTGCGCCCCTCACGCCGTTCAATGCAACACGTCGTGTTATAAATGAGGGCTTCTGCTACTGCCACCGCTGTTCCACTGACACTCACAGCAGGCCTGCCCTCCCACATGATCTGTGCTCGCGATAGTGAAACCGCTCTTCCTCCGAAGAGCAATATGTAGAGTTACTGATGTGTTCCACTGTAAGAGTCATAGCCACTATAATTGAATCCATTTTTTGGGGGACTAGAAATATGAAATTCACATGACGATTTTTTTAAATAGGCCTAGAGAATGCATCTAGTTCATATCAGTGGTTAGGTTAGATATAAGCAATACATTTTCCACAATATCTATTTACCAAATGTGCAGTGAAATCGCGTTGCTGTGTTTACAGCTGCTGCTGGTACCTGAATCTGACTAGTGGCTGAATAGGTCTTCATTCACTCATTTTGCAAAAAAAGACTGGACCGTGACCGGTTTATGTTAAATTCCAAAATGTAGACGTGTGACATTGTTGCCTGATGCCCTCCAGGCCAACAAGCTGCAGAGCGAGGAGCTGCTTGGGAATGGCAACACTTGGTTCTCCCGTGAAGGCGGGCGCTTAGAATAGCGCAGCAATTATTTGAATGGGCCGTCGGAGTGATCGGTCACGGGGCGTTTGCAAAAAATAAAATTGCCATAGTCTCGGGCAATATGGGGTTACTTGTTGCAAAACTATGTTAGATCATGTTGTTTAAGGATCGCTGAGCAAATCCAACAATATTCTACACATAGGCTAACTGAACGCAGAAAGAAAGTGAACGCAGAACAATTTAAACCAAATGTGTTGCATTAGAGATAATCCCCGCACAGCAATGATCCAACTGTAATCCCTATGATCTGTGATTACGTGGGGATTAGCGGACGGGATAACTAAAAGACAAATTAAACGGATTAACTATATATCCTTGTTAACAACTTAAAACACCCATAAATCCCACGATTCACTCTGTGGCGATTTAACAATTTGGCAAAATATTTTTTATATGCCTACAAATATCCGAAAATATTTCAAAAACCTTAAACCTAAAATGGCAATATCTGAATATGAACTGATTGATGTATGTATGATGCTATAACCAAGGATGTATAGGACCATGCAAATCACCCCTCCACCCAAACAAATAAAACCAAGTTGTGTACACTCACTGTGAACTAAGATTACAACAGCCTACGTCATGTGTGATCGCTATAGTGCCTGCCTGGGAATCAAACCACATGCTGGACACGGATGCAGCACGAAGAAGTAGAACGCTCACTCCCAATCAACCCAGTCTATCGCCGCTGCATTTAGGTTACATATAATATGATATCATATCATAAATATGATATTATATCATAAATATGATATATATATATATATATTATATATATATATATATATATATATATATATATATATATATATATAAACACAGCATGTGTGTGTGTTTGTTTGCGCGCGCGCACGCACGCACGCACACGTTGTGTTTGCGCGTGAGTGTGTCTTTGTGTCCGTCTTATTTGTTCATGAACAAGCTTTTGCTTAGATCATGAAAAGTTGTTTTTATCTATACTACCATGAGGACAACAGGGTCGGTGCGCTATAATACCCTTTAATTATTATCAAAACTAAAATAAACAGAAGATGTCGCCCTAATCTTCAAAAGACATCGGGAGGAGGGAAGCGTAAACGATTCCTCTACTGGCCCTAATTGATCGGGGCGTTAATCTGGGCACTACTATTTAAACTACCATCCGAGTCAAATGAATAGCCATGGTTCTGCCTCGGGCTGTTTCATGTCTTTAAACGGAGATTTAACGAGATTAGGGATATGAGCGTCCTGCATGGCAACAACGCAGTCTACCGATTGATAGGCCTATAATCGAAATGGTAAACAAAAATGAAGACACACAGATATGTAACTAATACGTTTAATAATCCGAATTGTGAGATGAGATTAGGCTACTTACTAATTAAAAATGATATAATATGAACTATAATAGGCTACTGTTATTAGGCCTATGTTTAGCAGGCCTAGCATACAAACAACATTAACAACCTTGCTAAATATTCAGTCAAGAGTAGAAATTAACCCATAGGCCTACACCGTAATGAACAACTGAAGCAAATATTCCCTTGCGAACTACAGGCAGAATTTTCTTAAATAATTCGACGCCATCTCATGGCCAAAGCTAAGAATACAGTGGTCTCCATACAGGCCTATTATATTCAATATGTCTACGATGCAATTCTTAAAACAAGAAATGTGTTGTGAATGAACTATATACACATCCATGAAAAGGAAACAACCAACAATGCAGTGATATACATTACAGTTTATTGTTATCATTATTGTAATTCATTGTTATTATATTCAATAAGTGAATGTGAAGAACACTTTTTTGTTTTGTGTTGAGCTTGGATGCATGATCTGTTTGTGAAGGTGAGAATTTAGCAGTTTGCATTCGGGTCTTGTATTTCACATGTCAGCAATTAAATCAGAAATTATATTAAAAAACAAATTAATAGCAAAAATACATGTGACTTACATGTAGACAAGTAGCCTACTTCTCTACTTTTAAGCTGTACTGCATGTAGGCCACATGTTCATAATGTCTTTGATAAGTTATAGAAAAATATTTCCTAAACAGTATGACTCCTGAAGCAATTCCATCTCTAAACGTGTCTCAAGTTTGTATTAATGAAGAGCATTATCACTCACAACATAGCATGCATTCAAAACCTCCCCTAATCATTCCCCTAATCAATTAATTGAGTATCATTACTGAAGTTCAGGGTAAAGACATCTATTTCCATAATAATTGGTTCCATTGGTTAATATTCCTGTTTAGCAAGACAATTTGTCTTCTTTGATATATTCAAATAATAATTGGATTCCTATAACCAACCAAACTACAACCGGACCTCAGTCACTTCAGTAAAGAAATACTTAAAAAAGAAACAAAGTTTTCAAATCAGAAGCTTTTTTCCAAGTATCAAGATTCCAGAGATTTATTCATCGTTCTTCAACACTTCATTGGCATATGGTGCAGGGTCCTGTAACACAAACCTTCTCAAACAGGAGGTCCATCAGCTCATCTGTATAACCTGTATAGTAAAGTAAAGTTATGAAAATGTCACTACCTCAGTTTTCCAACTGTTGTTTTGTTTCAATTGTTGTAATCAGCAGTTCTGTATTTAGAATAAGAAAAAGGTGTGTGTTAAACATATGGAAAGGTGCATCCGTCTTTACTGGCTTTGCTGTGCCTTGTCCCTTCTTGAACTTGGGAAACTTCACTTTGAAGACCGGGTTACCAGCAGACGTTGTGGCTTGGGAACAGTCAGCATTTTCATTGAACTCCATGGCAGACAGATAAAGCCTAAAAAAACAATAGTATTAATAACATCAATTGTATTATAGAGCACATATATAAAGATATGTTGAGACAGTGTAATACGTTATTTACCTGCACAGCATTGCAATAAATGGAAAGAGTCTGGCAGCCTACAGTCCTTACCACTGTAGAGATGTGCTAGCCCAAAGGCAGGGATTACAAAGTTTGATGTATACATTATCTACAAGTTACCAGATAGAGTGCAAATATAAACATATACATTTTACATCTCAACAACCAATATCTGTTTTTCATTTCTACAAGCTATAACACATTGAAGACAGTAGGCTTTTGTTTTAACACCGCGCCCCCCCCCCCCCCCACACACACACACACACACACACACACACACACGCACACACCTTGATAGAAGGCTATACAGTTCACCCTCCACAGGTGAACACTTGGCCAAGTTGCCCCCAAGCACAATTGTACTAATGGTGGCTACACTTTACTGAGCCGGACACGTTGGACAGACTTATAAAGCAGACACTGGTCCCAACAAATAACTTTAAGAGGGGGCCCTGACTCTAACAAATAGCTTTAAAAGATGTGCCCTGAGTACGGTTCCGTATCATAGGTCCGACATCCCATTAGTCCGACATCCCATTAGTCCGAAAATGAGCCATTCAGTACGTTTACATGCACAGATTATTTCGATTAAAGCCATAGCTCGTCTATGCTCCGCAATTGGACAACTGCAATTGTCCGCGTATACATGGCGGCAAGTAAATCGATTCATTGGCCGAAGCGTGTAACGCCCCGGTACGATAGGTGGCGCTGTGCCCATTTCAACTAGTGGTAATAGAGCCACCGGTTGACCTCTTTACGTCACCAGCAACAACAAACTCATTCGAGAAATATGTTTTCAGTAGACAGCTGTCAGTTCACTTCGGGTCCATAATCATTTCTCCATTAGGGTTTAGGGTTTTTTATTTGGGATCCCCATTAGCCTGGTCAAACCAGCTAGTCTTCCTGGGGTCCTATCAATCATTCACTTACAACATCATAATTTGCATATGAACATAAACATCACACCACTTGACGCACACAACCACATCAAAGAAAAATACAATGAGACAAATACAGAAACACAGACAAACATTCAACCAGACTGACAAAAACCAAAATAGACAGGACTTGCTCCTCAGGTTAAGTTCCCTTGTACACATTTTATAATGTTAATAATACTACCTCATGCTAATAATACTACCTCATAGGGTATTAGTGACACACATTTCAACAATTTAGTGATCTTACATGTTTAACTCATATATTAGTAGTAATTCAGACCAACACACCTATCGCGACACATAGGCAAAAACGAGGCAATTATGTTGCATTCCTTGACAAAAGATACTTTTTAAGCAAGAATTTAAATGTGCTCTTGCTGTTTTCCTGCCTGATGTACCTAGGTAAAGCATTCCATTCACTAATTCCTCTAAATACCATTGTTCTATTCATCGCATTGGTTCTTGCTCTGGGTAATATGAGTTTCCCCTCTGTTGCTTGCCTGGTATTGAAGCCGTGTTGGTCTGAAGTCATTGACAGTTCATTATACAATATCAATGGGATTTTAGTAGTTAAAATGTTCCTAAAGAATACCAGAAGAGAATACAAAAATCTATTTTTAACTGTTAACCAACTTAGCACATCATGCATTGCAATAACATTTGTTCTGATGTCACAATGTAGTACAACTCGGGCTGCTCTATTCTGTGCAACTTGAAGTTTCTTGATCTTATCCATTGTTAAGTTTGACCATACAACAGGACAGTAGTCTATGTTTGACAATATTAATGCTTGTATAAGTTGTTTTTTGGATGTATTTGTTAAGTATTTTGCACATCTTTTAATTACAGAAATACCAGCACCCATCTTTGTTATCGTTTTCTTAATTTGTGTAGACCATGTCAATCTTTCATCCAGGGTTACTCCCAGGAGTTTTATCTCCTTGACCTGGTTTACTTTTACATCATTGATCATAATATTTAACAATGGTTCACATTTAAGTGTATGGTTGGAACCAAAAATAATACAGTTTGTCTTGGAAACATTCAGAACTAATCTATTTCTCCTTATCCATTCGACCACAGAATGCAATTCTGAGTTCAATATCATATTTAACTCCACAGCTGTTTTTGCTGCCACATAGATGGTAGAATCATCTGCGTACATAGAAATCCTTGCTTGTTTTACAACACGTGGCAGGTCATTAGTATAGATAGTATACAGCAGTGGTCCAAGGCAACTTCCCTGTGGTACTCCACAGTTCAACAATTTAAACTCAGAATAGCTTCCATTAAAGAAAACAGTTTGTGACCTATTATTTAAGTAACTTCCCATCCATTTTAAAGCTGAATCCGAAAAGCCATAGCAATGCAATTTTTCAAGAAGTATCTTATGTTCTATAATGTCAAACGCTGCTGTAAAATCAAGCATGACTGCTCCCACCAAGTACTGCTCTTCTATAGCTCTGAGCCAATCATCGGTCATTTGAGTTAGAGCTGTTGCAGTAGAATAATCTTTTCTATATGCATGTTGGAAGGCAGTAATTAAGTTATTTTGAGAAACATAGTCTTGTATCTGATCATATACTATTCTCTCCATTAATTTACTTAAAGAAGGCAACAGACTTATAGGTCTACTATTTGATCCTGAAAATGGCAATTTTGCATTTTT
Source organism: Merluccius polli (assembly GCA_030340625.1). NCBI lineage: Eukaryota > Metazoa > Chordata > Actinopteri > Gadiformes > Merlucciidae > Merluccius > Merluccius polli. The sequence continues at coordinate 495,504 of JAOPHQ010005122.1, forward strand.
GGGCAAAGGTATTATCTTTGCAATCTTCCACTTAGATGGGTAAATACTCTCACTGAAACACAAGTTAATAATGTGGCAGATCACAGGTGCTATAATATCTGCAACCATTCTAATGAGTTTATTTTCTAGTCCATCTATGCCAGCAGGTTTGTCTTTGCCAGTTGAGATAAATTTTCCTATGTAGCTCTCACTGACATTACTAAAAACAAATGGGCAGTTTTTGTCCCTCATGATTCCACTATTTATTAATTCATAAAAATGTTCACTCTCCATCACAGGCATTTTGGTAGTTAGATTATTAATTTTTTCAACAAAATGATTTTGGATATGGTTTGCTATATCTGCCGGCTTAGTCAAAAAAATACCTTCTTTTTCTAAGTAAGATGGTGTTACTTTTGTCCTACGACCCATTACATCATTCAATACACTCCACATTTTCTTGCTATCATTATTTATATTCTTAATCCTATTTTCATAATATAATTTCTTTTTCCTCTTATTTAAAGATGTCACATAATTACGATACCTACAATAAACTTGCCAGTCTGATTTGAGACCAGAATCATTTGCCACTTGTTTAGCTCTCTCACGCTCCATCATATGCTCTTTCAACTCATTGTCTAACCACGGTGTTCGGCAGCTACGAACTGTAAACTTTTTCAAAGGTGCATGTTTCTCAACCACAGGCATAAATAAATCATCAAATATTTCCAATGCCTTTTCTGCATCTCCAGTTTCTGCCAGTACCCTTGATAATGGTAGAATCTTGACTTCTTCCACAAAACATTCTTCCTTAAAATTTTTAAACACTCTTTTAAAAATGATCTTTGGGCCTGGTTTTGGCATTTTAGTTTTTCTCACAATTGCAATCAAGTTATGATCACTACAGCCCATTGCTACTGATACTGCTCCCGAACACTTGTCTGCAGCATTTGTAAAAATGTGATCTATACATGTTGAAGTTTGAGTGCCGTTACTTTTAAAGCACAACCTGGTTGGTTGATTAACCATCTGATGAAGCCCACATGCACTAGTAAAAGCATGCAGTCTCTTCTTCAGTGAACATATATTGGAGTTCCAATCTATGTTTAAGTCAGCTAATAGATAAATTTCAACATTTAATTCACTCACTGCTTCAAACATTTCACATAAATTGTCCATGTCTTCACTGTTTGCGCTTGGCGGCCTATAACCACAGCCCACCAAAATTGGCTTAACATGTGGAAGATGAACTTGCAGCCATAGCACTTCAGTCTCATCAGTCATTAAATCATGTCTTGTTCTTACAGGAATATGGTTCTGAACATAAAACATAACACCCCCTCCATATGCATTTCTGTCTTTTCTGAAAATGGAGTATCCCTCTACCATTATAGACTCATCTTGAAAGGACGAATCTAGATGTCTCAGATACTGCTAGTATATGCACATTGTCTGCCAATATCTCTGATATTTCTGTGATCTTGTTCCTGATACTACAAATGTTAATGTGTGCCATCTTTAACCCCTTCCTTGGCAGATTAGAGTACCTTAACATTATCTTGGTATAGTGGCTTCTTAATTTCACTTAACACACAATAGGAGCTACATAAACATATAAACCACACAAACACATAAACATAAACATTCTTTTGATTGGTCATCAGCGTTTTGCAGAAGGCAGTGGCTGTGTTGAAAATTGTTAATTATAAGTCACATACCCTGAAATCATACTCTCATTGCAATCCCATTTTCAACTCTCTCCATGTTTTATTATGCCGTGATTAAACTATCTCTCTTAAACCAAAAACAAATAATCACTCATTTCCAAGGCTGGGTAAGCATCAATGTGCTGTTCCAAACTGCAACCAAAACAGCTCCTCATTGAACCACATTGTACATTAACTGAAAAAAGAACTTTCAAATTGAAAGAAAAACTTTTTTTTTTTTTTTTTTTTTCCTTCAATTCATCCACACAATCGAGAATTGTGGAGCATGGGACATTGTCCATGTCCTTAAGTCCACCAGTCTCTGTCTTTGCCCGTAAGCTTCTTTAAGAGTTCAGCAGTCTTGTCATCCAGCAACTTCTTACCTCGTTGAGCCGGCCCGGAGCGCACCTGCTGACCGTCATTCGCCCGGCTGTGCGTTCCGATGATGTTCTGCGCTTGAAGCGCTTTGCTGGCCTCAATCGCCGTGTTGAACTTCTGTACACCACCTCTGGTGAAAACCTTTAGCTTTGCTGGATACATGAAATGGGACTTGATCTCTTTTTCCCTCAGTTCCTTCCGTATCCAGGTGTACTGGCCCCTCTTTTTCATCACTGCTGCTGAGTAGTCCTGATCAAAATAAATCCTCTCCTCTGCATGCATGATCGGTGCCCTCGTTTTCTTCCAGGCCGCTTGTAAAACTCTTTGCTTTGTCTGCCAGGTTAAAAACCTGACGACAATTGAACGAGGTGGGTCTCCGTCCTTAGGTTTATCTCGAGGTGATCTGTGTGCAGCTACTATAAACAGTTCGCTTTCCGGAATGTCAAGTTTTTCAGATATCAATTCATCAAGGAATTTCACCATGTCTTCTCCTTCAGATTCCTCTTTCACTTGGTGAATCCTGATGTTGTTCTGCTTTGATTTATTCTCAAGATACTCAAGTTTATCAGCCATTAAAGTTTGTTGTATCAACAAATGCGTCAGTACCTCATTCTTTGTGGGTTCTTTATCCTCCAACTCACTGATTCTTAGTTGCGCTGCCACAATTTCACCATTCGTCCTCTTAATCTCGGCCTGCATACCTTTCACTTCCAGCGTCAGTTTCTCTATTTCATTTCTTGTTTCGGTAGCGTTCTTATTAAAGTCCTTGCGGAATGCTCCGAGTTCATCTTTGATGCTTAGAATCAAACTTTTTAGATCCGACTCTGCACTCTCCGTTTGTCCGCCTGCCATTGTGTTTGTCCTCGGTTTGCGCTCCCGTTTGGTTTTTGCTCTACTTTGTTTGGGTTTAGTCTCTCCCGAACGCAAGTTCATGCCACCACTATGCGTTCAATGAGATTTTACAACTTTTAACTTTCAATCTTAAACTTCATTGCCACAGGGTACTTTCCAAACAATTTACTGCACAGCCCTGTCTCCCGTCAACTCAGCCGTGCGCCATGTGTGCCAGCGGAGCAGCCGGAGGAGTCCGCATACGACCGAGAGGAACAATGGAGCGTCAATGGAGAAATGATATGGACCCGAAGTGAACTGACAGCTGTCTGCTGAAACATCGCTTTCTCCTCCATGTCGCGTTTCAGTCTGGACTTCAGAGAGTCAAAGCCAAAGTTAATTTCCCCCAATTCCTTTTCCCCATGGGCGAGGTAAACCCGACTAGGAGTCTTTACTTGTTGTGTACCAGAGAGTCGGAGAACCCGACGCAGTCTGTAAGATTCATAATATCAGAGAGTACCGCCGTCAGTTCGGCCGCGGCGCAATGAATGAATAAAGATAGTTATTTTACAACCTCGTTGATGAGCAACATTTAGAAAAACATGGACTTTAAATTCAGCCTTGGGTTAAATCGAAGCGTATTGTGTACTGAATGCACGTTGATGATGATACAGTCCATATAGGGGTAACTACATTGGCACGGCACCGGCTTCCTCCATCTTCTGCGCCAGCTTTTTAAATACATTGCCGACCCAAAGTTAGTGTACAGCTGTCTGCTGAAAACATTTCTCCCACCAGAACCCCTCCGCCGCCCGTCCGTATACATTCCCCGCCGCGGCGCAATGAATGAATAAAGATCGTAAACACGTCGGGAGAAAAAAACATTTATTTTGACAGATGTACCCGAAGTTACTACTTTACAACCTCGTTGATGACCCACATTTAGAAAAACATGTACTTTTAATTCAGCCTTGGGTGAAATGGAAGCGTAGTGTCCGTGTGCTTCCACCTTTAATGAATGCATGCCATGCGCGCTCCCGCGGCCGGGACACAATTCTTATAGGGGGTAACTACATTCACCGGCTTCCTCCATCTTCTGCGCCACCTTTTTAAACAAATCGCCGTTTCTCGTTATCCCTTATCCGACGGCGGCGACAACAACAACAACACGACTATCGTCTCTTTCTACTTCCGGCTCACGGCCCCGGGAAGAGATCTCGAGCATGCGCAGAACGCAATTCAACGCATAGTCCAATTCGATTGGCTACATGCACGCTTAGCTCGACTATGAATCGCATAATCTAGGGGTCTTAACTCGACAATGAGTAAGTCGATTCGAATCGATTATAGCTCGACTAAGGTGTATACATGCATCTTAGTAATCCAATCATAGTTGGACTAAGCCAATATGTCGACTTTCTTGAGTGTCATGTAAACGTACTGATTGAGGAGAGATCCCATTAGTCCGACATACCATTAGTCCGAAAAAAAGAAGCCCATTGGTCCGACATCCCATTAGTCCGACGATACACATGTAGACACGGACGTAATTTACGGGGGGGACACGGGGGACATGTCCCCTGCACTTTTTCGAAAGGCCGTTTTAGTCCCCCGCACTTTTTACCGTCCAAAAACAATGTTACGCTATAGTGAACAGAGACGGGTCAAGCACTAGGACCAAGCGGAAAACTGCCGCTCAAGCTGATTGTTCGCTAGCAGAGCCCTGGAAGACGTGTCTTAAAGAGACAGGCGTCATTTTAATAGGCTCATACAATATTAATATCTGAACTTGCACCTATTATTTCAAGAATCATGAAAGGCTTTCAGCAAATATTAAGGTGCTATTAATTACATATTAATAAGACAAATCTACCACATAATAAGTTAAACCACACAAAATGAGACAGGCCTATAGACAATTCTAGTATTGGCTGTATCAGATTGTGATGCCAGCTGAACTAACACACCTAATGAAACATAAAAATCAAATGTTTTACCCATTCAAAATATTAAATGACTTACTAATTAATTATCAGAATTAATCAGAATATGTGCTTCAACTAGCTCTCTCTATTTTGACCATACATGTGTTTGTATCCCTGTTAATATAGCCATAACACAACACTTGTACTTGTACTTTCAGTACTTGAGTAGTACATTTTAAAATACTTCTACTTGCAATACTTAAATACAAAACATTTTGAATACTTTAGTACTTCCACTTAAATATGGTTTTTAAAGAACACTTCTACTTCTACTCAAGTCACTTTTTTGATATAGTACTTGTACTTCTACTCAAGTCTTGGTCTCCAGTAGCCTACTTTATACATCTCTGTGTGTATTACACCAGAACATAATAGTAGTCAGTAATTGCAGACCATGCTCCAAGGAAAATCAATGAAAGAGGGAGATCATTTTGAATCTGAAAACATGGTAAAATGCACCAGAATGCGGGAAATTGCAACTACTTCTTTCAAATTTTTCTGGGGGAGGACCCCCAGTCCCCCCGTTTAAATATGTCCCCCCCACTCTCAAAACGCTAATTACGCCCTTGCATGTAGAGATGCATGGATGAATGGATGAACCCTAACCCCTAACCCTAACCCTAACCTGTTTTTAGACATATGATGCTGCAAAATTACAAGTCATCCATCCATCTCTACTGTGTATGGTCGGACTAATGGGACGTCGGACCAATGGGCCTCTTTTTTTCGAACTAATGGGATGTCGGACTAATGGGATCCCTATTCAGTGATTCATTTTCGGACTAATGGGATGTCGGACCAATGGTCCGTCCCCCTGAGGACAGCTGTAGTTGTCTTCCACACCCAACAAGCCCGTAGCGAAGACCGCTAGCTCGTTAGCTAACCAGCAGTGCAATATACTAACTACACTAACTGCAAATAACCATTTGATACTTACAGACTCCAAGTTTGCAGATCGGTCACGTACAGTGGGAATTGCTCAATTTTTAAGCTTCAATTTAGATGCAAATCCTGCTGTGAACTGGCCCTCGTTGCTGAAGCAGTCCCACAAATACAATAAATCCACTCTGTCATTGCATTTTCGCATGTCAGGAGAGCGTGCAGGGATCTATGTTCCTGCCTGCATCCTACAACAGAACAACTGATGTGTTGGGATCTAGCTTAGACATGTTGTCATTGTAGCTCCAATGCTCGCTAAGTTAGCAATGTCTTGCAGCGCTGCCAGGAGCATTACGAGATGAGGTAAAGAGGAGTGGTGATTCACCTGGGTGGGAGGGCATGCTCTGAGAGATTTGAGATCTGGATTATGCAAATGATCCCCATTTATGACGACTAATTTGGGTCTTTTTTTTAAACGGCCTAGAATCGAGGGTTTTTTGACAATGAAACTACAGAAAAAGGGGGGACTTACAAATTTCAATTTTTTTTCGTTTAAGGGCTATAGACAATATATTTAGCCACAAGATGTCGCACTAGAGCACCAGCATCTCAAACCACAACAATTGGGAGTGTTCTTTACCTTCTTAACTCATCTCATGCACGGCGCGTGCGTTATCATGAACGCGCGGCCGGACCGGACACCAAAACAAAGAAAATAGAAGCTCAGATTACAACACAAACAGAGGGAGGTTGCCTTCATTCTCTGGTCAGGACGCCATTACTCCACTATATCTCTACATAGCCAATAGTTGTTTGCTGCTATATCAATGTTAAGGATTTTGTCTATAGCCCCTTTAATAAAGTCAATGGTAACATATGTAACACATAGAAGGGCCAGGAATAAGCCGTTTTGCATAATATATCCCCTTTAAAATGGAGAAAAGAGAGCTTCCGGCCAACGTATCACTTTATTAGCATTTTAAAGTTTGTAATACATCTGAGTGATTCTAACTTTGCTTGTTTTGTTTTTTGCACTCAGTTTGTGGTCGAGATCTTTTGCTGGCATCGACAGGAGGAGGCTTGCTTTTTTGACGTTTAAGAAAACACCATATAGGCTATCTATTTTACAGGAATCCAGACATGCTACTCAACCTTTGGCTCTGTCATGAGCCCGGCTGCCGCAAGAGACGATGTGATTGGTCACAGATAGAGTGTCACAGATACCGTAAGTAATCGTATAAACCCCATAAACGTAGCAAAAGTTATTAATTTTAAGACAAAAATGTATTAATGTGGATGTAGCCTAGGTAGTTATTTGTCATGCCATCGTTGGAAAACTGATGGCGTGTTCTGGAGGATGCCAAGTAGTTTATAATGCTGGTTTTAAATGGTATATAACCGTGTGGAGTACAACAGCTTGATCAGGAGTTCTGTTTGAGTTTGTCTTCTGGCATATAAGCTCCACAACTGGAACAACTTGATTGATGAATGGATTACTTTATTCATATAATGCAAAAATCATCATATGTGAATATCTTGTTTTCTCTGTTTACTCAGGATGGGCAAGGGAAGTCACAGATTCTCATGCTTCCACAGACAATACGGTAACAATTCCTTTGCAAGGACTCGTGCCTTCAGGACGTTCACCACAGCACCTAGCTTGTCAGCTGCTTTTCCTTTCAGAAAAAGGTATAACCACCTTCTCATTCAGTTGTCTTTTGTCACTTTGTTCAAACATTTAACAATATCACATTTTGATCTTCATACATTGTTTATTACTTGATCTTTATACTATCTATGCTACTTGTTGAGATGCAACAGTTTTAGTTTTATACCCACTTTGCATATTTCCTGCTAGAGTGTCTGACGTCACCCCTGCTCTAGCCCAAGCTAGCTTTAACAAAAGCGGACACCGTGGAGCATAAAACATTATTATTTCACCTAGAAAGGTAATGTAAATCTTAAACTGTTACAGCAACTTGTTTCACTGGCGTTAAAATAAGTAATTGATTGGAATTATACTTGTTACGCATCTTGCATTCATGTGTGACGACCCCCATTTATTTTAGAATGGACTCCAATGGAGCTCACATACACACGTTAGACATCCACATGTCCGTCTACTTCTACTGAGAATGACCATGTCCATTTTATAGTATTCCGAGTTATAGTTTTTGAGACTGAGGCTATGGTTCTTCATACATTGATGCTTCATTGCTTCCGGTAGAAGCATACAATGAGGTAGGCTATGTTTCTAAATGCTAATGCTACTTAGAAACAATCTTTTTCACATCATGCCATCTACACAAACGATATGTCATTTAAAAGCAAAGACTCCACAGATTCCAACAGTATAAGTATTAAAACTTCTCTTTGGTTCTGGGAATTTAGCTGATCGCCTTGGGGGTCTCAAGTTAAAGAGAAGTTGACAATGATTGTAGATTTGGAAGTTTTATTGTCCATCCAAAACCATGGTTTATCTGCAGTGCAAACAAAAAAATTGTTTATACAAACAAATGAGTAATTTTTAAAAAGGCAGTCTGTGTACTGTACATGGTGTGTCTGGCCAATCACTGGCCAGCAGAGGGCATGCCTCCTGAATCTTGCACAAAGAGCAGGAAGAAGACCAGCTGTCGAACAGAACAGTATGGGGAGTCACAAGTTCACCAGGAACTTTTAGTTGATGGCTTGAATACCGCAGTTTAGCATTCCAGTTTATTTACAGTGTGATTTGTGCATCTATGAAAACCGTGAGTTGTTTACTGTTTCCTTAGCATTAAACGTGTAGTTCTATAACTAAGCACTAAGCAAATGTAATCTATATGCTAGCCTGTTTACCATTTGAATTGGTAATTGTAAAACAGCATAAATAATGATTATACATATAAGATCTTTACACAGTCAATAGATCGCCTTTGCTGTCGGAGAGCTGCGTATTAAGATACTTAAGTGTACGTTTACTGTGTATTAACCCTTTTAGGGGTCGACCATGTCGTGGCAGGGTTAGCAAAAAATTGTCATGCATTTAGATTAATAGCTTCACAAGTTTTTATCATACACGCATTACAAACATATTGACAGAAACCTTATAATCCACACTTTCCAATGTGTCCACCACCAAATAATATGAGATTGACACATGAATTAGATAAAACCTCCAACTTTCCACATTACACAGTCACACCTGAGTTGGAGCACTGTTGCACTTGCCCACTCATTCAGAAGAGACTATTCACATGATAATGAGATGATAATTATTTCACTCTTTGAGTTCTGATTGGTTTAGATCTTTCTGTGAGGAGTGGTGAAGACGCCCACTGTAAACACCACATGCAAGTTTGTTTTGTTCCTTGTTTTGAGGTCAACCTTTCGACACTTGTGTTATATTCTATTTTTCTTATTTTTACTTTTTTTACTTGGGTAATTACATATTGTTTGAGCATTCTTGGAAGGAGCTTGAGTTAGTACTTACTACTAATCACATTATTATTATTTTTTTATTCCTGTATTTTAATTGCACTACTTTTTATTATGTATAGATTCTTATTTTTAGGTGTCTGTGTTATGTTCTATTACTTGTGTGTTATGTGCTTGTGTGTCTATTCTATTTTTTTGTTTTTATCTTTTTACTTTTTTTATTGAGATTCAAGTTTTTCCTTACCAATGACTGCTTTACTGTAATTATGTGCACGTGACAATGAAGAACTTGAAACTTGAATTTGAATGGACTGGTCTTTTGTCATATTTACATACCGAAGACCTTGTGGAACCGCTTTCAATGACTTTCAATTCTGATGTTCAAAACTGCTTTTTGCAATGTACAAACCTGACATACATACTGCTTCCATATTATTAGAACTGAGTTTGTGCTGAAAACAAAAATAAGAAACATTTTGGCATCACTGTTTGCAGTCTGTGTACTGTACATGGTGTGGTGATTCAAATAAATGACAGCTGTTTCAGCTGTTGTCTTGACGACACAATGGTTAGGGTGTGACCTGGGGGTTTTAGGGTGTTACCTGGGCTTATCTGTGAACCACCCGTTTGCATTAAAAGGCATTACCCCTCCCACTGCCAACTCTTTATCCAAAAGAAATAGGACATACATTTTTAGATGGCCATTTAATTGTCCAAAACAATGGAGCCCATCAAAGTGTTTGTGCTTGATGAATTCATAAGACTTAACAGAATCACCTCAAGTGACCAGAACTCTTATTCACAATGGGTAAGGTAATGCTTTTTTCACACATTTCAAAACTACTTGTACAACTTAATTTACCAGTTATTTAAAAAAAGGTACAAACATGAAATACATACTACTTAGATATTATTGTAGCTGAACTTGTGCTGAATACAAAAAAGTAATGTGACTTTGTAAATACTCCTTACTTTTGTTCAAATTGAGAACAATATCTGAGCATGCCAAAATCACCAGACTGTATGAAAACACCCTCAGGCCCCTAAGGGTTAAAATGAGTAACGTTTATGTTGTTTGGGGAGAATTACCTACTTTTGCCACTGGCACATACCCGCTAATGCCCATGTGACTTACACGTGAAGGTGCATGCTTTAGCCTCATGGACACTAACCGGACAGTATGCACCTAGATATAGAGTAGTCTGTAGAATATCTGTAGGTTACCCCTAAGACAGTACTAATCGTAGCCTTGTATATGTTTATGTGATTCTAGGTTTATTATAAATATTAGAGAGGATGTATATATTTGATAGTTACATACTTGGTTAGCTGTATACTTGGTTCTATATTTTGTATTCTGTTTATGTTTACAGACACCACAAGTTTCACAACCACCAGTTCCACTAAATAAAGGAACCCAGAGTTCTAACCGGACTCTCCACAGTGATTTGTAGTCCCATCACCACAAAGTTCACTATATGTCAATGGTCCTTCAAGCCGGATAAGCAAATTGCTGTGGAAAGATGCAACATCCTGAGCCAAATGATAGTTACCAGACCCAGAAGACAGGGAACAGTTCCCTCCCACCTGTCGGACTACGACCTAACCAGACCGGGGTCCCAGAGGTGGTTCCATACCCCAGAACACACATGAAGCTGAGCAGGAGTCATTAGGGGCAGAGGCGCCCTCCAGGGCCATGACGCCGATCACCAAAGGCAGTTGCTGTTTTGTTTGCAAGTTTCTTTTCCGTTAATTTAACCGACAGTCAGATAATTGCTGCTTGTGAAAATATTGCAGTGTATTTATTTATTTTTTTTAGTGGTGGGCCGTTATCGACGTTAACACGCTGCGATAACGCAAGACTCTTATCGCGCGATAAAAAAATTATCACCGTTAATCTATTCTCAAAGTTGGGTTGGGAGCTGGGTCTATACCGGATTTCCACCAAGGAAGGTAAGCGCCGCAGAACGGCTGCGCTGCGGAACGGCTGCGTCCTCTGCCCGGCGACCCCCCCCCCCCCCTTCGGTCGTAGGTCTGGGCAGTGGCGTCTTAATGCACGGGCTTACCTGGGCTTCAGCCCGGGGCCTCGGCCAATCAGGGGCCTCTTAAAAAATATATATTTAAAAAAAGGTGATAAACGTCCGTATTCGCGGTGTCATTACTGACCCCCCCCCCGTCGACAATCACAAACTCCCCCCCCCCCCGTCAACAATCGCGCACCTCTCCCCCTTCGGTCAGCAGTCGCGCACCTCTCCCCCTCCGGTCAACAATCGCGCACCTCACCCCCCCCCCCCCCGTCAACAGACTTATTTTTAGTCATTATTTAGGTAGCACACGCATATTATGAATGCCTTCGACAGAATTCAAATAAGCCATTTTAATCTAGATTAATCTAGATTAATTCCAAGATTACAGTTAGATTAATCTAGATTAAAGAAATTAATCTATGCCCACCACTATTTTTTTTACATTCCACATTCATGCGGTGCAGTGTTACCTCGTTCTGAAACACAAATAAACATTGGCTGATGTACAAACATCGTTGTTTAGGTTTCTTTTAGTCAAAGAAGCTACGTAGGCAGTGTCTTTTTTTTGTTCCATTATCTCCAACCCCGTAATGAGCCGTCGGATCCACCCCCCCTCTGCATTCCGGGACCTCCCACTTTACAAATTAAGCATTGGATACCACCCAGCACTAGGGATGCAACGATTATAGATTTTGATGAAAAATCTTGGTTTCGCAGTTTCATGATTATAATGCATTCATTTATTTCACTAGGGATGTATAAAATCACATGAGCATTTTTAAGAGGTTGTATTGTATTTTGTCCCCACAACATTTCTTTGTTGGCTTTTGTTTTTAACAGTTGCTGCCTTTCAAAACAGAAATAATAGAGTAACCAAATAATACAGTACAAAATAACAAATAAAAATAAACAAAAAGTCTTTATATCTCTTTGGAATTAAATATAAGCTACCTCTGTAAACATCCATGTCAGTATTTCTGTGAACAAAACAAATGGAGTCAAAGGCTGCAGAGACCTATGTCTGCAATGCACCAGGGCTCTTTTGATCAACTAAGCTATATTACAAGCATGATCAACTATCTATCTACTACTCTGTCAGATCAACTATATCACAAAATTGTTTAGTATTTTCAGTTTGTGTATTTTTTCTAAATTTCTTTTGGTAGAGAACTTGTAAAACATGGTGGAAAAAAATATCTAGTTGGCTTTTGATTTTAACAGTTGCTGCCCTTTGAAACATAAATAATACATTAACGGTGAAAAAAATAACAGTGAAAATAAATAATATAGGGGTGACCCCGAATAGTCGACTATTTGACGATTCGATCTATGGAGCCTGATTCGACTGCCAATCTCATAGTCGAATCGTCGGCAAAACACAGGATCATTCCATTCGGGCTATAGGCGGTGCTGAATGTCTGATTTTACATATAGTTTCTTTCTCCCAATAAATCATGATATATAGCCTATTTTTGTATAAATATCAAGTGCAAAACACACTGCCACCGCGGCGCGTCTATGACACAAGTGCCGCCCCTAGCACACATAGGAAGCGTCGCGCTGCGGCGCGTCAACAGGAATATAGTCGTCTCCGGAGCAGAAGAAAAAAAAAGCGCCTTTTCGGCAGCACTCGATGCGCGGCTACGCTGTGAAATAGGACAGTGGCGTGAAGTGTAGCGGGCGGCGCATCGATGCGCGCCGGTGCGCGCCGGTGCGCTCCTGCCGCCGCCGTTGTGGGGGTGTACATAGAAAATAATAGGGGCGGCGGTGTGTTTTGGACTTGAAGTCCAAAACACACCGTCGCCGAACGGCCTCGAAATTGTAATCGAAATTGTTTAATTGAGTGTTTCAGCTCTTTAGTCTGGTGTGGAAAAAATGGAAGCCAATGTCGCAAATGAGAATATGGATCAATGAGCAAAAAAAAAGAAAAAAACATGATTCGACAATCAGTCGACTATAGGCAAGACTTGACGAATCAGATTCGATTATGTAAATTCTTAGTCGGGACACCCCTAAAATAATATGAAACAAAGTCTATATCTCTTTGGAAAAGCTAGATATTAGCTAAGTATTTCCCTTCTGAACAAAACAAGGAGTCAATGGACTGAGGCTGTAGGACCTCTGTATGCATCAGGGCTCTTTTTACAAATTGCAAAAACAGTCCTTTCAGTTCATATTATAGTGCAGAAATGTGAACATGTTCACATTTTCAGTGCTCAGCAGTGTTGGGCAGTAATGTGTTACTCAGTAACGCGTTACTGTAATATTATTACTTTCCCCAGTAGCGAGTAGTGTAAGGGATTACAATTTCCAAACCAGTAATTATATTACAGTTACTAATCCAAGTAATGCTGCGTTACTGCGTTACCAGAACACAATTCGTTTTTTGTCCTAGGTAGGCTATCTTATGATGATGTGTACGCGTGGCAGGGCAGGTTACGTCGGCAGTGTTGGGAACGTTACTTTAAAAAAGTAATTAGTTAGTTAGTTACTCACTACTTGTTCCAAAAAGTAACTGAGTTAGTAACTGAATTACTTTATAATAAAAGTAACTAGTTACCAGGGAAAGTAACTATTTGCCTTACTGTAAAAAAAACGTTGCTATACATGTATGTAAAAGAATTTGGATTTTTCTGAGCAGTTTTCACAACAGACTCGCCATCTCTGCTGCTTCTTCGAATCTGTTTGGTGTGTGTGTGTGGTGCGCGTGGCCTGGCTTGTGTGTAAAAACACTGGCTCCGATTGGCTACCATGAAACATGACTCTGCCTTAGCCAATCATAATCGCTTATCTCGTTGTTAACCCACCCGGTCTCCTCACTAGCAGTTTGTGTATGGAGCCAGGGGTGCGTTCGGATTACGCAGTTTATTCAATCAATTCATAGTAACGCACCGCATTTAATGTTCAGTAATGATAACGGCGATGTAACGACGGAAACAGTAATTAGTTAGATTACCCCGTTACTGAAAAAATAACGGTGTTACGTAATGCCGTTCTTTTAAACAGCGTTATTCCAAACACTGCAGCTACTAGGTCACGTCGGCTACTAGCCAAAAAGCTAAACAAAGAATGGAGGATGAGAGAGAGGCACAACAGCTGGAAGTACAGCCATTATTTTGAGTTTGTCTCAGTCAAAGATGCAAAGAACATTGTCGTCCGTTGTAAACTTTGTGTGGGCAGCAAAATCGCAACCGCAAAGAATACCACATCTAATTTATCGAAGCATCTGCTACGGCAGCACAGCGTTATGAAACTTGTCGGAGAAAACGCCGGCGCTGATAGGGGGGCCTCTACTGCCAATGATGCATGCATCCGGCTAAACAACAGAAACTGGATTTCAGAGCAGGACACGGTGGAGAGATGTTAAGTGGACAAAATCTGAAGAAGCTCATCACTGGGTATGTCGTAGAGGAGATGTTACCTATTTCGACAGTTGACTCACCCTCATTTCGACGCATTATAGAGAAAATACCCACGAAAAGCAATGTCAAGCTGCCACAGAGAAAGACGTTTGGCGGCTACCTCGAGAGAGAATATGTGGTGATGGAATCTAATTTGAAGGCCACCCTCAGAGAGGTAGACATTGTTTCCACCACAGCTGACATCTGGGGCCTCATTTATAAACCTCTGCGTGAAACCCTCCGTAGAACATTGCGTACGCCCAAACCTCAGAATGTGCGTACGCACAAAAACATTCCGATTTATAAAACCTTGCTGCGCACACCTGTACGCACTCTTCTCGTTATAAATACCAACGTGCGTCTAATTTGGCGTGCGTGCACGAGCGCTCTGCTCCTCCCAAGTCCATCCCTTAATAGTCCTTAAAAGGTCAATGCTAATTAATCACTTAATATTTATAAGTAGGAAGGAGCCTTTTCTGACCAATCATTAGACGGAAAAATGGATGCACCTTTTAAAAAGAGAGCGCGTTTTTCGGATTCGGAGATCGAAGTGCTTCTAAATGAAGTAGACCAACGCAAGTCTATTTTGTGGCTTATTTATCAAGCTCATTATTTAAATGTTTAAGTGACACAGTTGGTCTGGCCGAGGATTGTGATTTGAAAGGGCTGTAGTGTGTTGAACATAATTTTGCTTTAATTCATATTTCATAATGGGTGCTTTTCATAAAATAAATATATAAATGAATAAATAACTCATATGTGGTCCGCAATGAGCTCCGGGGGTTACAGCATCTTCTTCTTCTTTTGGCGTTATTGGCGGTTTGCAAACACATATAGTGCATTACCACCACCTTCTAACTGTGGTCCTCTCCGGAGTTCACTGTTTGAAAAACTTTGCGGGAGCTTTACTCCAGGGTGAAAGGATGCGTAGAACTGCGCACTCTTTTCCGCAAGGTTTTTTTCTATAAATCACGACGTTGGCGGTGAAAGATGCGTACGCACATTTCATCCCTGTTTCCGCAACATTTTCGTGCGCAGAGACCTTTATAAATGAGGCCCCTGGACAGCTAACAACAAAAGCTTTCTGGGTGTAACAGTTCACTGGATCAGCAGTTCCACTTTGGAGCGCAACAAGGCCGCCATAGCATGTAAAAGAATCAGAGGCAGGCACACATTTGATGTTATTGGCGCAGAGATAGAACAAATTCATTCATCATATGGACTGCTTGGCAAAGTTGTAGCCACTGTGACAGACAATGCATCACATTTTGCCAAGGCGTTTAGAATATATCAGCCTGTCAATTCGGAGTCTGATTCTGAACTGGGAGAAGACAGTGATGAGGATGTCACTTTTACAGATGTCAAGTCCTCTCCACTGAGACTGATGGTCAGTTTACTCTTCCCCCACATTACAGGTGTGCATCGCATATAATTAACCTAATTTCCACCGGTGATGTTGAGAAATACATAACTTACAGTGCAGACACCAAGGCTGTGTATAGGAGTAGTATCGCGAAATGCACAGCTCTTTGGACCAAGGCATGTCGATCTACAGTTGCATCAGAACATGTGGAGGAAGTCAGCCTGAAGAAAGCAACTGGTGCCGTCATCCACAAAGTGGAATTACTTTTACGAGGCCGTTTCCAGAATCACCAAAAAATTCCCTTGAACGAGCTGAATAGCCTGTGCATCAAACTGGGAATTAAGTGCCTCAACGACAAGGAGTACCAATTCCTGCGGGAGTACTGCACCATTATGAAGCCGCTTACAGTAGCATTGGACATCTTGCAAGGGGATAACTGTTGTTATGGGACTATTTACCAACCCTCGAAGTCCTGATGTCAAGGACACGTGCCTTGAAAGACCCTCTCAAGGATGACAGTTGGCCTTCCAGATGTCATTGTGAAGGTATGCCAATATTTCTAAACCTCTTATCCTTTTGCGAATTTATTTGGGCAGATGTGTTGCATTGCACCATTCATGAACAGAGGGAACAGATCTTACTGCAATATTTGTTTTTAAAGCAGTCAGTACAATTAGGCTATCAAAACAATAGAAGTCAAAATAAGCAACAGAAGATTAAAACAAATAAAGCAGTCAATATAGCCTCAAACAAAATTAAATCTATGACATTGATCCCACATGGAAGGAATAGTAATAATTATAAAAATATAATAAATATATCAAATTGTATTTTTCAGGCCATCCAGACTCGTTTTGCTGGTGTACTGGATAGCAAAGACGCACTTATTGCAGCTGCCAGTTGTCCGAAGTTTAAACTCCGATGGCTGAGAGATGAGTATAGAAGAGAGCTTGTGAGGGAGCAGAGTGTCGCACAACTGCTCCTGCAGAGGACCCTGCCTCTGTGTCCACGACGTCAGCCAGCCATGATGAAATTTACTTTTTTGCATTTGAGACAGAGCCCGTGGACAGCTACTCAGCAGAAAAAGAAGTAATGGACTATTTGAGGTCAGGGGGGTATGAGGTTGAGAACCAGTTCTCAAATGTCAAAAACCTTTACATGAAGTACAACACTCCATGACCCCATCTAGTGCACCTGTGGAGCGGCTTTTTAGTTTAGGTTTGGTGCTCATCCCTAGAAGAAACAGACTGTTGCAACGTTTTATGTAATTAGTTAAAAAGTCGGTAGAGACTGTTGCTTTTATTCTTATATATATGTATACTGTTTTGAGAGGCTGCAGTGTTTGCAGTTATGCAGTTTGGCTGATGGTTGACTCCTCCTGCAGGTTAATTATTGTTCCAATAAAGTGGATTGTTCTAAACTGGTTGTACGTCACTTTTTCGGAAGGGGGGGTAGTGAAAGTAATATAGTAATATAACTAGTAACGTAACTAATTACTTTTGATACCAAGTAATAAGTAAAGTAATACTATTACTTTTTAAAGGAGTAAAAAGTAACTTATTACACTTCCTGAGTAACTTGCCCAACACTGGTGCTCAGTCTTGACCGCTGAGGAGACAGGATATGGCCACTTGTACTGAACACCCTTTTCGAAGGCACGCTTGTAGCTGGGATACACAGGTACTTTCTAGCCACTTTCCAAAGCATTGGCATTTCTTCCACATGTGCCTTCTACAAAGCCAGCGGGTCAGCATCAGCACTTATGGAAGAAGGGACAGTTTCACCTCAGAATCAAGTTTTTCTTGGGTTGATGGCTTGCACTTCCTGTTGCTCCTGGCCTGTTCTTTGCAGTGGTGATTTGCTGTACCAATCCAGATAGGGTCTTCTCTTTCCTCTTGGTGGTGGTGGAGGAGTTTTGTGTGGTTGCTGCTGGAGGCTGTTCTGTGTCTGGGGGTTCTTGTGTTGTAAGTGCCATTGCTTTATCACTGCATGCCTTGACTGTGCCATCCAGATTTCTCAGCAAGGCTTCCCTTAAACCTGGGATCCACAAAACTTGATATGTTGAGCACATTCTTCATTTCCTCTGTATATCGTAGCTGCAGTAGCAGGTCTTCTCTCATTATTCGTTTTATTTAGTGAGAGTGCTGTCTTCCTCATGAAAGTGTGACCTGTCTCTCTGGGGTCAGCCCTATGTTCCCACAGCCCTGTGTTCCCACAGCCCTATGTTCCCACATTTCTAAGGATTTTTTTTCACTGAACATTTTGAAAATTAGGCCCTATGTTCCCACAGCCCTATGTTCCCACATTTTTAAGATGTGTCTCCTTTCTAAGATTTTTCTCAAAATCAAACCCTATGGTCCCACATTTCTTAAATTGAGTGTCAGCGCAGTCTTGGAGCGAAGTCAGGAGTACATTTCACTGCTTGTTGTACAGGTATAACAATTCCTGTGACAAATAAAGAATCTTGAATTTAATCTAGGACATTTTCAAAATTAGGTCTTGTGTTCCTTATATTTACCTTCAATTGATGCCCTATCCTACCACATCATTTTTTGGAAGCACTTTAAATAGTAAATGAATGAGTAATTTTTTTCCACAATATTTGGTGAAAAGCATAGCAGACAGGACCGACCCCCTTGTCCACAGTGTTTGCTCAAATGGCTGTTTTTCATGGTAGCTTGATCCCTGGAAACCATGGAGGAAAGGTTTTAGTTGTTCAGAACTTCCGTTTCCACTGACATGAAACAAGAGGCGAAAAGATTCATTGGCGTACACAAACCTGCTGAATGAAGAGGATGACGAGCCAGTTATCAGAGTGATTGGGTTCCATGAGGAGGACCATACCCACCCCCAGGATGAAGCCATGGTCAGCAGAGCTAAATTCCGACAAGATGTTGTGGCTCAAGTGAGGCAGGATCCAACGGTGCCAGTGAGACGAGTTTACAATGCAGAATTTGTGCGACATCGTCGGGCAGTCCAAGGAGGAGGCGATAGACCACCATTACCAGTGTTTCAGTCAATCCGTTCACCAATGCAGAGAGCCAGGTCTGAGGCAATGCCAGAGATCCCAGCCACTGTGGATGAAGTGGAGGTCACAGGCTCATGGGCTCAAGACCTTTTTTTGCTACATGCTGACAATGATTGGGGCATACTGGTGTTTGCAACAAATGAGAATCTGACCCTGCTGTTACAATGCAGAACAACTTACATGGATGCCACCTTTAGGAGTTGCCCTCAACCATACAGAGAGTGTTTTACCATATTGGGAAACCATCATGGCTTTGTTCTGCCTCTTGTTCATGTGCTATGGAGCAGAGAACCATTGGACACTACAGGCAAGTAGCCATCCGATCCCACCACAATTGGCGTCTGTGACTTTGAAAATGCCCTGAAGACAGCACTGGAAATGGAGTTCCCTCAAGCCACGGTTGGAGGTTGTTATTTTCATTTCAACCAATCCCTGTGGAGGAAGATCCAAGAGCTCGGATTAGCTGTTCCCTACCACCAAGGCCGCACCCTTACTCGTGTCATCCGCAAACTCATGGCACTGGGTTACCTTCCGCTTGCTCTGGTTCAGATGAACATTAACACACTTGTCAATGGCAGACGCTGTAGATGTCTTGTGAGACACTACGCTGCAATGGAAGAGTTTATCACTTACATGAGGAACGTATACATCCGCCGTGGATCCACCTTTCCACCAGTTATGTGGAATGTCTTTGAGAGGGACATGGAACAAAGAACGAACAACCATTTTGAATGTGAGTAATTGCAAAATGACCATGTTGAATGTGTGCTGTTGCAAAATGTCTGTGTGCAAGTCATTTTAATGTTTTGTCTTTCTATAATTGTTTAATTCTAGCTTACCGCTGGAAAATGAATGATATAGTGCAAGTGCGCCATCCCTCTCTGTGGCTATTCATCCGTCACCTGAAAGACCGCCAGACGCTGACTGAAGAAAGCATCATGCTGGCAGAGAGAGGTGATGCACCCCCACGACGGCGACACAAGTGGAGGATCTTAGAGATCACACTGGTCCGACTGAAGGGACAGTATAATGATGGCAATCGAAATATTGAGTCATACTGGAGCGCTGTCAGCCACTGTGTTGTGGAAGCTGTTTAGAGTTTCCCTGGCTTGTGCTGTTCCCTGGCATCATTTTGACACGTCATTTGTGTGGCTCCTTATAGTAAATTGAGCTTTGTAATTTTTTTTGTCCTTGAAAGTCTTCAAAGGACGTCACTTGAAGATTGCCTGTTCCTTGTACAAAAAACTGCATAAATAGTGAAACTTTTTACTTATTTACATTGTTTGAATGTGTACTGTTCATTAAAGAATTATAGAAAGCTAAATGTGCGCTGTGTCTCAATTGCACTAACTCATGGAGGTGAGTTTAAATTCAGTATGAGGGTTTGTCACTCCACAGAAACCCCATGTTGGAGTAGCAGTTTTGAGTTCAAGAGAGTTTGGAAGCTAGCTCACTCCTTCAAATCGCTGGCCGCGGGAATGAGTGGCAAACCCTTAACTACCAGGCAGGAGTAGAAATGTGGGAACTGTGGGAACATAGGGCCTAATTTTGAAAAAATTCTTAGAAATGTGGGAACATAGGGCTGTGGGAACATGGGCCTAATTTTGAAAAAACTCTTAGAAATGTGGGAACATAGGGCTGTGGGAACATAGGGCCTAATTTTGAAAAAAACTTAGAAATGTGGGAACATAGGGCTGTGGGAATATATGGCTGTGGGAACATAGGGCTGTGGGAACATAGGCATGCTCCCGTCTCTCTGAGGCCAGGACATCAGTAAACTCATGGAGAGGGCAAAGGAGCTGGCTTAATTCCTCCAGGACAGTGATGTCATTGTCTTTAGGCATGAGATGCCAGGTGCTTCTGTCTCCTGCTAGCACCCCACAGACGGCCTGCTGCTGCTCCAAGAACCTGGAAATCATCTCAAATGTGGATCCCCACCTGGTGACCACATTGTGAATCAGTGCATGCTCAGGGATGTTCAATTTTGCCTGCTTCTTTTAAAGCTCTCGTTTCCTTTTCCAGCTTCGAGAAAAACCTTGCATCAGATGTCGGCATGCTCTGGTAGCAATTCCATCCGTGGCATCTTGAGGACTTTGGAAATTGCCAGATTTAAATTGTAACCGAAACAAGAAAACCAAACACAAGGGAAATTTTCAAAGGCTTTTTTCATGTTACTGGCATTATTTGTTGTAATTCCAGACAAACTCTGTTTCTTTATCTTCCAGTCCTGGAGCATGTTTTCCATCATTTCAGTGATATGCTCTGCTGTGTGGTCTTCTGGAAAATACAGTGTCTCAAGACAGTAAAGCCCTATTCGCACGGGACTAGTATTACCTGGGGACCTCTAGTAATTTGTAATAATTGCGGAGGTCGTCTGTGATCTTAATCTCGTGCGAATCTGCCATGGCCGTAATTTGTAAAATAAAAATTCCACCGCAAATTACCTACCATATTTTGCCAAACACAGAGGTTGTGATAATATTAGTCCCGTGCGAATTGGCATCTATGTGATTTGGAGTCGTTTTTTGTGTTTTCCGCGCCATTTTCTGCCTTTTTCCCGGTCAAGAATTATGGAGGCTGCGTTGGCAATTATAAATGAAAGTTTTGACAGCATTTTGGGTGCAAATTCAGGAAGCTCATCTCCGTACACAGCATGGAGACCCATTCGCAGAAAGAGCAAGTTCAAATCCATCAGAAGAGCAAAATCTCAAAAGATGATTAGATGGATTACATGCATGGCACCATGCAGTAAAGAACATATTGTTATTTATCATCATATCATCAGCCAACATCATATCCGGGGAATAATGTCAGCAAATTCGACTTAAAACACAGACTTCGCTTATCCCGTGCGAATGCACCGCACGAAACCCAGACGTGGTGGGGTAATTACTAAATCACATGAGGTCTCCAGGTAATACTAATCCCGTGCGAATAGGGCTTAAGACTTCAGTTGTCAATCAGAGTAGAGTTAGTGAACTGTAAAGCTCATAAAGGGTACTCCTCCACCACCAGTGCTGATCCACAGGTCTGTGGTTGCACCAAACCATACACCCTCTGCCAGCTGTTCCTCCACACTCGCTCATATCTCCTTGTACATGCTTGGGATTTTGTTTGTGGAGAAGTAGGTTCTTGTTGCAACTTTGTATTGTGGCACTGTCTTTTTCATTAGATGAAGAAATCAATTTTTTTCCACAATCTGAAATGGCATCATGTCTTTGCAGATGAAATAGGCCACAGCATTGAAATCTTGGGCTTGTTTTGAGGAGGAAGCATAAGACACACACTTCGCCAAGGATTCTGCAACAGTGGGTTGAACTGCAGCAGTACTAGAGATAGTCTTAGGCTAAAAGTGAAAAAGAAAAATGAAAATTAATAATTAAGGCCAAGATGAACTTCGATTGGACCTTGCAGTAATGACTTTAGTTGATTTTTAATATTTAAAATATGGTATTTTAAATTAATATTAAAATATTACTAATGTGGGTAATAAACTGGTGTTATTATCATCAACTGTCATCCATGCCTAATTCATTTTTAATCATCTATTTTAAATAATTAATCTAATTTAATGTGGCCTGAGAAAATCCTGTCTATTATTGTTGTTGTTTTTTTGCAGTTAATGTAAAAATGAAAGAAAGAAATTGAGAACATCTCTTATGCAGGTGTTATGCCCTTGAGGGGATTATATGCCGTTTTAGTGAGTGATCATTTCTAAATGTTCCATTGTTTATAAATTGCTCCTTTTCCTGCTTTTTTGCCGTTTTCTTTGCACTGAAAGCCCACCTCTCACCGCTACTTTGTTGATTGTAAGTGACACGTTTATATTTAATGCCCTACCAACTCA
This sequence comes from Merluccius polli, assembly GCA_030340625.1. Classification (NCBI taxonomy): domain Eukaryota; kingdom Metazoa; phylum Chordata; class Actinopteri; order Gadiformes; family Merlucciidae; genus Merluccius; species Merluccius polli. The sequence continues at coordinate 518,348 of JAOPHQ010005122.1, forward strand.
GTGTTTCATTAGGTAACTTGCCACTAAAGTTATACTTTTTTAAACTTTGTTATTACTTAGTGTATTACCTTCACTTGACAATGTATAGCTGGATGGTGATCTCGAAGATGTTAATTTGAGAGGTGTTTGACCCTTTTGCAGCGACTTTTTTTCAGCCAGCTTTGCAGATTGGATGTCCGTCTTCTTGAACATTCCCCTGGTCATTATGTTTTTATCCAAAATGCTCTCATACCGACTACTTGAGGCGTTTCTTTGGTGGAAACAAAGTTTCGATTTTGGGTCCCTCGGCCATTCTTTATCTAATGTAACGTTAGCCCCTCTCGGTTACATGCCGCTATTCCGACATGCCGCTACTTAGACATTGACGTCTAGTGGTCGGAGTGGCGGCATTAATATTATTTTCCAAGCGTCCCACTACTGCGACAATTTTTTTTCCCCATTGTCTGAGTAGCGGCACTTTACTTTTTTTCAAACGTCCTGCCATTAATATTTGTCATTATCATTGTACTTTAAATTAATTAATTAATGTGATTATACCCATATGTTCTGGACTTAGCATACACGCAGCTTATGCATGGGTGTGTAACTTCATTCAAAGGCAGTCCATAATTCAAATTAAATTGATTTCTAACGAACAAGTCCAAATTTCAGGTCCTAGAGCTTTATTCGTGCTTCTTCTTATATATTTTTAAGTAGACTGCTGGCCTGCACGCACAGAGTTTGTTTGATGCATGGAGTTTCAACCTTTTCCCCCTGAGAGCTGAATAAAAATGAGGAGAGCTCCCTGTCTTTTACATAATGTGTGTAGGCCTAACATTTATTCACATGGCCGGTTCAAAATCACCTAGTTTTTGACTGAAATGTGTGCCGATATCAATTATTGGGAAAAACATTGTTTGGAGTAGAGGTCTGCACTCGCGATGCAAATGGAAGCTCATTGCGGGTGCGGGCGGGATGATAGAGGTAGGCCTACATTTGAAGATTGTCTCGACTGGCGACAAACAAGAATCAGAATCTACAATGATCATTGTCCATAGGCCTATCTAGTTATTATTCTATATTAATAACTATTATTATTATTCTATTATTCTATTGCACTTTCAATGATCATTGTCCATAGGCCTATCTAGTTATTATTCTATATTAATAACTATTATTATTATTCTATTATTCTATTGCACTTTCAATGATCATTGTCCATAGGCCTATCTAGTTATTATTCTATATTAATAACTATTATTATTATTCTATTATTCTATTGCACTTTCAATGATCATTGTCCATAGGCCTATCTAGTTATTATTCTATATTAATAACTATTATTATTATTCTATTATTCTATTGCACTTTCAATGATCATTGTCCATAGGCCTATCTAGTTATTATTCTATATTAATAACTATTATTATTATTCTATTGCACTTTCAATGATCATTGTCCATAGGCCTATCTAGTTATTATTCTATATTAATAACTATTATTATTATTCTATTATTCTATTGCACTTTCAATGATCATTGTCCATAGGCCTATCTAGTTATTATTCTATATTAATAACTTATTATTATTCTATTGCACTTTCTATGAAAAGTAGGCCTAATTGTCGTAATAGCGGTACCAAAAAAGATCGGATTAGGGGCATGTCTAAATAGAGGCATGTCGTAATGACGGCATGTCAATTGTCGTAATAGCGGTACCAAAAAAGATCGGATTAGGGGCATGTCTAAATAGAGGCATGTCGTAATGACGGCATGTCGTAATGGAGGGTTGTCGTAATAACGGGCTGTCGTAATAAAGGGCGGACCCCGCCCCTCTCAAACACAAATGAGGGGAGTCGCTCTCGTCGTGACACAGCAAGTGTAACTTTGTTTACCTGAACTTGTTGGCGGAGGGCATTTTATGCTGGTGCACCAGGCTTGTTTTCGTTCTGCCTTCAGTCTGCTGGTTGCTACGTCTGTTTGTTTAATTTTACTCACTGTACAACCATTCTCACCCCCCTCTCACACACCATACTCTTCTGCCCCTCCTCGAGCAAGCTACCCCCGTGCAGATCAGTATGGCCAGAGAACCCCGCCGCAGCCATTCTACGCATCACGTGAGCCATGGTATGGGTATGCAGATGGAACCCCCGCATCTTTTCTACTGCGCAGACCCGCCATCCACCCAAGAGCGTACATACAGAGGGCCCAAGCTGTTGATCCCACACCTGACATCGCCAGATCTGAGAGAGTTCTCAAGGATGAAGATTGCGCTGGAGAATATCCTTCCAGATGACGCCATGCCGGAGCGATAGAAGTTCTAGATCCTCACAGACCATGTGTGAAGGCCTCGCTTGTGGCAGATTCATATATCAACTCCAGGAAGCCTTACACAGACACGATGCTGGCCCTCACCAAGATGTACGGGCAAGCCTCACAAGCTGGCTGTGCAATGCATTGCAGAGTTGATAGATGGTCCAGATGTCCGCAGTGGAGATGCAAGAGCCTTTCGCCTGTTTGCTCTCCATGTACGCTCACTGGTGGGAATGCTACAACAGCTGCAGTGTGGTTCCCATGTGTCCAGACTGCTGGGTAAGCTACCCCATGACCTTACTGGCAGCTACAAGAGATTCATCCACCCCATGAGAGTAGCTAACCCCACGCTCATTGACTTGAGTGGGCTGGAGTATGAGCTTGAAGTGCAAGAGGACAGTGTGAAGTGTCAGCTACAAGAGAGAGGAGTCATCCAGTAGGAAGAAAGAGAACCATAAAGCCTCAAAGCAAACCAGCAAGACCACCACCATTCTCCTGGGTACAAGGCTGCAGAGACAAGTACCCCTGCAGCCTCACCTGCCAACAGCCACAGTAAGATGGAGAAGGGGAGAGCCTACTGTCCATACTGTGACAAACAACAACCTTCTGAACAGCTGTGCTAACTTCAAGCAACTGAATAGAGAGCAGAAGGTGTCATGGATCAGAAGTAACAAGTAACTGTTGGTGGTGTGGCCGCAGCCATCAAGTGGCTAAGTGCACACTGGAGGCACAGAAGGTGAACTGTCTCGTGAACAAAGACAGCAAAGTCATGTACGTCGACCGCCCAGCATACAACTGTAAAGTGCTCCTGAAGATCAGCAAGGTCATCATAAGGAATGGCGACAAGTCGTTGGCGGCGTATGCTGTCCTAGACGAGGGATCAGAGCGGACCATCCTTCGCCATGCAGCAGCAAAGAAGTTAGGCCTTAAAGGCAAGCCGGAAGAGTTGGCCCTCCGCACAGTCAGACAGGAGCTGCAGATGCTTCACAGGGCTGCCGTAACCTTCACCATATCCCTTGCTGCTGAGCCAAAGAAGAAGTGTAAGATCCAGAGTGCATTCTCCGCCGAGCAGCTGAGGGTGGCAGAGCACACCCATCACGTCAGTGCACTACAGCAGATAACAGACATCTAGCCGTGTTGCCTCGCCAGTCACTGAACAGTTCACCCAATGCTGCTGATCGGCTCTGACTGCACACACCTCATCACCCCCTTAGAGCCTGTTTGATTGGGCCCTGTGAGGACACGCCTGGGATGGACTCTGCAAGGCCCAGCTCAAGATATCAAGCTCAGCCTTGATGTGACACAGTGCCTCTTCACATCCACATCATCCCAGACAGACCTGTTCTCGCATTTGGAGAAGTTGTGGCAGATGGACATGCTTCTGTATCGCAGTGAGAAGTTGGCTGTGAGATCACGTCAAGACCAGGAGGCCGTGCACCTCCTTCAAGAGCAGACAGTGACAGTGAACATTGATGGCATCAAGCGCTATGCCACACCCCTCCTTCGAGTCAAGAACATGCCTCAGCTACATGCCTCGCCGGAAGCTGTGCAGCCACAGCTGAGGTTCATTGAGAAACGGTTGGCAAAAGTTTGCATTGCAGAAGCACATGCTCAACCATAGCCAGCCAACGGAGGATGTCTGAGTTGCCATAAAAGGGTCATTCTATGTGAACAGCGCCAGACCTAGCCGAAGGGTGATTCGATATTCAACAGTGGGCGAGTAACGATTCATCCATCATTAACCACCTCCCCTCCGAAGCCAGGTCAGACAGCTGTGAGCTATGGCTCAGTCATGGTCGGCCAGATGTAGGGCTACACGATTATGGCTAAAATGATAATCACAATTATTTTGCTCAATATTGTGATCACGATTATGTGTCACGATTATTCAGCCATTTTGGAGAACTTATTTTATTGCACTTTGTAAATCAACAGAAAACTGCCTTGACAATAATAATGTATTTTATAAACGTATAACTAAACTTTTTCAGAATTCAGTCTTCTTTAGGCTACATATACATTATATTGTATTAAAAAAAAAAAAAGAATGTCACCACATGGCACCAAATAAAAAGGATTTATCTCCATTAGTAGACCCTTCTCTGCCACCAGAATCTCAGGACATTCACACCATCAAAACTATCATTTCACATAGACAGCTGAAGCACAGGAATGTTTTTAGACCCAAGAGTGTTTTTATTCCCATAGAATGATGAGCGCATGTTCAGCACTGACATCAAAATGGCTGTGCTGAATGTGGGCTCTCTTTTAAACAAATCTTTTATCATAAACGATTTAATTTTAGATAAACACCTTGACAGTATTCTCCTTACAGAGACATGGCTTGGCACCGATGCACCTGTTGTTCTCACTGAGGCTTCCCCACCAAATTTTAACTTTCTATTTTCTACTAGGGGGGGCAAGAAAGGGGGAGGAACTGCATGAATAACACAAACCACAATGTCTTCAAATGAAGTTCCTTTTAACAGTTACTCATCATTTGCGCATCATGCCTTTGTTTTTAGCAGCCCTCCTATTCTTTGCATAACGGTCTACAGACCACCCCAGTGGTCTCACTTTTATCAGTGAATTCTCTGATCTATTATCAATCATTCACACCACCCACAACAGGATTTTAATAACTGGTGATTTTAATCTACACGTTGACAACACCTCGAACCCAGTGTCCAGAGAATTTTTAAACCTTTTAAACTGTTTGGATTTTAAACAGCATGTCACGCAGCCGACCCACAGTAGAGGTCACACCCTGGACCTGGTCATAACTTATGGCCTGTCCATGGGTGTGTCCTCTGTTGTGGACCTGGCTGTGTCTGACCATTACTGTGTGTTTTTTAACATCACCAGTTTTAATCAACGGGAGGCCCCGGTGAGAACGGTGAGGAAACGCTACCTAACTTCTGAAGTGGCTGCAAATTTTATCCAGATTTTACAGAGCCCTCCTGCAGAGATTTTACCAGCACCTTGTGATTCAGTGGCTCCTCTTTTAACCAAAACCATCATGATAAAACCTACACCCCCGTGGAGAAATGAGGAAACAAAAAAACTGAAAAGAAACTGCAGGAGTGCTGAAAGGAGACGGGGAAAATTAAACTAACAGTTCACCTACAATAATGCAATCAAACAGGCAAGAATCACCCACTTCAAAAAACGAATCTCTGACCATAAAAACAACCACAAATTCCTCTTCTCCACCATTGAGCTTTTAACAAACATTAATTTTAAAGGATCCCATAAAACAACAACAGATACTCTCTGTAGGGACTTTGCAGACCACTTCAGAAGTAAAATCGATGACATCAGATCCAGTCTTTTATCTCAACAGATTTTAGCTGTCATCACACCTGGATCATTGCTTTTACCTGAGGAAACACTGGAGAGTTTTGCCCTGGTTGATGCGAGTTTTCTCCCAGGTAAACCCTACAACCTGCCTTTTAGACCCAATTCCCACACCGTTTTTTAAAACATTTTATGGATTCTTTGAGGAACAGCTTTTAAACATTGTGAATTGCTCTCTCCAGACGGGTGTCTTCCCCACCTCCTTTAAAACAGTGAAGCCCCTTCTGAAGAAGAGCAATTTAGACCCAGATATTCTTAGCAATTACCGGCCTGTATCCAACTTACCATTTTTAAGTAAAATTTTAGAAAAACTGGTTTTTAAACCAAGTAAATGATTTTTTAGAGAAGCATCAGTCTGGTTTTAGGATGAACCACAGTACCAAGACTTTTAAAGATTTTAAATAATGCCAGGTGCAACTTAGATAACAATAAACTCACAGTCCTGGTACTACTGGATCTTATCGCCGCCTTCGATACAGTAGACCATCACATTTTATTAAACAGACTGAGGAACCTCTCTGGTACTGATCTTAACTGGTTTATCTCCTACCTCACAGATCGACACTTCTTTGTAAGTATGGATACATGTTCCTCAGGAACCCATGAGATCAAGTGTGGGGTTCCCCAGGGGTCAATTTTAGGTCCAATTCTTTTTAATCTTTACATGATTCCCCTTGGGGATGTCATCAGGAGGCACGGCATCAGCTTTCATAGTTATGCTGACAATACGCAACTGTATATCGCCGTGTCTCCTGATGACACAGGGCCACTTGATGCCCTTTTAAACTGCATTTTAGATATCAAGTCATGGATGGCAGCGAATTTCCTACAGCTCAACCAGGACAAAACCGAGGTTTTAGTCATTGGTCCTGAAGGCCAGAGAGAGAAACTTTTAACAAAATTACAAGATCTTAAACCATCCAAGACTGTAAAAAATCTGGGTGTGATTTTTGACTCTGAGCTTAGTTTTATTCCTCATATCAAAAACATAACAAAGATAGGTTTTTCCCATCTTAAAGGTCTCATCTCATCGTTTTTTCATTAATTTTGCGGTGGTCTCTAGTGTTAATAAATACCCTCAGTACCGGTTTTGGTTAAAAAAAATGCTCAGCCGCGCCTGTTTCATGCTGTTTTAGTTTGGTGGGGGAGGTGGGGGGGGGCGAACGACACGATTTCGCCTCCCATCATGAATATGCATGACATGCTAATTAACTCGCCTCTGGTTGGCTAACAGCACTGTGACGCTACCTCCAGTGCGCAGTGAGGATTTTTCCGCTCCATATTCAACTAGTGCGAGACGAGTCGAGAATCGCGACTGTGCTGTTGCACAGTCCTGCTACTTCCTGACTTTCGGTGGGCGGTAGCGGAGGCGAGGCCATGAATACTAATTCACGGACTGACGTCACTCCGTGGGGCTTTTCTCATCCGCTGATTTTTCTCAGTGTTTTTTTCTCTGTTCTTTCATTGCCAAATACAGGCAATGGGGGTAGAAGAACGTTTTCACGCGCAGCACGCACATGCAACTCGGTGAGACCTATAGTATTTCAACAAAAACAAGTATTAAACTGTTTCTCGCGGAATGAGACCTTTAAGAATATAGCCAGAGTCCGCCCGTTTCTCTCTCAGGCCAGCACGGAGGTGCTGATGCATGCTTTTATCTCTTGTCGTTTAGTAATGCACTGCTCTCTGGTCTTCCAAAAAAGAGTATCTCTAGTCTCCAACTAACAGTTCACCTACAATAATGCAATCAAACAGGCAAGAATCCAAACAGGCAAGAATCACCCACTTCAAAAAACGAATCTCTGACCATAAAAACAACCACAAATTCCGCTTCTCCACCATTGAGCTTTTAACAAACATTAATTTTAAAGGATCCCATAAAACAACAACAGATACTCTCTGTAGGGACTTTGCAGACCACTTCAGAAGTAAAATCGATGACATCAGATCCAGTCTTTTATCTCAACAGATTTTAGCTGTCATCACACCTGGATCATTGCTTTTACCTGAGGAAACACTGGAGAGTTTTGCCCTGGTTGATGCGAGTTTTCTCCCAGGTAAACCCTACAACCTGCCTTTTAGACCCAATTCCCACACCGTTTTTTAAAACATTTTATGGATTCTTTGAGGAACAGCTTTTAAACATTGTGAATTGCTCTCTCCAGACGGGTGTCTTCCCCACCTCCTTTAAAACAGTGAAGCCCCTTCTGAAGAAGAGCAATTTAGACCCAGATATTCTTAGCAATTACCGGCCTGTATCCAACTTACCATTTTTAAGTAAAATTTTAGAAAAACTGGTTTTTAAACCAAGTAAATGATTTTTTAGAGAAGCATCAGTCTGGTTTTAGGATGAACCACAGTACCAAGACTTTTAAAGATTTTAAATAATGCCAGGTGCAACTTAGATAACAATAAACTCAGTCCTGGTACTACTGGATCTTACCGCCGCCTTCGATACAGTAGACCATCACATTTTATTAAACAGACTGAGGAACCTCTCTGGTACTGATCTTAACTGGTTTATCTCCTACCTCACAGATCGACACTTCTTTGTAAGTATGGATACATGTTCCTCAGGAACCCATGAGATCAAGTGTGGGGTTCCCCAGGGGTCAATTTTAGGTCCAATTCTTTTTAATCTTTACATGATTCCCCTTGGGGATGTCATCAGAAGGCACGGCATCAGCTTTCATAGTTATGCTGACAATACGCAACTGTATATCGCCGTGTCTCCTGATGACACAGGGCCACTTGATGCCCTTTTAAACTGCATTTTAGATATCAAGTCATGGATGGCAGCGAATTTCCTACAGCTCAACCAGGACAAAACCGAGGTTTTAGTCATTGGTCCTGAAGGCCAGAGAGAGAAACTTTTAACAAAATTACAAGATCTTAAACCATCCAAGACTGTAAAAAATCTGGGTGTGATTTTTGACTCTGAGCTTAGTTTTATTCCTCATATCAAAAACATAACAAAGATAGGTTTTTCCCATCTTAAAGGTCTCATCTCATCGTTTTTTCATTAAATTTGCGGTGGTCTCTAGTGTTAATAAATACCCTCAGTACCGGTTTTGGTTAAAAAAAATGCTCTGCCGCGCCTGTTTCATGCTGTTTTAGTTTGGTGGGGGAGGTGGGGGGGGGCGAACGACACGATTTCGCCTCCCATCATGAATATGCATGACATGCTAATTAACTCGCCTCTGGTTGGCTAACAGCACTGTGACGCTACCTCCAGTGCGCAGTGAGGATTTTTCCGCTCCATATTCAACTAGTGCGAGACGAGTCGAGAATCGCGACTGTGCTGTTGCACAGTCCTGCTACTTCCTGACTTTCGGTGGGCGGTAGCGGAGGCGAGGCCATGAATACTAATTCACGGACTGACGTCACTCCGTGGGGCTTTTCTCATCCGCTGATTTTTCTCAGTGTTTTTTTCTCTGTTCTTTCATTGCCAAATACAGGCAATGGGGGTAGAAGAACGTTTTCACGCGCAGCACGCACATGCAACTCGGTGAGACCTATAGTATTTCAACAAAAGTATTAAACTGTTTCTCGCGGAATGAGACCTTTAAGAATATAGCCAGAGTCCGCCCGTTTCTCTCTCAGGCCAGCACGGAGGTGCTGATGCATGCTTTTATCTCTTGTCGTTTAGTAATGCACTGCTCTCTGGTCTTCCAAAAAAGAGTATCTCTAGTCTCCAATTGCTGCAGAATTCAGCTGCACGAGTGTTGACGAGTACCATAGGGCGGGAGCACATTACACCAGTTTTAAAATCGCTGCACTGGCTCCCCGTACGCTTCAGGATCTATTTTAAGGTTCTCTACGTTTTTAGATGTCTTAACGGTCTTGGGCCTCCTTATTTATCGGACTTACTTTTACCATATCAGCCCTCACGGACCCTGAGGTCTTCCGGCTCTGGCCTTTTAACCATACCACAAGTTAGATCGAAAACACACAGGGAGGCGGCTTTTAGTTATTATGGCCCCCGATTGTGGAACAGCCTGCCGGAGATGTTTTTAAAAAGAAGCTGAAGACTCACTTTTTTACTCAGGCTTTTATTTGATTTGATTGATTTCCTTTATTCTTTTCTATCTAACTTCTTATCATAATCCATTTTTATTCTATACTATTTTAGTTATGTATGTAACTACATGTTTTTATGTTTTTACTACATGTTTTAGTTATATATTTTAACTACATGTTTTAGTTATGTGTTTTAGCTACATGTCTTAGTTATATATTTTAACTACATGTTTTAGCTAGATTTGATCTATTTTGTTCATTTTATTCCATTTTATCTTATCTTTACTGTTTTAGTCTCTCTTAGTTTTTAGCTCCAGTGTTTCCTCATGGGGGCCTACCACACTGGGAGCTGCTTTTGGCCTACTGATGGGGGTGCTGTCCTGTGGACTGCTCTGGCCTGGGTGGCTGCCTGGGTTGGGGCTGTCTTTGTGGCGGCGCTCCCTGTAGTCGTGGGCCGGGCCCTCCTGATGTGGTCGCCCTCCCAAAGGTGGCTTTTTCCTTGCCGTAGGTCTCGGTGCCTAGCCATGTCTCTCTCTAGTGTGTGCAGCGTGTGTGTGTGTGTATGTGTGTGTGTGTGTGTGTGGGTGGGTGGGTGTGGGTGTGTGTGTGTGTATCTGTATGTCTGTGTCTCTCTGGGTATCTATGGGGGTGGGAGGGTTGGGGTCATTGTTGTTCTTAGCCTCTGTGAGGCACTTTGTGTTGCTTTTAAGTATGAAAAGTGCCATACAAATAAAGTTTGATTTGATTTGATTTTGTCTCCCGGTCAGAGGGGGGTCAACTGAGAACCCTGTGACTGTCGTAAAAGTAGACCTGGGAAGAGTAACTTACAGTCCCACCCTCTAGTCTCTTTGTCTCTATTCTACTTACACATGTTGAATTAACGTATATAATTTAAAATAATATAATTTAAAAATAACGTTAACGTTATTTTTAAAGTTTAATCATTGCATACTCTGAGTGGATTCTACAATCATAAGTTGTGGTATTGTAGTCAATTGGTTGAATTCATATTTATTGGGTAGATGTGATTTTCATTGTGCTCATACAGGTTGTCATGCATCTTTATGTTGACTCATATTTTGTTACAGGTACATTTATTTTCTTTGTTCTGTTACTTTACTCAAGATTGGTATTTGTTATATGTAAACTATCTCAAATCAGTGATTTATTTTGTAGTTAATTTTATCTCACAAGTACATGTGCTGCAGAAGTGTAATAGTATGCCCAGCTGGTGTGGAGCTGTGAAAGGGCCACAGGGGAGGAGCCTAATCTTTAGGTTCGAATAGGTAAACAATGTATAGGTTGTTGTGATTGGGTGATTAATGCATGGAGGAGGAAACCACAAAGGTAGCCAATATAACCTGAAGTCTCTGAATCAAGAATATCAGTTCTTTGTCAAACCAACTCGGCTATATTTGTGCTTGCTCTCGAGTACAAATAAAGTCTTTATCTTTCATGCTTCAGATCTCCCGAACTCTCTTATTTTGTCAAGTTAAGTGTTAAATGTTGTACAAAGTTTTTTACACAACATTGTAAAGCGAGATGGAAATAGTTTATCACAGCACGCACACCTGTGATTGGTCAGACAAATGAACCCATGAATAACCTGAATGTAATCCACCAGAGCAAGCTTTTTACATACACTTTGTCTTTGTTCTGGAGTGGCAACAAGGTCTGTAAATGCAGAAATTGAAAAAAAAAATAATATATATATTTTTGTTTTTCATAAAAAAGAAATCACACCTGGCCACGATCAATTCATTGTGGATGCCAATATCGTCATCGTGATTAATATACGATTAATTGTGCAGCCCTAGCCAGATGTCCAGGAGTCGGCCTTGGTCTGCACTGGCACTGCCAGTCTGACACCCTCGCTTACAAGCATCGCCCGGTTTTTTGTGCCACAATGAGGAACATATACAAAGTCTTAGCCAGCCAATATGATCCCCTCGGCTACATAGTGCCATGTACAATTAGAGCAAAAGTCTTTGTAAAATGCTTGTGGGACAAGGAAAGAGAGTTGGATGACCCACAGCTACCAGAGGAGCTGCTGCGTTCATGGCGCTCATGGGAGGCAGAGCTAGAACACCTGTCGAATATAACACTGCCAGTGCCCAGGTGCTACTCCAGCCCCGAGATGGACCACCCCAGTAGTGTGAGAGACATCCATGTGATGCCTCAGAGCAGGCATATGGATCTGTGGCCTATCTCAGGACTGAGAATCCGGAAGGCAACGTTGAGGTCTCCTTCATTACCGCGTAGTCCCGTGTCGCTCCCAAGAAGCAGCAGTCCATCCCTCGCCTAGAGCTGTGTGCGGCCTTCACTAGGCCGACTATTCAATTACAGTTACTGGTATTTACTGCACCCCTAGTACCTACTGGCACCTTACAGGCCAGCACAGGCCACCATAGCTTCTCATACGTCATTGGAAAGGGAGAGGGTGGGGGGTATTCAGTTTGTTGTAATCTGCAACCTCACCGCTAGATGCCACTACATTTTACACATTGTGCCTTTAATAGACTATTATGCTCTTCTTGCGATGCCTAACGTGAATTGGGTCACGGTGGTTTGTCATATTCAAAACGTGGGTCCCCAAAAGCAAAGCTTGGGAAATACTGCTCTAAATCACGGCAAGGTAGGGAATACAACATAAGATTACCTTGTGCCCATATTAGCCAGGTGCTAAAACTGTTTTGACAATAAATATGTACTTTAACTGTGAGCTGATTAAATGCTATTATAGTTTACCATAGAGTCCAGTGTTGATATGTACCTACCCACTCATCACTCCTCAACCCATGCTAGCCAGACCTTGCAGTCTTCAGAAAGGAGGACCAAGCAGAGTTAAGACAAAAGACGCATACGACTCCCGTCACAGAGCCAAGAGCCTGCCTGCTGAACAGTGCAGCAGACAGCACATACTCCATGTTAGTAGTTTGGGGCAGCAGTGTGAGGAGAGACCTGAGAGACATCACATTCCTTCAGCCAAACCAGGAAAGCCTTACTGACACTGCCCTCCCTGATCTACCTCAAGAGCCAGAGCACAGCCAATACAGTGTCAGTGTCCACCTGCCAACCGACAGTACCCTGAGAGAGTGCGACACACTCCTACTTACTTAAAAAACATCCACATGCTAACACTGAGATTCTGATCCTGACACATGTACACGTCCTGTTATTAAAATTCTTTCTTATGTTCCATTACCTCCAATGAAGGAGATGTAGTAGTATCATCTGTTATAAACTACATGTCACGTTGAGATGAAGTAAATCAGGTTATCGAGTCTTCAGGTGCATCCAAGTCTCTAAAATTGCATCCACGTTTCCCTCACTTGCGTCCTTTCCTTGCATCTTAGTCCCTCCCATCGAGGATGCATGGAGAGGCTGCTCTCATGTATCCCCACTCATAGCTCCTCAGAGATCCCTCCTCGCTTTCAATCCTGGCTCCGCAGAGCGGAAATAAGGGCTGTTTCATTCTTCACCACCCTTAACCCACACTACATAAGAAAGACTTGAACAGGACTTCCGGTCGGAACACCATCATGATGGCCGCATAGCGAGGGAGCTCCCGGTTGAACCAGAGCAATTAGAGAAATACCCCCATATAAACCAAACAAATCATTCCGCAAAATACGTAGAGAAGGGGGTTAAAAAGCGATATCACCACTTTGAGCAGTAAACGTCGTCCGAAGACAAGTGGGAGAGAAAGACGGAGCGCAGCAACAATTAGCAACTAACAGCCAACAGGTGTGAGCTAGCAAACAACGAGGTGCAGTCCGGAAAAATGGCCGACTTGGAACTGATTCTGCAAGAACTAAGAGGGTTTCGCCAAGAAAACAAAGAACAATTAGAGACAATAAGAGAAGAAATTATAAAGGCGAATACCAGACTGGACGAGGTGGAAGGTCGAATTGAGAAAGCAGAAGAGAGGATCCAAAACACAGAAGACGTCGTCACGGCCATGCTAAAGCTACACACCAAGCTGGATGACAAGCTGCTGGATCTGGAAAGCCGCTCCAGGCGTGAGAACATAAGGATCTATGGGGTGCCGGAGGGGTCCGAGAAGGAATCAACCACGATGGTCTCATTTGTGGAAAATTTACTCCGTGAAGGTCTCGAGCTAACACACGACATGCCCGACCTGCAGATTGAAAGGGCTCACCGGTCGCTGGGACCGCAGCCGCCGGGAGACGCGCCGCCACACTCCATCGTAATCAAGTGTTTAAGTTTTAAAACAAAAGAGACAATACTCCGCAAGGCATGGCAGAAGAAGGGGTTCACCTGGCAAGAAAACCGCATAAACCTGGATCATGACTATCCACCTCTAATACTCAAGAGAAGAAGAGAATACACAGAGATCCGCAAAATACTGAAGGAGAACAGAGTTCAGTTCCAGACCCTCTTCCCTGCCAGGCTGCGCGTGAGACACGAGGACGGAACCAGAATCTACGAGACGGTAGAGGAGGCATCAGAGGACCTGCTGAGAAGAGGCTACGCTGTGACGACCACCACCGCACCTCCGGAGACGCTCATGGAGCAGGTGCAGCGGCTCTCCTGGACGAGAGTGGACAGACGAGCAAAGAAGGGCCCAGCCGACCGGGACCAGAGCTACAAGGAGAAGCTCCGAGCCTTCAGGAGAACATCACCGACCCCCTCCGGGTCTGGAAGGATTTAACCCACGCTAGAGGACGGCGGACTAAATTGTGAATTTTATTCTATTTTTTTTTTTTTATAATGCACTGACTATAATTAGTGGTTAAAATCCACTATTGGTTCGCTCGGGGCCCTTTTTATTTTATTTTTTCACTTTGGACTTTTTTTTTTCCGACATGCGACTGTTGCAGGTAAGGGCCTCTTCCTCCGGACTGAGGAGGGAGACTGTTTCCTTCGAGCCACCTCGGGAGGCTCAACAGGGTCGGACTATTAGACCCCTACATAGGGAGTCACACGGACAAATTGTGTTCAGTTTGATGCTGTTTAGTGTGTTAGTTGTTTATTCCCTGCTGGTTCTCGCAGGGAGGGGGAAGCGCACCGGGTTTTTGAGTGGGAGGGAGGAGGAAATCACATAGATGCAAAACAGGTCTTTAAAAATAGTGTCATTTAACATAAATGGAGTACTCAATCCAGTTAAAAGGTGGAACATTTTATCAAAATTGAAGAAAGATAAAATCCAAATAGCTCTCTTACAGGAGACACACCTCGACGACTCCGAACATGCTAAATTGAATAAATCAGGATTTAAACATGTATACTTTTCTTCACAGAAAAGTAGGCGGAGAGGAGTGGTGGTTTTGATATCCAGTGCTGTAAATTATGAACACATATCAGAACATAAGGATAAGGAAGGCAGATTTGTTATGGTCACAGGGAAGATAGAAGGTATTGTGATAAGTCTCCTTAACGTGTATGTGCCACCGGGCAGTGACATGGTCCTTCTATAAACATGTGGTTGATTTAATGACAACAAAGAGTCAAGGGATTTTAATATGTGGCGGAGATTTTAACATCCGATTAAATCCCAGAATTGACTAATCAAACGGGAAATCTGATACAAAAAACATCAGCAATAGATTAAATACTTGGATTCGTGAAGTGGGGATTGTGGACGTATGGAGAGAGATAAACCCGACGAGCCGAGACTACTCGCATTACTCGTACGCTCACAATGTTTACTCACGCATCGACTATTTGTTTATGCTTAAAGGAGATCTTTTCAGGGTGGGCAACTGTGAAATAGGACCTACTACTATTTCAGATCACGGCCCCATCTACATGTCAATCCATCTGAATAATAATAAGAAATCCACTCTCTGGAGACTGAACTCAAACATTCTGAATAACCCAGTTATTAAAGATAAATTGAAAAGCGAAATTAAATTGTATTTGGAAAACAACGATAATGAAGAAGTGACCCCACCCATTCTCTGGGATGCATTAAAAGCAGTGTTGAGGGGCAAAATAATAGCCATCTCCTCATATGAGAAGAAAATTAGGGAGCAAAAACTCAAAAAATTAGAAGAGGACTTGAAGAGACTACAGAAAGAACATGCAAAGTCTCACAAAGATGACGACAAATGTAAGATCAAAGAATTAAAAAAAGAAATAGATGAAATAAATACTCAGGAAATTCAGAAAAAGCTCCTTTTTACAAAGCAACGATACTATGAGACAGGTGGGAAATCACTGAAACTTCTATCGTACAGGTTAAGAAAACAACAAGCGGATAGAACTATATATAAAATAAGAAACTCCGAAACGAATGTAATAGAAACAAGCCCAGAGAAAATACAACAATGCTTCCAAAAATACTATAGAATATTATATACACAACCACAGATAAGCAACGACAACCAGATTGATGCCTTTCTGGCCCAGGTAAATCTTCCAAAGATCACTGAAGAACAAAATGGGAAATTAATATCCAAAATAACAAAGGAAGAAATTCAAACAGCAATTAGGAGAATGAAAGGGGGGAAGTCTCCAGGGACAGATGGTTTTTCCACAGAATGGTACAAAACAATGCAAGATCAACTAATTCCAACATTATTAAAAACATTCAACTGGGTTTTGGAGAACAAAAATACCCCCCCCTCATGGAGGGAGGCAATGATTTCGATCATACCTAAGGAGGGGAAAGATAAATTGGAGTGTGGAAATTACCGTCCTGTAAGTCTTTTAAATAACGACTATAAATTATTCACCTCCATCTTAACCAAACGAATAGAGTTGTTATTACCACTATTAATACACAAGGACCAGACTGGCTTTGTCAGACAAAGACAGACCCAAGATAACATCAGGAAAACACTGCACGTTATGAGACAAGTCACACATCAAAAACTGGAGACACTGATATTAAGTTTGGACGCTGAGAAAGCATTTGACTCAGTGAGGTGGTCATTCTTATATAAAGTACTTTCAAAATTTGGCTTCCATACAACTATAATTGACACGTTTGCAGCACTATATACCAAACCAACAGCTAGAATCAAAATCAATGGAAACTTAACCAATTCATTCACTTTAGAAAGAGGAACGAGGCAGGGGTGTTGTGCGTCGCCGCTCCTCTTCGCATTGTTTATAGAACCCATGAGTCAACTAATTAGGCAGAGGAATGATATAAAGGGGGTAACAATGACATCTGGGGTACAAAAACTGGCCCTATTTGCCGACGATTTATTAATAAGTATAACACAACCTACTCAGACACTCCCAAAACTGATGAAATTGTTAGAGGAATTTGGTTTAGTTTCTGGTTATAAAATTAATATTAATAAAACCCAAGCATTAACATTTAATTATGACCCTCCACCTTCAATTAGGACCATGTACAATTGGAAATGGGATGCTGAGTCCATTAAATATTTGGGTGTCTCATTACCTAGGGACTTCACGAGACTGTATAACATAAATTATGGCCCACTAAATTCAAAGATAAAAACCGATATACAAAGATGGAACGTTATTCCCTTTTTAAGTTTAAGCTCCCGGATAGAGTCAATCAGGATGAATATTCTTCCAAGGATGTTGTACCTTTTTCAATGTTTACCAATTAAAATACCATCTAAACAGTTCTTAGAGTGGGACAGAGTAATAGCGAGGTATCTGTGGCAAGGGAAAAGGGCCAGAATCAAATTTAAAACATTGCAATTAAGAAAAGAAAAAGGGGGAGTGGGCCTTCCCTGCTTACAGGATTACTACCATGCAGCTCAGTTGAGGCCTTTAGTCTGCCTGTGCTCGCCTATATACGATGCAGCATGGAAGGAAATTGAAGGAACGATGATAAAGGGAATTCCAATAACAGCTTTATTAAACGACAATAAATTACAAGAAGAACAGGAGATCCCAGAGGACTCTATAACAAGTAGCCTCCTGAAGTCCTGGCAGGAAATAGTCAAAATTAGCAGATTAAAAGACAAATCTAAGATTATGAGGTGGTGTGCCTATGACTCGGACTTTACGCCAAATAAAACCGACGGCAGATTTAAGACATGGATCACAAAAGGTTTAACTACCTATTATTCATTTGTCCACAAGGGGACATTTCAGAGTTTTGAGGCCCTGCAGAAGGATCATGGTCTAGGGAGAGACGATTTTTTTTAGGTACCTGCAAGTGAGAGATTATTATAACAAAAATATTAAAGAGGCGTTAAGAAAAGACGAATCAGGGTTCATGGAGGTATTCTTAACATTAACTAAGTCCAGATCTTGCAACAAAATTATCTCCAAATTATATAATGCCATACAATTAGCCAAACAAGAGAATACAGAATATATAAAGAGGAAATGGGAAACGGAAATAAGTATAATTATTACACAGGAGAGTTGGGAGAAAATATGTCAATTACAATGGATCTCAACCGGGTCAAACACCTGGCGGGAGTTCTGTTGGAAAAGTATAACAAGATTTTTTATCACACCCATTCAGAAGCGTCATCAGGGTGGCGGGGATGCTTGTTGGAGACTCTGTGGGTCTAATGGAGCCAACCACTTCCATATTTTTTGGGACTGTCAAGTAATAAAATCTTACTGGGAAGAGATCCACAAACATATTGAAAATATATTTAATGTGAGCATCCCATTAAAATGTGAAACTATGTTCTTGGGCAATATATTGTTTGAAACATGGAACGTAAAAGACAAAAAACTGCTGACCATATTGTTGGCAGCAAGTAAGAAATGTGTCACTAGGAAATGGTTAAAAGTGGAACCTCCCACCATCGACGAATGGATTGGAATTGTTTATGAGATTTATGTTATGGAGAAGATTTCTTTTTCCCTCAAATTTGAGAAAGACAATTTTTATAGGATCTGGACCAAATGGTCTGAGTATGTAAAACCAATCAGATCTGATTTTATCTGATTATACTTGTGCTTTGTGTGAACCTACCCTCTTTTATTCATTTATAGTATAATTATTTTATTTGATTTCATTTTTGTGTATGGAGAACATGTAGGGGTGCGCTCCCCGGTTTTGTTGTTTTTGTGTTATTGCTTCCACCTGGAAAGGTTTGGGTCCGTGGGAGAAAGCTCCAGAAGGGCAGAATGTATAACATCATTGTATCCTTGACAAACTGAGTTAATGTATGTGTGAAGTGATGTATGTGATGGAGGTCTGCCTTTCTGAATAAAAAGAGAATTTCAAAAAAAAGAAAGACTTGAACAGGAATTTCCTCTAAATTAAGTCAAATTTGAATTGTATTATTAGGGACCGAGCCAGTAAAACTGGAAAGGTCCCTATTGAAATTGGTCCGTTTATTATTATTTTTAGCGACTTTGCCGGCGATTTTGACCATCTCAACATATACCAAAACTCTTTTTATTTGCCAAAGTTGTCCGGCCTGGTGAAAACTTATATATTCTATGCGTCACGTTCATGTCGCACACTTGGAAGACCACTAGGTGGCACTGTTTTTGAGCAAATTCCGTAACGCTAATAACTCCCGCATACTTTGTCGCACATTCATAAACCTTATATCCACACATGCAGGAATCATTGCTGCACCTCCTCATATAGGCCACGCCCACTTCCGCCTACATTTTTTTTCCGCTACAGCACAAAAACTCCAAAATACTACGTCTATGGGTTCCAACTATGCGCCTTTCTCCGATTCGCACAAAACTTCACATGAAGCATCTCCAGACTGTCCCATGAAAAAAGTAATTGGAAGTATTTCGATATTTCAAAAAATAAGCGTGCTATAAATATTTTAATTTGTGTACATTTTATGTCAAAAAAGCAAGTGGACCATTTCGCCACATTGCTATGTCCGGTCGACACCAAACTTTTGTCAATAGTTCCTTATACCTCCATTCAGCATCATACACATGTTCAGACCGTCAACACTAGGTGGCGCTCTTTAAAACTAAGAAGTTTATATCTCCACATCAGCAACGGCGATTTAAACGAAACTTGGTACGATGATAGCCCATGGCTCCCTGAGGATCATGTCAAAAGGGAAAAAAATCCGCCACTAGGTGGCGCTCTAATGTCAGCGTAAATCACTGTACAAAGACCGTAATAGTTATGAATTTAAAATTCACAGGACATGTGTAGAGTACCAAAAATGGTGTTTGTCGTGTTTGTAGCGCCCCCTACAGGGAATAGAAAAAACTGCCCCGACACCACGTTTCACAGAAATGTGTAAAAATCGGTAGGCACGTGTAACAGTCCAAGACCTACAAAAAAAGCTCTTACCCCAAAACCCACCGGAAGTCAGATATTTTTATTTTTGTCATTTTTCATTTTTCGCCGCCTATTTGAACAAACTCCTCCCAGGGGATTTGTCACTTGGGCTTCAAACATTTTTTGTACGTTCACAAGATGGAACTTGAGAAAAGTTGTGCTACTTGCGACTCTACATCAAAGGGCGTGGCCGTGGCGTGCCGTCAAAGTCGGCCATATTCAATAATGTCGTCTTTTTTGCGTTGTATTCGAACAAACTCCTCCCAGGGGATTTGTCCGTTCGGCTTCAAAATTGGTCACTACAGTCAGAACATGGTGCTGAACAAACTTTGTGCTATTTGCGACTCTACGTTGAAGGGCGTGGCCGTGGCGTTCCGTCAAAGTTGGTTCTGTGGTCTTTTTTCCCAATGTTTGTGAACAAACTCCTCCCAGGGAATTTATCAGTTCTGCTTCAAAATCAATCAGTACAGTCAGAAGATGGTGCTGAACAAACATTTTGTTATTTGCAACTGTACGTAGAAGGGCGCATAGATATATATAGAACACTAGATGCGTTACGGCGGAGTCTAGAACGTCCTCACAGGTCGGCCATCTTACTCCAGGCAAGACGGTCGACCACAGGCATCTTACCACAGGCAAGATCTCTGTCCAGGGTGGGGGATTTCAACATGCAGCCTTTCTTATAGCCTATTTGTAATAGGAAATAGTGTAATCTACCTATTTTAGAACTTTATTCTATTTTTTATTTTTTTTTTTATTTTTTTTTTTTAATTATGCTATTATGCAGTGCACTTTGACATTTATAACAAACCAAACCGTTTGAAAATCGGATGAAATTTGAGCAAGTTATGGTTATCTAAAAGTACGTGTACCACTACAACACATGTTATGGGTGACCGAGCTGCCTGGAGTAAGATGGCCGCCATGTGCGGACGTTCCACTCCGTTGGCCAGCAACGCGGACGAGGCATCTAGTGTTCTATATATATCTATGGAAGGGCGGGTCCGTCAAAGTGGCCATTTTGAATCGAATGTCAAACTGTGATGCGATTTGTGCCATTCCCAAACCCTAATGCTAGCTACAACGAGTCTCCCTGTGAACGCCCCAGTCTACCGCACACTGCATGGACGGCGACGGACGAGAATCTGTCCCGACACTATCCACGACACACCCTGACGGACTCGGCGAGGTCCCGCACACAGCTCCTTGGAGCTTTAATTAGTGCCACGGTGCCATCGCACCGAGCACTATTGTTATACTGTGGATTTTTTCTTATTATTATTATTATACTTTTTATTATTCCTCTTCCGGACACTTTTTCGATTCGCTACTAGTCCTACAACTCGAAGAGTTGTAGGACAAATGATATATCAAAATGTGCGTCTTCATCGGGATCGGTGTGCTATTGAATGTCTTAAAATAATACGAATTTTTCGCGACGTAAGTCGCGAAAAACATCGGAAAATGTCCCATAGAGAATGAATGGGAGGAGGTAAAAAAACAAAGACTTTTTGTACTGCCTACTGCTGTCTGCTGCTCCGGCATACTTTCACCTAGAAACTCAATTTGAACATTAAACAGTAGACACAAGTGTTGTGTATTTGGTGTACTATTCCACGTTTTGATACGTCATATGGTTTTTAATCAATCACTGATCAATGACCATGATCATTTTTGGAGAAATTATGAGATTATAATGGGTGTGTATTGCGAGGAATTTTCCCGCCTTTTCCCGCCAGAGTGCAGGTTAGAGTGGGAGAGAGCCCAAAATTAATCCAGATTTTGTCTCTTTCCACGCTGCTCCTGGCCACAGTTTACAGTTTACACACATGATTTTTTCCAGTTTTGTAGACATACTTGTTCTGTCTCTCACAATGTGCTCAAAAAATCAGAGAGACTTACAGAATTT